>OZ024844.1:2484585-3038847 GCA_964017145.1 Agrocybe praecox | reverse complement strand
GAAACAGATGGGGCTGGCAACTGCCAGGCCTGGTAGATACCATTCTGGATATATGCACTAAGTGTGGCAACTACCAACATTTCATATAAGAATGTGACTGACATGGCTGGAGTGTCAAGGGTCAAGTAAAGGCTGTGGGTTTAACGGAAATTGCCAAACACTGCGTCAATATCTTCGAGGTTAATATGACCCCCGAGGAGTTCTGCGAACGTTACAAGGAAGGTTTGCAAGCAGGAGGTGTCACAGAGGGCAATGAAAGAGAAGTAATTGCGCAAGCGAGGACTGTGTTCGGGCTGGGTGAAAAGGATCTTGTACTTGGAGCACATAAAGTAAGTCCCTTTCCTGTTTAGCAGCGTCACATTTCTCTTAGATTATTTCTTTAGGTCTTCTTGTCTCAAGCAGCGTTCCATAAGTTTGAAGATCAACTTCGCTCTCGTGATATGGACGAGCAGAAGAGGGATCGTCTGAGGGACGCTGAGGCGGAAGCTGGCCTCGATCCTCGGGGACTTCAGGATCCTTATGCTCCTTACCGTTTGCCCCATGAAGAGGTGGATGGAGCTTGGTCTAACAATTACTCTGATGCCTATGCCAATTCCAACCAGGCTCTTCCTCTCGTAGCCAATGCTTCTCCATTCCAGAGAGCTGATCTTTATGAAGACGATTACGAAGAGAATAAATCCGTATGCAGTGACGACTTCGATGCACGCAGCAAGTTCACCAGCCAGCGGGATGATTCTATGTCCCACTTCGGTTCTGAGTCTTATGCGCCTTCACACAACATGTTCCAGAATACTGACAAGAGAGGCTTAATGGAAAAGGAGGCACTTCCTGGAGAAATACAGGAAGGCGAGACGACCGAGGTGCTTAAAGAAAGCTCTGCCCGCCGTCACTGGGTAGCTTTGTGTTGGGTCCTTACATGGTGGATTCCATCGTCTTTCTTGACTTATATTGGCAGGATGAAGCGCATCAACGTCTGTCAAGCATGGCGCGAAAAATTCGCTCTTAACATGATTATCTGGTTCGTCTGTGCCATTGCCGTCTTTATTATTGCCGTTCTCGGTGTTGTCATTTGTCCCACGGAACACGTCTTCAACTCACAGGAATTGGCCTCACATTCTCTCGCTTTGAATCCCAATAACGTTTATACCTCTATTCGCGGAGAAGTCTTCGACCTGACCTCAGTTGCACACACACATAGTCGCATCGTTACTGTCGTCCCTGGGAAATCAATCTTGAAATACGGTGGAGAGTCCGCAGATGCTATCTTCCCTGTCCAGGTAAGATCCACCTTTTCTCCTTTAGAGCTTTTTTTTTTGACTTCGTCGTGTGTAGGTCAGCGCACTTTGCAACGGCATTATAGGATCAGTCAGCCCCCATGTTGTCTTGGACTCCAAGAACAACACGGACGTCAATGCTCAATGCCACGACTTCCGCGCATTCACGAATGACTCTCGTCCTGACTGGTATTTCGAGCGAATGGTCGAAATGAGGTATCAAGCGCATGTTGGGTTTTTCGGAATGACCCCTAAAGAAATCAGGAACTGAGCAGCCCATCTGCCGTTAAAACCCCTGATGGAATCCAAGCCCCAGCAGGCACGAGTGCTGAATTCATGTCTGGCGACGTGTTGAGCTTGTTTAAGTTCAATGCAGGCCAAGATATCAAAAAGCTGTTGGATTCTCTCCAGATTGATAAGGCCGTATTGGCTCGCCAGAAAGTCTGCCGCCGCAACTTATTCTTGGTCGGCAAAGTCAATAATCGACAATCTCCTCGATGACTTTTCGCCCAATATATTCTACTCATGTTGTCCATGATCGTGATGGCCATCATCGGTTTTAAATTCTTGGCATCCATCAACTTTGGTGCAGCTCGCGCTCCTGAGGACCACGACAAGTTCGTTACTTGCCAGGTGCCATGCTATCCTGAAGGTGATAGCTCGCTGCGCAAGACCATTGACTCCCTCACTCAATTGAAGTATGACGACAAGCGCAAACTCATCGTCGTCATTTGCGATGGTATGATTGTTGGTTCTGGGAACGATCGACTTACGCCCCGCATCGTGCTTAACATCCTTGGTGCTGATCCTAACTCCTGGACCCAGAGCCTCTTAGTTTCATGTCTCTCGAAAATTTGCGGTAAGTGAAACTTCAAATACCATTCAAACGGTCTCTCATGAATGTATATTTGTGAAGATCGCAATTAGGTCTAGTCTACGTACATCTCAGTACAAACAGTCAGCACTCCAATATCCGAAAACAGGTCAACATCTCAATTGTTGAAGCGACTTCTCGGAGCCCACAATTGAGTGATCGAGTCATCCGTGAAGCTTTATCAAGTTTCATTGCTCGTGGTCCTCCATCCCAAAAAGCTCCAGCTACCACAGATGAACAAACACAGCCGTGGAACAAACATGCACGCTTATCTGCTCTTCTTCTCAGTACCGTCTCGTACGGTGAAGACGTAGGACCGACCCTCCGAGAGAATGCCGTTGTAGAGCTGATAGTTCTAGCTCATCATCATCTCATATGTCCGTACGTCATGATTTTGTTTCATGAATAATATCACTAATCATAAGTGCTGTATAGGTGGAACCGATCGTCAGTTATGGGTCGATATATGTCAGAGAGCTGGCTTAGATCCCCGGGAGGTCGTGGACAAGCATATTGACAAGTTGATGAGATTGATTCTGGAAGCCACTGTTGCATCTTCCAAGGTTTGTATTTTGGTCACTTTCACCTTATGAAGCTTTATTTGACCTACTCTCGCTCAGTATGGATTTGCCGATGCTGCCTACAGTTCAGTGACGACTCTGGCATTCATTTCGCCTGTTCTCGTACTTTCTCAGGTTCTGGTTCAGTTGAAAGCGGACCTTGACCCTCAAGTTCTACATGCTATTTCGGATGATGACCTCTCTATCTGGGCTACACACGAAGGGACTACATTTGTCGATGGTTTGTTGATCATATTCTCTTCTATCTGCATAATTTGGCTTACTGTTTATAAGTATTATCCTCGTCGAAAGCAGAGGCAAAGCCCGACAAAGGAAAAGATCATGAAATTACGAAATGGGAGGCGGAAGTCCGCAAATCGCTTGCAGCGAAGAAATCTACTTCTACAACGCTAACCAGGCAGCAACAGGCTCTTGTACAAGCACAATTGGAAAAAGAAGCAAAAATCAGGCTTTACGTTCAAACAATCCAAGCTCATCTTGTTCAAGGATTAAATTTGGTCAGAAGTCTTGTTGCTTCCGGCGTGGAGGAATTTCACTCGCAGATGTCCTCCATCGTCTCGCTATTGCTGAAAGGTGCTTTGGATAGAGGCTCTTTTTTAGCAGGTTCTGAAGCATTTGAAACATACCTGGTATGATCAAACCTTAAAGCCACCGTTTTGCCTTTCTTAACGTAACATCTAGGAACTTGCAAAAAGTACATCAGATCATCTCGACACCATTGGACGTTGGATAGGTATCGCATCTCTCAGATGTTTGAAAATTGGTTCCGTTCCAGAAGAACTTCAAGCTGAACCATTGCACAGTATGTTCAGTTAACTATTGTCTTTCATTTCATTTTGTTGAAATCGCGCATAGTGCTTGTCATTCGCGTTCTTTACCGACTGCGCTTCTTATCTGAAAAGGCACCTTTCGACGCTGCTACATTTTCGTATGCTTTCCCCCTACTCAGCCAAATTCTCACTGGAGGAGGAATAAAAGGCGAAGAAGAAGAAGACGATCCCCTTGAGCAAGTGGCTCTGGTACTGGAAATAATCAAGTTTCATTGCGGTGAATGCCTTCATAGTCTC
Source organism: Agrocybe praecox (assembly GCA_964017145.1). NCBI lineage: Eukaryota > Fungi > Basidiomycota > Agaricomycetes > Agaricales > Agrocybaceae > Agrocybe > Agrocybe praecox. The sequence goes on along the minus strand of OZ024844.1, from coordinate 3,035,051 downwards.
AAATCCTGCATTCCCGCGGTTGTCGACAATTCAAAACCTCATTCATGTCATTAGGCAACAACCTATTGTCTAATGCCAAGCAGTCGCTCATTACCATGATGCAGGTATGCATTTTTACAAGTTACGGTGCTTGTAATTCCTCCTTATTAACATAACAATTATAGGTTTACGAGTACTTCATCTCGCATCATATGGCCAAGACTTTCGAAAGTTTGTTTGGTTCAGTCACTTGTTTACCTGGTTGTTTCACTCTTTATCGACTACGGATGGCCGACACACACAAGCCTTTGCTAATTTCCAACCAACTTATCACGGACTACTCTGAGAATCACGTCGGTACCTTGCACGTGAAGAACCTTCTCCACCTTGGTGAAGATCGATACCTGACCACCCTCCTTCTCAAGCATTTCCCTCGCTTCAAGACGCAGTTCATTCGTGACGCGCATGCGTACACGGTGGTACCCGATGACTGGACTGTCTTGTTGTCGCAACGTCGTCGTTGGATTAACTCGACCGTTCACAATCTTGGGAGAACTTGTCTTCTTGGAGCAACTGTGTGGTTTCTGTTGTTTCTCCATACGTTTCGTAGTTATGATCGATCTCATCTCCACGCAGGCTGCGGTATGAACCACCTCGCTCCCTGTAGTGGAGTTATACTGACTTTTCTTCAAGCAGTGGTCCCAGCTTCAGAGTCTGCATCAGCATCGTCTTCTGAACTGAGTCTTTTGCTCAAGCCAAAGCCGTTTGACCTGAAGCCAGATCGAAGCATCCTTCCAGAGAAGCGGGGGTCCAAGTTGACTTGTTACATCAACTGTGAGTAGGACAGATTACTCTTCTCTTCTTTCATCAGTTAATGATCGTCAAATTATGCAGTCAACTTTTATACCACCTACCGGAAGATCTTTACCATCATTTTCACCGCCAATTTGTTTGCATTTATTTGCTTCGTCGCAAAGGCGAACGGAGTTCCTCTCCCAAACGATGTTGCGAGCGCTTCTTCAGCAAACCTCATGTTCACTCTCCTCTTCCGACAGGAGAACTTTGTCAATTTGCTCTACGATATTGCTGTTTGCATTCCCCATTCTGTTCCACTTTCCATCCGTCGCAGACTGGCCAAAGTCTTCCATTACGGCGGTGCTCACAGCGGAAGTGGCACAGCTGCTGTGGTATGGTTCCTTCTCTACACCGCTCTAGTTACCAGAAAATATGTCCATGATCGCTCAAGGGACAACTTGGTCAATGTCGCTTTGTCCTGGGTCCTCGTCTCCATATTCCTTACAATCTTGGCCGCTGCCCATCCAAGATTCCGAGTCTTATTCCACGACCATTTCGAAGCTGGCCACCGTTTCGCTGGATGGACAGCACTCATCATTTTCTGGGCGCACAACGGGCTTGTTGCAAGAGCTTCAGCCAGAGAAGCCAATATTCCCATTGGATTGTTCTTGGCCAAATCGCCCAACTTCTGGTTCTTCTGCGTATCGACCAGCTGCACCCTTCTTTCCTGGTCACGTCTGCGTCTGCGAGAAGTATACCCAGAAGTTCTCTCCGACCACGCTATCCGCCTGCATTCCAAGTACCGACCCATGCAGCCCTTCTATGGACTCAAGATTTCCAACAGACCCCTTCTCAAATAGCACGCGTTCGCCACTATCCCAGACAAGGACGAGAACGGCAAAATCAACGGATTCTCTGTCGTAGTTTCCAATGCCGGTGACAGTACTTCACACTGCCCCACAGCTACCGCTCGGAACTGATCGGACAAGTAAATTTCTGAGCAATTCTGAGCAATTCTGACCATTACCAAGTGTGTCTGATCATTACCAAGTGTTTCTGACCTGGACTCCACTGGACTCCATCCAGAATCCTGTCCAACTTAGTGGAAACTTGCTGTTTGCATGTTTTATGCAATGTTACTTATGTTTAAAAAAACATAACATTCACCCAAAACATAGGAATCACACAAGAAAACATATAAAAAAGCGAAATTTTATTAATTAATTAAGAAAGTGCATAATATACATGATGTTTATATAGTTATATAGTTATTTTTAATTGGAGAAAAAGGGGGGAAGGGAGTATGGAAAGGGGAGGATAGAAGGAAGAGAAGGAGATGGGAGGGGATAGGACAGAGAAGGGAAGTGGGTGGGGAGGAGGAAGGGGATGGGAGAGGAGGGATAGAGGCCCAGCCTATGGACAGTGGCGGGGAGCGAGAAAACGGAGGGGTACTCACCTCGTCGTCGTCCTAAATGGCCAAGCGACCTGGAGGCGCAACGGCTAGCCCACTCCCGGCTAGCTTGCGCTTTGTGTTTCTACGGGATGGGGTCAGTTCGCAAGAAACGGGAGGACGAGGGGGGGGACTTACGTCGACGTTTGAGCAGCCGCGGCTGCGGCTGCGTCCTCTTTCGCCTTGTCGGCGCTCGTTTTCCTGTTGAAATGGGTTAGCGGGTGGCGGACGGCGTGTTGGGTGCTTACCTGGGCCGCTTCACCTTCTTCTTCCTGTCTTTCTTGTCCTCCTTCCCTTTTTTCCCATCCCTTCCGCCCTTTGCTTTCCCCTTTCCCTCGTGCTCCTTTTCTCCGTCGTCGTCGGCCTCGACTGGTTGCGTCTTGGGGCGCTTCCGTGGTTGTTCGTTGGCGTTCAATCTCTTGCGGCGGTTGGGAGGGGGTGGGGAGCCGCGAGCGCGGCCGCTACGGGTGATGCTGGTGGTGGAACGGGTGGTGGGCATGGGGGTGGTTTGGTATGTGGTGGGGGACAATGGTGGTTGAGGGAAGAAAGGTAGGCGACGTGGCAACGGATGTTCGGTTGCCGCGACCGGCCGTTGCCGAACGGACCAGATTTGGCAGCTCAACGTTCGAGCAAGGATTTTAAGACAAAATCTCAACGGATATACATGTTTTATATACCGTTGGATTCGGATTAACGAGTAGAATATTTCTATTAAAAAATTATCGCAAAAAAATGTCTCTAAACACTGTAAAAATACAAATACTCAATTCTGTCTTGCCTAATACATTTAATTGTATGTCTATTGCTCATGTATCTGTATTCAAATAATTTATACAGCTAAAAGGGAAATAAATATGTGCAGAGGAAATATATTCCCTCTCTGATTTCGCTCTGCCCAGCCAAGGGGGCCTATATGAGGAATTATATCTCTCATATTTTCAAAGTCATTTGGTCTAGTTGGATTGTTGCACCAAATAAGTCATGTGACCCTTTCGTGAGGTTGAGAGTTCAATTCTCGACCTGTGCACTTTATTTTATTACTAGTAAAGACAGTGGTCAGGTGATTTCTGCTTACAATTCTGTGTCACAAACCCATTTCTGAGTGGAATTATTCAGTTCTACTCGGAAAATATGGGGACTCGGATCCGAGTGAACCGATCAGAACTGACCTTTCTGAGCAGTTCTGATCAGAATTTAAGAGGCAATTTCTGAGCTCTCTATAGAGATTTGACTGGTAAGAGGTCAGCCAAATTTCTGGTCAGAACTGCTCAGAAAAGCATGATTTCTGATCAGTTCCGATCAGTATATGTGGGGCACAGTAAAGACCTCGAATTTTCTTTGCATAGGCCAAAACGCCCACCAATGTTTCCCCCTTCTAGGACTCTATCAAAGGTTTTTTTGAAGTCTGGGCTGTTGAGAACATCAGTGTATTGCTTGTCGGCCATATGAATGATTAAGTCGCCCGCAGTTAGGGGATTCTCCCTAGCCTTCTTTGTAGTCTTAGGCAATGTATTTTTGCAATTGCTACTTGAAATTGACGCATCAAAATTTTGTTGAATCAACCACGAACAGGTAGCGCCACTCATGTTGACGTCACTGCCTTCAGCGAATCCTCCATTATCCTCACTGATACCACCAGGTCCTCCTCCTCCATCACTCGTGGGATTTGCATTGTGCTCCCGTACCATTCCTCCTTCCCCGCCATTCATTCTGCCACCACCATCCCACTCTTCCTCATCATCAGCACTCTCATCATCCACACCATCTATACCCGCTCGATGGGCCCTCCTTGCACGTTCACGCGCATGCGCTTGTTCTTCTTGTCGACGCTGAGCCGCAGCCCCTGTACACTGCCTTGGATCCCCAGGAAAGCTGTTTCCACCTGGCTGTCCTTTTCCAAGCCGAATCCTAATTTTAAGGCCCGTTTTTTGCCCTGGTGCATTCGGCGTTTGCGACTGTAGGCTGCGTGGCCATAAATTGTATCGGGGCGGTAGATCTGGAGTCGATAGTCCTGCTGTGGCATTTGTATCCATTAATCCTGAATCAAAGATAAGTCAGAATTGGGTTGTTATCATAGACACTCGAAGGATGTCTTACTTGGATCGAAAAAAAAGGAAAAGTTGGCCCTTGCATCATCATTGCCAAAGTGGAAAACCGAAACAGGCTCAGCTAGGATAATCAGCCACTTGTATATACGCTTATAGTTCAAAAACTCACATCCTGGATCCTGAAAATAACTGGCCCCAAGTAGAGAAGAAGAAGCAGACCTTCCTGACAGTGTGGTGAGTTGAAGATTACTAGGCAGCCGTGTTCCATAACCCTGGCTATCATTGAGCCATTCGACACCAGTCATAGGGTCCAAATCACTCCTGCCAACATCAAAGAAGCTGGTATTGTCCAGTGTGCTGGCGCAAGAGGAGTTAACTCCAGTGGGTGTATGTTGAGGTAGCTGACTGGCTAACGCTGATACGACTGGTGTTCGGCTGTGACTGAACAGTAGCCCTAGTATCCATCCTACTTAATTTTCGGCATAATAAACATGTTTATTATTAAGTCTACATAAGTACAGAGCAAGGATAGCTACATGTTTGGCTAGGGGAAACCATTCTACGAACCCTAGGACGAACCTTACGAATGCTAGAGTTAGTTATAGTAGTTCCTCGGAAATGCGTGGAACACCTTAACAGCGACGCAGCAGGATCGAAGGCTCCTAGGATAATATTCAGCCATCAGGAATGTAAGCTAGAGCCTGCTGATAATAAGCTTAACGGCACTATAGCCACTTATTATTACACAGTGCGTGACGCGTCCACATCTACCTAATATGGAAACAGAAAGTTCCCACCATATGAAAGTACATGTAAACTACTGCCAATGTTCCTAGGAACGCTAACTCAAGGCGGCAGGACTGATCCTAGCATTAACAAAGTACATTACTGGTCCCTAGGAACATAGTGGGCACTATGCAAACGACGAGACAAGCACTAGTAATGTCAATTAGGACTTGCCGACGTCTGCTCGAGTCAGATCGCTGATAAACCTAAAAGGAGAAGTTCCTAGGAACACTTACACATGGTCTTAAGACCCTCGGATATGCGCAGTTACCTTAAACGGCAGTTGTGGAGCCGAGGATTGTAGATCCATACGATACCACGGTACTCCGATGCTTCGGACCCTACGACGTCGATCAATGATCGTCGGTTAATGCAAATAAGCGCCCTCGGAGCGTCATGCTCGAGTCAGCGACTTGCCCAACCATACGAACCCTTCCGAGGGTATACAAAAACACACATGGTACCTACTGGTTGCTTATGCATCGAGTGGAGCTACCTAGCGTTAACCAATAATATTATTTCCTGTATTTTCCGAGCATTTCCGATCCGTTCCAAGTATTCCTGTATTTTCCGAGATCTAGCACTATATAAACAGCCTGTAAATTACCGTAGCACCCCAGACAACGTAGAGCCCAGTTCTTTATACTCCTAGGAGAAAGCCAAAGTGCCTATCCGACGATTATTGACTATTGGGAGCTAAAGCGTCTCCGCGGAAGTTGGCATAATTAATACGATTCCATCTGAAGTGTTACTTGTTCAATTTGGCGTGATCTGATTGACTTGAGTTAACTTGTAGAGTTCTCGAGGAACGTTAGAAAACGTGTTGGGATAAAGTTTCCTCTGTCTTAAGTGACATAAAGCTTGATACCCGCCTAAGTGGCAAGAATTGTCTAAGTGACGCCTAAGTGGCCCGTTCCTAGGGATAAGTTCCCTGCCTAAGTGGCAAATTGTCTAAGTGACGCCTAAGTGGCCCGTTTTAGGGATAAGTTCCCTGCCTAAGTGGCAAATTGTCTAAGTGACGCCTATGTGGCCCGTTTTGGATTGAGTCCCCATTCTAAGTGATTAAAAGACTTTGGATTGAGTGTCCAGCCTAAGTGGCGAACCAACTTATTTATACCTTTTGTGGAGACACATTAAATCAACCGTTTAACCCTCCGAGGAACAGTACTTGTGCTGTTTCTCACTCTCTGAGACTTCCTAGGAAGTATCTTGATCATCGAAAACGTCCCTTCTGTGAAGATAAACGTAATCAACGACGCGTATCGCGTATCCCTCCCGAGAAGAACTAATCAAATTGATTGGGTTTTGTTACGGACTGTATACAAAGTACAAAATCGTACAATACACACACAACCCCGCAGCAAGCACCTTATCTGGAGCCCACCGCGAGGGAGGGTGTTTTTTTCTTTCACTGAAGTTTCGTTCCTCGAAGCTCTAAGACAACATCCTGGTGTCCAGATTATTGAACAGACTTTGACAGTCTATTCAAAGGCCTATCCACATTGTAGCAGGACTACAAATAATTAAACTTGTTTATTTGAGTTGGCTTTCATAGTCCTAGGGAACTCTGAAGTAGATAATTCGTTATCACTTCAGAACTCAAGGAAGCAAAAAGCTAGCTCAAGTACACAGTCTCAAACAGAGTCCTAGGAGACTTTACAGCTGAACCAGGCTGAGAGAAACCTACTACTCTAGAGAATAGGGCTAGCATTGAACCTCCGAACATAATACAAAGGCCAAGTGCTAGACCTACTATCGCTACAAGCCTACTCAAGGTTCCTAGAGAGGTGAAATCAGAGTGAGACAGCCTAGAGGTCATTGTCAGTCTTTTAGACAAACTTAACCTACTGTCTATCTCACCTGCCAATCCTACTTCTAGTAGAATTGCAACACCGGTATCACTGAGATGGGTTTCCCTGCTCCTATGAGTAGAGATGCACCAAAGTTTGATGAAAGACAACCCAAGGAACTTCTCCGGTTCATACAACGGATGGAGGACTTGTGGGCTCAACATCCTACCGAAGCTGACACTGAAGAAAAGAAAATTAAAATGTTGGGAAAATATGCTTCGCCAGACTGTGAGGATGATTGGCAGTATCTTAAAACTTATTCTAGCAAGTCTTGGAACAAGTTTAAGGATGAGTTAATCTTCTCATACCCTGCAGCTATGCGACTTCAGAAAGGATCTCTTCATGATCTTGATAAGTTATGTTTGCAGTATACCGGTTGCAGTAATTTGATGAAAACTGATTTAGAGAACCTAATGAAGTTGAAACTCAAATTTACTACATTAACTCGCAAGCTGACTGGTCAAGTTTCAGAGCGAGATCTGATACAGCGATTTTTGCGTTGCCTAGAATGGGGCTTCCGAGAGGAAGTATCTCAGGCATTACATGTTATTGATTTAGCACAAAACAAAGATGAATTAGGTTTTGGTACCGACTTTAAAGTCACTCGGGTTATGGACATTGTGGTGAACATAGCTATGAGAAGGTCACAATCTGTTCTGAACTCAGGCAATAGAGAACATCGTTCTGAGAGGACTTCCTTGAGAACAAAAGCGATGGAAACTGAACCCGAGGAAATTTCAGGGTTCTATCCAAAGATGGAAAAGACCGTGGCTAGACTGTTAGACAATCTTGGTTTATTGCTAAAGAAGTCCGAGATGCAAGAGAAGAGAGCAGAAGCAGCAGAGAAGAAGTTTGAAAGTTTACAGTCCACCTTGGTGAGCTGGAAACAGTCAGCTTTTGAACCGCTATCGATATCATCTCCTAGGATGATCTACAATAAGTCAAATAGCTTTCAACTGAGTTATTGCTACTATTGTAGAGAATCAGGACATCACCTAGCAGATTGTGCTGCTGCCAATAAACATGTAGAGTCAAGATGGATTAGAAAGAACTCAGAAGGGAAATATGTGCTAGCTTCAGGGCAACCTATTCCTCTCCTAGGGTTCAAGTCCATCAAAGACACTGTTGAAAACCTGTATAGAAATAGACCTGACTTCATTCCAAATGCCAAAATCCAAGTCATGCAAGGGTACTATCCTGATTATGATGAAGATTGTGAAATGTTTGTCCAAGCAAGAGAAGTCGTTTCTCCAGCTGAAGACATTTCGAGAAAATTGGATGACTTAGTTTACGATCATGGCAGAGAAGCTCTTGACAGGGTAATCTTTGGCCATGAGGCAGTTGAGGCATTCGAAAATTTTCTCTAAGTTCAAGGATGGGAATACCTGCAGCTGGTGATAAAAGCACAAGTCTACAAACAGCTACAACCCTTGAGAACGATAAAGGCAGGAGAACAGGATTATTCAGTCGTGATAAAAGGAGTGTTCGATTCAAGAGAGATGTTGGTTTCTTGAGGAAGACTACAGATCAAGTAGCGCCTATAGAACCGGCTCCTCGAGAAAAGAAACCAGCAGAAAAAAGTACAAAAATAAGACATATGTTGCCATTCTACACAAGTATGTCACCTAGTATGAGAGTTATGGGATTGTCAGATATTTCCTCGGATGACAAGAAAGAGGAAAAATCAATGCCATTTTATCAAACCAAGGTGTCTGTGGAGAATAGCACGGATAAAAACCAAGTGGTAGATGATATACTGAGTATGTCAGTATCAGTTCCACTAAAACACTTAGTTGAAAGTGCATCACACATCTGTGAGGCGTTGCAAGAGTGTTTCACAAAAAATAAGCAAGCTGTGCTTGTTGAGGAGGTACTCGAGGACGAAGACAAGTTCCAAATGTGCTCTCAAGGAATAGAGGATCTACCTTTATATCATGAGATTGAGACAGGACTAGATGTTAGTCAGTTGCCTGTGTCTCGGTTCCTCTTAGCAAAAGATTGTCCAAGTTCGAGTAATCTTCCAGCAGATGCTATAGTAGCCAGTGATCCTTATTATCAATTTGCACTTGAGCATGAGGGAGCGGTACCCAAAGAACCTTATAGGGATCAGGCCCGGAATGCTGAGAGCTTGCAAGAGATCCAGGCACAAATTAATAGTATCGGTTATGAGAATGCTATCCTAGACAGTGGATCTCAGATTGTATCAATGTCGCAACAGGTTGCTGTAGAGATGGGACTATCATGGAATCCGTCACTTAGTATAAATATGCAAAGTGCCAATAATCAGCTTGAACGTACTCTAGGAATTGCAGAGAATGTTAAAGTGTTGATTGGAGAGGCAGTCGTCTATCTACAGGTACACATTGTCAGGAATCCGCTATACAGGGTTCTCCTAGGAAAGCCTTTTGACGCAGTGACAACTAGTGTAGTTAAAACTATGACAGATGGTTATGTGGAGATCCTAATAACTGACCCAAACTCAAAGAGAAGAGTAGTAGTGCCTACTTATGCTTGCGGGAAAGGGCCAATTGAGCTGCAAAAAGAAAAATTCGAAGACAGGGTGTTAGAAGTGCCACCTAAACCACCAGACACTTCATTATCCCATTGATCAATGAGGATATTTGGGTGTGTCCAAGACAAGATTTCAGGGAGTCAAATTTCCTAGGAAGGTTTCAGAGGCCTAGAAATATGATGCTATAAGGAGCAGAAACAAAGGCAATGGAATTTAAGCGCCCATTGACACTGAAACTGCAGAGCCTTATAAAACCCAGAATCCTTGGAAGCACAGATCGCTTTAAGAAAGGACAAGGATTGCTCCAAGGACAAGCATGTACACTCGAAGAGACTTAAATATTCGGACACGACCATTCAGATATATGAGTCATGTACCATAGTACCGCTTGCAACCATTTTTCTCATACACCTCTGTTGAGGAAATGGGTTAAGTCGGTTCCTCGGAACAGCAAAGCCAATATTTTTTTGCAAACACCAAAGGATGCACCTGCACTCTTCTTGTACTATTCCTAGGGTGACTCATGCATGAGCTTGCAACACTGTTTCAACCTGGAGGTTAGTATTTTAAGTTGGGGGGAGGGGCCACCTAGGAGCGACATTTTATTCTAAATCCTAGATTTGTAATCTTGGAAAGAAATTTTCGTTCGAGATCTTAGCAGATTTCACTTAAATGACTTGCAAGCGTATCCTCCTCAGTTTCCTCGGAAGGAGCTGGGTTGGGGAAGAAGGGAAGTTGAGAGTCGAGAAGGGCACCAAGGCGAGGAGAAAAGCGAGCCTTGATGGACTCCAGCATTTGACGAAGGAGCACTTCAAGGGTGGGTTTATTGTCTTCAACAGAGAGACGAGCATTCAGCACGGAAAGCTGACAAGAGAGAGCTTGAAGAGTTTGAGCATCCTCGAAAGCAGTGTGTATGAGAGCCTAAGAACCCTTGGGTAGGAGGAGTATGGCATCACAAAGATATTGCTGTATCTGGACCTCCAAGTCAATAGAGACTGCCTGTTGGAGCTTGAACTGTTCACGAGGATCATGAGCATGCTTAATTAAATCCTTGAGGTCTAAACAAGGACTAGACATCTCCTAGGATGAATGAAAGAAAGAATGCTTACCTGTGTGGTGTTCTTTGTGGGAGCAGCTTCAGGTTTTGTACCTGATTTCTTCTTCAGAAGATGGGCCAGCTTAGTGGTTTTGTTATTTGCAGAGGCCTTAAGGCGCAGAGAACCCACCTATAAAAATAGCATGAGCTTGTAATTAATAAAGAAAAACTTGCAAGTAATATGGCTAAAGTCCGATAGTAAAAGACCTGTCAAAAGAAAGTAAAACAAGAGTTTTATGTGATAGGCAAGAAAACCTAAACAGGTATAGACCTAACTCGAAGTATGACTGAGGACAGTCTGAATTATAAGTTGGGGGGAGATGATACGACTGGTGTTCGGCTGTGACTGAACAGTAGCCCTAGTATCCATCCTACTTAATTTTCGGCATAATAAACATGTTTATTATTAAGTCTACATAAGTACAGAGCAAGGATAGCTACATGTTTGGCTAGGGGAAACCATTCTACGAACCCTAGGACGAACCTTACGAATGCTAGAGTTAGTTATAGTAGTTCCTCGGAAATGCGTGGAACACCTTAACAGCGACGCAGCAGGATCGAAGGCTCCTAGGATAATATTCAGCCATCAGGAATGTAAGCTAGAGCCTGCTGATAATAAGCTTAACGGCACTATAGCCACTTATTATTACACAGTGCGTGACGCGTCCACATCTACCTAATATGGAAACAGAAAGTTCCCACCATATGAAAGTACATGTAAACTACTGCCAATGTTCCTAGGAACGCTAACTCAAGGCGGCAGGACTGATCCTAGCATTAACAAAGTACATTACTGGTCCCTAGGAACATAGTGGGCACTATGCAAACGACGAGACAAGCACTAGTAATGTCAATTAGGACTTGCCGACGTCTGCTCGAGTCAGATCGCTGATAAACCTAAAAGGAGAAGTTCCTAGGAACACTTACACATGGTCTTAAGACCCTCGGATATGCGCAGTTACCTTAAACGGCAGTTGTGGAGCCGAGGATTGTAGATCCATACGATACCACGGTACTCCGATGCTTCGGACCCTACGACGTCGATCAATGATCGTCGGTTAATGCAAATAAGCGCCCTCGGAGCGTCATGCTCGAGTCAGCGACTTGCCCAACCATACGAACCCTTCCGAGGGTATACAAAAACACACATGGTACCTACTGGTTGCTTATGCATCGAGTGGAGCTACCTAGCGTTAACCAATAATATTATTTCCTGTATTTTCCGAGCATTTCCGATCCGTTCCAAGTATTCCTGTATTTTCCGAGATCTAGCACTATATAAACAGCCTGTAAATTACCGTAGCACCCCAGACAACGTAGAGCCCAGTTCTTTATACTCCTAGGAGAAAGCCAAAGTGCCTATCCGACGATTATTGACTATTGGGAGCTAAAGCGTCTCCGCGGAAGTTGGCATAATTAATACGATTCCATCTGAAGTGTTACTTGTTCAATTTGGCGTGATCTGATTGACTTGAGTTAACTTGTAGAGTTCTCGAGGAACGTTAGAAAACGTGTTGGGATAAAGTTTCCTCTGTCTTAAGTGACATAAAGCTTGATACCCGCCTAAGTGGCAAGAATTGTCTAAGTGACGCCTAAGTGGCCCGTTCCTAGGGATAAGTTCCCTGCCTAAGTGGCAAATTGTCTAAGTGACGCCTAAGTGGCCCGTTTTAGGGATAAGTTCCCTGCCTAAGTGGCAAATTGTCTAAGTGACGCCTATGTGGCCCGTTTTGGATTGAGTCCCCATTCTAAGTGATTAAAAGACTTTGGATTGAGTGTCCAGCCTAAGTGGCGAACCAACTTATTTATACCTTTTGTGGAGACACATTAAATCAACCGTTTAACCCTCCGAGGAACAGTACTTGTGCTGTTTCTCACTCTCTGAGACTTCCTAGGAAGTATCTTGATCATCGAAAACGTCCCTTCTGTGAAGATAAACGTAATCAACGACGCGTATCGCGTATCCCTCCCGAGAAGAACTAATCAAATTGATTGGGTTTTGTTACGGACTGTATACAAAGTACAAAATCGTACAATACACACACAACCCCGCAGCAAGCACCTTATCTGGAGCCCACCGCGAGGGAGGGTGTTTTTTTCTTTCACTGAAGTTTCGTTCCTCGAAGCTCTAAGACAACATCCTGGTGTCCAGATTATTGAACAGACTTTGACAGTCTATTCAAAGGCCTATCCACATTGTAGCAGGACTACAAATAATTAAACTTGTTTATTTGAGTTGGCTTTCATAGTCCTAGGGAACTCTGAAGTAGATAATTCGTTATCACTTCAGAACTCAAGGAAGCAAAAAGCTAGCTCAAGTACACAGTCTCAAACAGAGTCCTAGGAGACTTTACAGCTGAACCAGGCTGAGAGAAACCTACTACTCTAGAGAATAGGGCTAGCATTGAACCTCCGAACATAATACAAAGGCCAAGTGCTAGACCTACTATCGCTACAAGCCTACTCAAGGTTCCTAGAGAGGTGAAATCAGAGTGAGACAGCCTAGAGGTCATTGTCAGTCTTTTAGACAAACTTAACCTACTGTCTATCTCACCTGCCAATCCTACTTCTAGTAGAATTGCAACACCGGTATCACTGAGATGGGTTTCCCTGCTCCTATGAGTAGAGATGCACCAAAGTTTGATGAAAGACAACCCAAGGAACTTCTCCGGTTCATACAACGGATGGAGGACTTGTGGGCTCAACATCCTACCGAAGCTGACACTGAAGAAAAGAAAATTAAAATGTTGGGAAAATATGCTTCGCCAGACTGTGAGGATGATTGGCAGTATCTTAAAACTTATTCTAGCAAGTCTTGGAACAAGTTTAAGGATGAGTTAATCTTCTCATACCCTGCAGCTATGCGACTTCAGAAAGGATCTCTTCATGATCTTGATAAGTTATGTTTGCAGTATACCGGTTGCAGTAATTTGATGAAAACTGATTTAGAGAACCTAATGAAGTTGAAACTCAAATTTACTACATTAACTCGCAAGCTGACTGGTCAAGTTTCAGAGCGAGATCTGATACAGCGATTTTTGCGTTGCCTAGAATGGGGCTTCCGAGAGGAAGTATCTCAGGCATTACATGTTATTGATTTAGCACAAAACAAAGATGAATTAGGTTTTGGTACCGACTTTAAAGTCACTCGGGTTATGGACATTGTGGTGAACATAGCTATGAGAAGGTCACAATCTGTTCTGAACTCAGGCAATAGAGAACATCGTTCTGAGAGGACTTCCTTGAGAACAAAAGCGATGGAAACTGAACCCGAGGAAATTTCAGGGTTCTATCCAAAGATGGAAAAGACCGTGGCTAGACTGTTAGACAATCTTGGTTTATTGCTAAAGAAGTCCGAGATGCAAGAGAAGAGAGCAGAAGCAGCAGAGAAGAAGTTTGAAAGTTTACAGTCCACCTTGGTGAGCTGGAAACAGTCAGCTTTTGAACCGCTATCGATATCATCTCCTAGGATGATCTACAATAAGTCAAATAGCTTTCAACTGAGTTATTGCTACTATTGTAGAGAATCAGGACATCACCTAGCAGATTGTGCTGCTGCCAATAAACATGTAGAGTCAAGATGGATTAGAAAGAACTCAGAAGGGAAATATGTGCTAGCTTCAGGGCAACCTATTCCTCTCCTAGGGTTCAAGTCCATCAAAGACACTGTTGAAAACCTGTATAGAAATAGACCTGACTTCATTCCAAATGCCAAAATCCAAGTCATGCAAGGGTACTATCCTGATTATGATGAAGATTGTGAAATGTTTGTCCAAGCAAGAGAAGTCGTTTCTCCAGCTGAAGACATTTCGAGAAAATTGGATGACTTAGTTTACGATCATGGCAGAGAAGCTCTTGACAGGGTAATCTTTGGCCATGAGGCAGTTGAGGCATTCGAAAATTTTCTCTAAGTTCAAGGATGGGAATACCTGCAGCTGGTGATAAAAGCACAAGTCTACAAACAGCTACAACCCTTGAGAACGATAAAGGCAGGAGAACAGGATTATTCAGTCGTGATAAAAGGAGTGTTCGATTCAAGAGAGATGTTGGTTTCTTGAGGAAGACTACAGATCAAGTAGCGCCTATAGAACCGGCTCCTCGAGAAAAGAAACCAGCAGAAAAAAGTACAAAAATAAGACATATGTTGCCATTCTACACAAGTATGTCACCTAGTATGAGAGTTATGGGATTGTCAGATATTTCCTCGGATGACAAGAAAGAGGAAAAATCAATGCCATTTTATCAAACCAAGGTGTCTGTGGAGAATAGCACGGATAAAAACCAAGTGGTAGATGATATACTGAGTATGTCAGTATCAGTTCCACTAAAACACTTAGTTGAAAGTGCATCACACATCTGTGAGGCGTTGCAAGAGTGTTTCACAAAAAATAAGCAAGCTGTGCTTGTTGAGGAGGTACTCGAGGACGAAGACAAGTTCCAAATGTGCTCTCAAGGAATAGAGGATCTACCTTTATATCATGAGATTGAGACAGGACTAGATGTTAGTCAGTTGCCTGTGTCTCGGTTCCTCTTAGCAAAAGATTGTCCAAGTTCGAGTAATCTTCCAGCAGATGCTATAGTAGCCAGTGATCCTTATTATCAATTTGCACTTGAGCATGAGGGAGCGGTACCCAAAGAACCTTATAGGGATCAGGCCCGGAATGCTGAGAGCTTGCAAGAGATCCAGGCACAAATTAATAGTATCGGTTATGAGAATGCTATCCTAGACAGTGGATCTCAGATTGTATCAATGTCGCAACAGGTTGCTGTAGAGATGGGACTATCATGGAATCCGTCACTTAGTATAAATATGCAAAGTGCCAATAATCAGCTTGAACGTACTCTAGGAATTGCAGAGAATGTTAAAGTGTTGATTGGAGAGGCAGTCGTCTATCTACAGGTACACATTGTCAGGAATCCGCTATACAGGGTTCTCCTAGGAAAGCCTTTTGACGCAGTGACAACTAGTGTAGTTAAAACTATGACAGATGGTTATGTGGAGATCCTAATAACTGACCCAAACTCAAAGAGAAGAGTAGTAGTGCCTACTTATGCTTGCGGGAAAGGGCCAATTGAGCTGCAAAAAGAAAAATTCGAAGACAGGGTGTTAGAAGTGCCACCTAAACCACCAGACACTTCATTATCCCATTGATCAATGAGGATATTTGGGTGTGTCCAAGACAAGATTTCAGGGAGTCAAATTTCCTAGGAAGGTTTCAGAGGCCTAGAAATATGATGCTATAAGGAGCAGAAACAAAGGCAATGGAATTTAAGCGCCCATTGACACTGAAACTGCAGAGCCTTATAAAACCCAGAATCCTTGGAAGCACAGATCGCTTTAAGAAAGGACAAGGATTGCTCCAAGGACAAGCATGTACACTCGAAGAGACTTAAATATTCGGACACGACCATTCAGATATATGAGTCATGTACCATAGTACCGCTTGCAACCATTTTTCTCATACACCTCTGTTGAGGAAATGGGTTAAGTCGGTTCCTCGGAACAGCAAAGCCAATATTTTTTTGCAAACACCAAAGGATGCACCTGCACTCTTCTTGTACTATTCCTAGGGTGACTCATGCATGAGCTTGCAACACTGTTTCAACCTGGAGGTTAGTATTTTAAGTTGGGGGGAGGGGCCACCTAGGAGCGACATTTTATTCTAAATCCTAGATTTGTAATCTTGGAAAGAAATTTTCGTTCGAGATCTTAGCAGATTTCACTTAAATGACTTGCAAGCGTATCCTCCTCAGTTTCCTCGGAAGGAGCTGGGTTGGGGAAGAAGGGAAGTTGAGAGTCGAGAAGGGCACCAAGGCGAGGAGAAAAGCGAGCCTTGATGGACTCCAGCATTTGACGAAGGAGCACTTCAAGGGTGGGTTTATTGTCTTCAACAGAGAGACGAGCATTCAGCACGGAAAGCTGACAAGAGAGAGCTTGAAGAGTTTGAGCATCCTCGAAAGCAGTGTGTATGAGAGCCTAAGAACCCTTGGGTAGGAGGAGTATGGCATCACAAAGATATTGCTGTATCTGGACCTCCAAGTCAATAGAGACTGCCTGTTGGAGCTTGAACTGTTCACGAGGATCATGAGCATGCTTAATTAAATCCTTGAGGTCTAAACAAGGACTAGACATCTCCTAGGATGAATGAAAGAAAGAATGCTTACCTGTGTGGTGTTCTTTGTGGGAGCAGCTTCAGGTTTTGTACCTGATTTCTTCTTCAGAAGATGGGCCAGCTTAGTGGTTTTGTTATTTGCAGAGGCCTTAAGGCGCAGAGAACCCACCTATAAAAATAGCATGAGCTTGTAATTAATAAAGAAAAACTTGCAAGTAATATGGCTAAAGTCCGATAGTAAAAGACCTGTCAAAAGAAAGTAAAACAAGAGTTTTATGTGATAGGCAAGAAAACCTAAACAGGTATAGACCTAACTCGAAGTATGACTGAGGACAGTCTGAATTATAAGTTGGGGGGAGATGATACGACTGGTGTTCGGCTGTGACTGAACAGTAGCCCTAGTATCCATCCTACTTAATTTTCGGCATAATAAACATGTTTATTATTAAGTCTACATAAGTACAGAGCAAGGATAGCTACATGTTTGGCTAGGGGAAACCATTCTACGAACCCTAGGACGAACCTTACGAATGCTAGAGTTAGTTATAGTAGTTCCTCGGAAATGCGTGGAACACCTTAACAGCGACGCAGCAGGATCGAAGGCTCCTAGGATAATATTCAGCCATCAGGAATGTAAGCTAGAGCCTGCTGATAATAAGCTTAACGGCACTATAGCCACTTATTATTACACAGTGCGTGACGCGTCCACATCTACCTAATATGGAAACAGAAAGTTCCCACCATATGAAAGTACATGTAAACTACTGCCAATGTTCCTAGGAACGCTAACTCAAGGCGGCAGGACTGATCCTAGCATTAACAAAGTACATTACTGGTCCCTAGGAACATAGTGGGCACTATGCAAACGACGAGACAAGCACTAGTAATGTCAATTAGGACTTGCCGACGTCTGCTCGAGTCAGATCGCTGATAAACCTAAAAGGAGAAGTTCCTAGGAACACTTACACATGGTCTTAAGACCCTCGGATATGCGCAGTTACCTTAAACGGCAGTTGTGGAGCCGAGGATTGTAGATCCATACGATACCACGGTACTCCGATGCTTCGGACCCTACGACGTCGATCAATGATCGTCGGTTAATGCAAATAAGCGCCCTCGGAGCGTCATGCTCGAGTCAGCGACTTGCCCAACCATACGAACCCTTCCGAGGGTATACAAAAACACACATGGTACCTACTGGTTGCTTATGCATCGAGTGGAGCTACCTAGCGTTAACCAATAATATTATTTCCTGTATTTTCCGAGCATTTCCGATCCGTTCCAAGTATTCCTGTATTTTCCGAGATCTAGCACTATATAAACAGCCTGTAAATTACCGTAGCACCCCAGACAACGTAGAGCCCAGTTCTTTATACTCCTAGGAGAAAGCCAAAGTGCCTATCCGACGATTATTGACTATTGGGAGCTAAAGCGTCTCCGCGGAAGTTGGCATAATTAATACGATTCCATCTGAAGTGTTACTTGTTCAATTTGGCGTGATCTGATTGACTTGAGTTAACTTGTAGAGTTCTCGAGGAACGTTAGAAAACGTGTTGGGATAAAGTTTCCTCTGTCTTAAGTGACATAAAGCTTGATACCCGCCTAAGTGGCAAGAATTGTCTAAGTGACGCCTAAGTGGCCCGTTCCTAGGGATAAGTTCCCTGCCTAAGTGGCAAATTGTCTAAGTGACGCCTAAGTGGCCCGTTTTAGGGATAAGTTCCCTGCCTAAGTGGCAAATTGTCTAAGTGACGCCTATGTGGCCCGTTTTGGATTGAGTCCCCATTCTAAGTGATTAAAAGACTTTGGATTGAGTGTCCAGCCTAAGTGGCGAACCAACTTATTTATACCTTTTGTGGAGACACATTAAATCAACCGTTTAACCCTCCGAGGAACAGTACTTGTGCTGTTTCTCACTCTCTGAGACTTCCTAGGAAGTATCTTGATCATCGAAAACGTCCCTTCTGTGAAGATAAACGTAATCAACGACGCGTATCGCGTATCCCTCCCGAGAAGAACTAATCAAATTGATTGGGTTTTGTTACGGACTGTATACAAAGTACAAAATCGTACAATACACACACAACCCCGCAGCAAGCACCTTACCGTTTGCTGATGTATAGATTTTCCATCAATTTTGCGTCTCCGTCGCTTCCGCTTTTGTTCTGGTCGACTTCCTCTTCTTGTGGCCCGCTCCTTGGGCTTTCATTCGAGTCTGCTCCAGCCGAAACATCAGATATGGCGTGGCAGGAACAGCCGGAGCCGTCATACCTGGGATTTGGATAGGAGGAGCCGACACTGGTGCTGGTGCTGGTGCTGGTGCTGGGTGTGATGCACTCGGAATTGAAGGCGCACGATAAGCCGTCGGTGGTACGGGTGCTGTTGCTGTAAGGAGACAGGCCGGTATACTCCCACTCGGCTGCTTCCTTCCTCCTTCCTTCGGCTTCGGATCCTATTCGACCTGGATGGTATTTCTGAACGCTCCATGTGCTTTCTTTTACTTGTCGCTTTTGTCTCCAGGGGCCAGGTGTGTTGGAAGCCGCGTAAGCATTGGAAGTGGAAGCAGCAGCACCGACACCGCATGCGAACAGATTGTCTTCGCTCAGACCTAGTTCGGCAGGGCTGGCAAAGTTCTTTTGGCCAGGGCTTTCCTTATTCCGTGGTGTAGCTGGCTGATGTTATATTACCAGCCGGCTTAGAAACAGGAGAAGGTGGAGAGAAAGTGAGGAGCGATACGAATGGGTCACTGACGATGCCAGTAGCGAGTGACAAAGGCGAAGTCTCGTAGAGGTATTTTTGTTGGGTCGAATAGCTTCCAGTGGGCGTGGGTACAGCGGTGGTACCAATCGGCGGAACGGCATTGGACGACGCCGACCTCTCGCTCATCGCCCGCGAACGATGGCTCCGCGCTCTGTGATGTACGATTCCCTTTTTGGTGGATGTAGCAGACACCTGAGACGATTTGGGAGAAGAGTTGGGCTACATCCGATTTTTCGCGCAGGTAATGGTGTGCGATGATGTGATCGAATTGTTCACATCCAGAGGCGTGTTCCAGGAGTATACCTATGTATTTTTCGGGTTCGATGATGTTGTATAGTCGGACAATTTGAGCGTCTACGAATGGAGAAGGAAGATTAGTCAATAAAATAATTTTGAAAAGAAACATCGCATGTCGGTGCGTAAGCAGCCTGTACTGTCAAATACATATATGAACGACCCGTAGTTGCCCAATATAAGTGATGCATCCACAGCGGAAAGTACCCAACTGCCGGAAATGATGCATCAATATTTCTCTGTTACATTATTTTCGTTCTGGTAAGTATTAGTCAGCATGCCATGGGACTTCGGCATTCACGGCTTCTGCACATCTTCTATTTTAAGCATGTTCGACATTGATGGAATCAATTTATTTATATTTTTGCTTACATATGTATTCAGAAAAACATATGCTTACATAGTTTGATATTACTCATCGCGGAAAATATATCAATTGATAAAAAAAACTACTGGATAAGATAAGATTCGCAATTTCTCAGGTATAATACACTACATAAACACGTCGTCGGCTCGAAGAGGAGCATGATGTGGGTTCAAAGGTGTTGTGAATTGAATGGAAGCCGTCGATGGTAAAGGAGAGCGATGTTGAGTGTCGTGATTCCCTGTAGAGGCTTGCTGCAATGCCCGCTCCTGCATGCCGTCCTCTTCATCAGCATCTTCGTCGTCATCGCCTTCGTCATCGCTTGCTTCACCATCCGAATCGTCATCTTCCTGTCTGCCAATGGCGCCCTCATTTACACTGCTGCTGCTGCGGTTGTTTGTTTGCTCCCTCTGTGTAGAACCTTGCAGCTTGTCGATTTTATCCAATGGTGTGCGCCAAATCCTTTGAAATGTCATCGACAGCAGGCGCTGAAGTGCAGCCTGCTTGTCGGCATATGCGATCAACCCCTCATGTAGCTCAGCGCTCAAAGATTGGCGCAGCTCCCTCCTTGAGTCCCACCACTCGGCCTTCCATTTGAGGAACTCGAGTACCCTCCTCATTTCTTCTTTCAAGAGCTTCACTTCCTCATCACAACGACGCACTCTGGCTCGACTCCTGGCCCATTCTGCACGGCATATGTCGTCCTCCTCGCCATCGACGTTCTCTAACCCATCGAAGTCGTCCTGTTGATCCCCCGACGATACAGATCCGGTTTGCAAATTTTCGGCTTTGGATAGGTTCATCCAGATCCAGGAAATGTTCTGCCTGGTGCGTCCCGTGCCTTCTCTACGTGTTCGGGTTGTCGGGATAACTTCAATGTCCCGGTCGTCACCGTCATCGTCTGCGTTATTCTCCATCTGCCCTTCTATTGGCTCTCGGCCATCCTCCCATATCCCTCGTCGGCCAGGTCCAAGTTGCTTACGTTCCGGATCCACGTAGCTCCATACGTCAGCGTTGAGAAGTGGACGAAGCACGTCCTCCCATTCTCCTGCACCATGTATGTTTGCCTTGGCTATCCTCGCTGCTCTGTATTTGTCGACTGCAGCCAGCGCCCGCCTATGAATCTTGTTGATGAGTTCTCGCGACCGCGTGCTTTGTACTTGTCCTCTGATGTTTTTGTACTTGAAATATATCATCCTTGTCTTGACTCGAAGGGCTCGTCGGAGGGCATTTAGGGCATCATGGCACTGAGCTGTGCGAAGCTTGTTTTCGATTTCAGGAAGCCCCTCAACACAGGACGACGCTCGTCTAGCTTCTGGTACCTGAGAAGGTAACCATAGATCGACTTCTTCGGGATGAGGTGACTCGTTCCAATTTGTTGGGCCACCGCTGGCGGATTCAATTTGAAGTTGGAGTACGCCAGGCATGTACACGGCGCGTATAAGTTCCCAAGCCTGGATTTTAGCTGCAAGGAGGTTGCGCTGATCCTTAAGCGTATCGTCTTGTAGGTTCTTTGGAACAGACCCCTGTTCGTTAACCAACTTATGCAGTCGACGTCTGGAAGGAGGTCAGAATGTTTTATTTGATTGAAAAGAAGCGATACTTACTGTGCCTCCTCGATATCCAGTCCTATCGATAAGAACTCCGATGGACCTGTAGCATGGATCCGAGTGCGACCGGCCGATTTCTCCTCCCGTGCCAACTCCTCCCTAACCTCTGCCTCCGTTATTTCTATCGACACCTTGTTAGTCGTACAATGGTTGTTAAACGATGGGAACGTACTCATGCCAGCTACTTCGTAGGGATTCGGACATGCTTTGGGATACGGAGAGGCATCCCAGGCGCTACACATTGCCTCCCACTTCTCCAAAGTTGCTGGAGACATGTCGTTACTGAACCCGCGATGGGCTTCAGTTTGTCTGTTCCTTTCTCCGATGGCTGCTTTGTATTTTCGAATTAGAGTAACACCTAGTCGCCGTTAGTAATAAAAAATGGCATAAGCATTCGAAATACATACCCATACCGCAATACTTCTTGAAGTTCCAAAACCCGAAATGGTCGTCTAAGATATCGTGACGAGAGCCGGGCGATAGGGTTTTGGTCGATCCACCAACGCCGTTATTGTCTGACCAGCATCGTTCCGGAACTTCACCGTCGGTTTTACCAACCCCTTCGACGAGATTGAACGAGAATTGTTGGTGGTCCTTGTCGTTGTGTGCAGGTTCGTGAAATTTGGGGATTAAGGGGTGCGTCTTCGTTCGAGAATCGAGTTGTAAATGTTCCGGCCAGTATTTTTCCATCCGCTCGTGGAGGTTCTTGTACCATTGGCATGCGATGTCATAGCTAATGACTATGGACGTCGCCTTGGTATCCTGGACTGCCGATGCAAATATGTAATCCATATTTGCATATCTGATGTAAAGCGTTCGAAATCATATGTTATGTGTAGCTCAAAGTAGGCTAATATCATGCATACCTTTCCCCCTTCTGCAGGTTTCCTACTCCTTGGGGCAGGAACATCTCTCCTCGGCCACAAAATGCCCCGCCAACTCCGGTGTATCGAAGTCCTCTGCTAAAGCGAGTTAAGGCTTGAGCGAGGGCCTGAAAACCAACACAAGTGCTTGGCTGGCAGAGACGTCATCATCTTTGCAACCGTAAAGAAAAGAAAAGGAGCTTACATCCTCGTCATCCGCTCTGCTGAGTACATATTCCTCGTATGGCTCGCGTCGAATCATATATGCCCAACCGATGCCGAGGCCCGGATCCGTAGAGTAATTAGAAACTAATTGATTTTTGAGCCGAAAATTGGCATCGAGGCAGACGATGGGTCGATATAGAAATCTAGAAGTTTAGGAGCATAGGTCAGCGCCTGAAAGTTACAAGAAAATAATAAGCCTACTGTTCTTCTGGAGGCGCATCTCGCCAGTTGTCAGGGATGTTGATGCCCTCATGCGCGCAGGTAGGACACAGTATAGCAAGCTCCCCATCTGCAGTTCCCCCTACTCCACCATCAACATGCCCCCTACCTCCTCTCTTCAACATCTTTAGATGCCTCCACTGCAGCATCACCCTCATCAACGAGCGATATCTTGAAGTTGTTGGCTTCGCGGGAGCGTTGTCTCTTAAACGTTCTAGCGTCTTGTATATGTCGTACATCGAAGACTTTGAGCAGAGACAAAGAAGGTGGAGGAGGCGAAGAAGAGAGAACGTCAGGCAGGTGTGCACGACTTTCTGCGATGATGGATAGAGGCCGCGACGGAGGAGCTGGATGTGTTGAGGGACTGCACGCTGACACCCGCAATAGCTAAGAGCGACCTCGTGAACGCCATTGGTATGGATAATCTTGAAGTCTCGGTGGCAGTCGATGGGTAGCGGACACCTCATGCTAGCATGATTGAGATGTATCTTCAGGCCTAGTGACTTGAGAGAGACGTTGACGAACGACGTAGCTACCCAGTGCTATGTATGCAAAATCTAAGTTAGCATCGATTTCCGAAAGAATTTAGAATGTAGCTTACTCACCTGTATGACATGGAATGGGTTTTGTCGATGACGTTTGACACAACACTCCTGACATACGAGGTCTGGCGTGAAGCAATCGAGGCAGCGAAATTCCGCGTCATTTGGAAGAGTTTTCTTTCGTGCTACACAGTCTGGGCAGCGTGAATCCCTCAAAAAATCGCCACGGCCGTCCCATCGAATTTGCTCATCCAAATATTCACTTCGGAACTCATTTCTCCAAGCAACATGAGGCCGCATCTGAATGGATTGGTTATAAGGTGAGAATTAATAAATTGTGATGGACGTACAACTTACAGATAATTTACTCCAAATTCTTTTCTTGTCGGTGCGCTTTCCTTGGGCTTGAGAAATTCTGCTATCGCAGACCTGTACGCAGACCTCTTCATCATACCAATCTCCGGAGTCATCAAGAGATAACTCCTTGTCATCGTCAGGTGCCCAAGCTGTTCCAATAGTCCAAGCCGTCCGACCTTTGAGGGGCGATCGAGATGTTTCGAGCGGGATGTTGCGGCTACTGATGGTGGAAGAGCGTGCTTGGAGAACCTCGAAGTCATTTTGTAGAGGAATGCGGTCGTGGTAAGCATTTGGCTTGTTGCGTTTGGGCCTCTGTGTCGCCATATCTGTTCAACAGATGTAAGTAAGCTGGTCACCGTGCTGGAGAAACATACGTCATTATAAAGCACATGACCGTGACCCTCGCGTTACCTTCGCGTCACCCTCGCGCCCTTCTCATTCCTCCTATTCATTCGGAAAGGGGTAAGTTTGTGATATTCCCACTACGCTTTACTTTCATTTTCTTTGCCTTATGCTGGGATTTGAGTTCTTGGCTCCCTGGGAACATTAATCACGGCGTAAGTTTTTTTTACAACATTTTTCCCCCTCAACTTATCTCTCGCGTCTCGCTTGCTAATTACTGCCCGCTTTAGGCGAATAATGGGACACCCTCTTCAGCAAGAGCTGGATTCAGCCATACCTTCACAGAACCCGGACTTCTCTCTGCTTCAAGAACTCAAGCAGAGTATGTTGAACGAGAAGATGTTCGCAAAGCTCGATTTAGGGCCCACAGAGTATGATTTTTTCTATAGGAACTCCCCCCTGACCTCAGCGTCGTCGTCTTGCCCTTCGACTACACCCCCATCAAGGTCCGCGTCACCAACCAGACGCTGCTCCACCTTGCTCTCACTGTCAACACAAATCCCCCCTGACCAAGAGCCTGACCAACTCAGTAAAAAGGCTCGTAGGAATCGCAAACGGAACCACAACAAACGTCGCCTGGCTCGTCAAAAAAAGAGAGAGGAGGGATTGCAGGATGGATACGCGGTGCACCCGACGATAATCAAGAATCACGTTGATCCTGGTCTCGAAATACGAACGTGCCCTCATAGGAAAGCTGAGGGACACCGACTGGAACGGCGTTGCAAGAGGTGCGCTTCTTGCCATACAGAGGTCCGCCAAACGCTGTCGCTTTCCCAAAAAAGCCAAAAACCATCGAAGGGGGGACTTCCTGCTCTTGGTGTGGGCATATCGTTTGGTGGCGGCCAGAAGGTGAGCATAAATACCTTCATTACCCTACTGCTGTCACTCAATTCTTCTATAGAGGGCGGCAAATCTCAAGCACAATCGAACTAACGAGGCCGAGCTCCAAAAGTTACTCGAAAACAAGCACATCAAGAGAATTTCAGGCCATTGCAACGCCGCCTTTGCAACATGGTACCCGAAGCTATTCAACTTTTACCTTGACAATCTGAACGAGCTCCTCATCAACGATCCCACCCTCGTACGAAATTTCAACAACAGCGTATGGGCAGCAACGACGTTCAACTATAGGCCACGCACCATCACTCGCCGTCACCTGGACTATGCAAACCTACCCTTTGGCTGGTGCGGCATCACTGCTCTCGGAGACTTCGACCACACAAAAGGAGGACACATGATATTATGGAACCTGAAGCTCGTCATCGAATTTCCCGCCGGTTCCTCGATGCTGATTCCATCGGCGGCAGTTACCCACTCGAACACACCAATCTCTCGTCGAGAAACTCGCTGCTCATTTACACAGTATACTGCTGGCGGTGTATTTCGATGGGTGGCGTACAAGTGCCAGAAATCTCAAGAATATTTTGATTCGTTGGATGACGAAGGACTTGAGCAGGAAATGGCAAGGCAAGAGGAACACTGCAGGCTAGGACTTTCACTTTTCTTGACAGTAGACGAAATCAGAAGTCGTGTATCCTGATTATTTACTTGTACATTGCCAGTAGTCTGTCGAATATGAATTTTTTGTTACATTGCAAGCACTACTACGGATACATACAGAACATGGTTAAGCGTAAAATACAACCTACTGGCTGTAGATCAGGCCTTGAGTACGATGTGGAGAATCAACTCTATGTATACATGCTCACACAAACAACTTCCGTGGCGACATCGCGACAGAAATTCAAATTACTTAACAGCGAGACAGTCAAACCTTTTGGTTATTTCACTAAAATTGAGTACTAGTTATGTATAATCCGAATCAAGGTTCATAATGGCACTTTTGTAGGAACTTATATGTGTTATTGTGAATCTAATAACCTCCCACCACAGCATCTTATCTAATCTGACTCTGAACGCGTGATCTCTTATCACCTTTATCACGCGCTTACTATCTTTTGCAACTATTCAACAGCAGCCTTACCTTACCTTTACACAGTCATGGACTTGGACCAGAACCAATCTACGGAGGTCACATATTGCACGTTACTCGAAGAGCCAAAGGAATCTCGTCACAAATGATATTATGTTCGGTGATTGATGAATTTTCATTTTTGTATCTGTACTACTACTAATGAGAAGATGTTTGTAGAAATCAAACTCTCCTGAAGAAAAAGGCGCTTTTGAGAAGACTAAAGTGAGTCATAATTGCTCCTGGACTGCTGAAGAAGTCCGGGTCGTATATACATATGTTGACCTGCAAATATACAGAGCTAAAGAAAATTTCGAAAATCTATCAGAAGACGAGAAGGCAGGCATACAAGAAAAGCGAACAAAAAGACGACGTGAGGCCGCTCAAAAGTACAGAGAAAATAATAGGGAGATGCTCCGTACGAAAGAGAGAATCCGGCGTGCTCAAAAGAGCGAATCCATCGGTACGATATTTTTTCTTGCCTCATGTTTAGTTGAATTGCTGAAACAATTTTTTGGGCCGGTTAGGCGATGCTTCAGAAGGGGGGTTAGCATTTTAGTAGCAGTGGCACCAAAGTTAGGGAAAGTAATAACCCACTGGCAAATAGAAACCACGAATGCTGATTTATTCTACCGTCTGTGGCGAGATAGAAGTCCATTAACCTCGTATGACAGACGTAGGACGGACACGAGCACATGGACCCACAGAATTGGACCCACAGAATTAGTTCTGAACCCGTTAGGCGATAACGAACCCCGATCAGTGTTAACCGACAATGAACCCCCCCCCCCCCCTGACCTGCGTTAACCGACGACGAACCCTATTGATCAATATCGAGGCGGTCGTGGAAATATTCCCAGGTGAGTCCTTGTTGATGAGCTGGAGCTATGGAATGTTACGTTTTCTAACTGTGCACAATTCACGCTAGCTTGATTTGGCTTCCTGTTACAGTGTTAACCGAGTCCCGACAATGAGGTCGATATTGATGCGGTCGCGCGAACGTCCTCGGTGAGCCCTTGTCAATGAGTTGTAACTAAGAAGCATTACGTTTTCTAACAGTGCACGATCCACGGCGTTAGCTTTATTCGGCTCTTCCTAGCACTATGAACTGGAAGATACAAACCTTCGATATTTTGGGCGCTTAACTCCGTCAGTGCTGGTTCCCGCCGTAAAGAGAAATAGTAGACCATATATCATTCGGTAGACATATAGGTTGTGGGTTGTAGGTTGTGCCATGCACATAATAGACTCGATTTCAATTTGCGCGGAGGATCCTAAACGAACAGAAACCTCAAAATGTATCGACGGCGCTAATACACAAGCCGTCGGCTACCAGGTCCATAACGACATTGTAACCGAACCAGCAATGTGGACCATTAACTTGCCGAATATTCCTCACCAACAGAGATGTATTGAGACATAATCTGTCAAAACTCACTAGAACCTACGTTTATATTCAACAATTGCACCAAATTAGATTCACCTAGAACATAATCTGTCAAAACTCACTAGAACCTATGTTTATATTTGACAATTGCACCAAATTAGATTCACCTAGAAGCAAAATGTACCTGACTAATTGAAATGAGTAACACTAAATTTTCAGATCTTGCTAGGCTCAGGGCATCACACGAGTTGGGGAGTTAGGCCCGGAAAGCGAGCAAAACAGTTAACATTAATGGAAAAGTAACTAGAGTACGTAAAACATAGGTATGCAGGGGTGCAAAACCGATACTAACAGGCATGAACGGATCATTGAGAAGCCTCCTCATCGCTACCATGGGAAGTGTTTTCATAATCAACTATCTCTTCATCAGCATTCTGCTCATCATCGGCCATTTCATTGTCAGAGTCAGCGATGTTGACAGATGCACGGCGACGTTGAGTGTTGGGAGATGAGCGACGGATGCGAGTGCGTGCACGGGTGGATTCAGAGTAGGCCTGTCTACGCCTCTTGTGAGTAAGTTCAGTATAGCCACCACCGACCATTTCCGCGACAAGCCTCTTCAGGGCACGAAGGAGCAAGGGGGTAACAAGGTCGATGTTGGGGGCATTGGGAAAGATGACGTGAACACCAACGGAGTTGGCTGGCTCAGTATCCCTGGACCTGTGAAAGAGTTATGTCATAGTGAGGAGTATAAAAAATAATCAGACCTACCGATTGGCGAGCATTGCAGCAGGGGTCTTGATGTGTTGGAATATCTTGACACCCGAGGTCTTGACAAATGTCTGGAAGTTGTACGGAGCTAATAGGAAGTCAGAAAAGAGGAGAAAGGAGTAAAAATAATGTAAAAAAACAAACCATCTTCTCCAGGAAGGCGGCGGTGCGTCTCCTTCCTGTCAGACTGGGCAAACACAATGATGGTGTCTGTGGAGGGGGGTGAGTCAGACCATACCATAAATCCACAGCTACGGGCAACTTACCAGCAGATTGTGCTTGGCCGGGAATAGGATTTGGAATGACATGGATGCGCACATCGTCGGCGGAGAAAGCATTGGTCGACATTGCAGGTAGAGTACGGTGAAGCAGACAAGAGAGGGTGCTGAAGTATCACATTCGAGAGTCTGGCTCATTTATATGAGGTCTGTAAGCATAGGGAAGAGGTTGGATAAATCGAGTTTGGTGCCAGCGCGGCGAACGAGGTAGTCGTTAGCGAAAGGGAACGTTATGTAATACAGTCACAAGCCAATTTCTGCATAGTTCTGTACACTTTGTGACAACGAACCCTGACCTAAACATATTGGGACAAGTAGTATTGTGCGCCTATTGCACCTGCCTGCTCCCCGTTGAGATCTGTGATCTCGGACTCCAGAATAGCGCAATATGACCATAATAATGGGTATGGTACATTCGCTTTTTTTCTCGGTTTCTTTTTTCACGCGCATTCGATCCAAACAGATTTTTTTTCTGCCCTCTGCCCCCGCTACTTTCCTCATGGTCAACCCGGGCTCCTTCACACCTCTACGAAAACAATTTCTATTGGACCAAGCGGACATCTATGCTCAGGCTGTGGCCAATAATCACATAGGCGATACTATTGCGGACATCCAACGGCGCTATTTTAAGCGCTTTCCGCCTTCTTTGCCACACAACCGGGAACCCAGTGAAGAATGGTTGGCCAAAGTGGACGACAATGCTCCAGACGAGGAGATGTTACCGCCATCTCAAGAGGACATGGATCCAGAAGCCTATGCAAAGGCTATGACTTTCTATGAAGCCACCGCGGAGACGGTGAAATATCGAAAAGATGTATGTATTTTCTCTCATATCTTGTTTATTCTCTCGTTACTGATACAACTCTTACTCGATTGTTAGCAAATCCGTCGTCGTTTGCAGTATCAATATTCGAAATCAAAAGCACGATTGCCGAAGACCGAACTGTCGCTATCGGATCCCATGTCTGCTCTCATGGCACAAATTAGCGGCTCATCGTTGAAGAAACCTCGACTACGAACGGGCTACAACATTTGGGGACCACAAAATCGCACAGTAGTCGACCCGGTTTTTTCTCAGCGCGTGAAGGACGAGTCTATTGCCCCGAAGAAGCACGCCGCATTGCGCAGTCAAATTTATAAAGAGTGTTTCGAGAGCCTTCCAGAAGAAGAGCAACAATTTTGGGAAGATCGCGCCAAAGCCGAGCATCAAGCAGCTCTTGAAGAGATGAAGAAAAGCTTGAGTAAGGACCCTTCTACAAGACCCGAAGATCGTCAAAGGTGCGCTTTCTCTCTTGCTTTTTATGTTCATATTCTGACGATTTTCTATCTTCCCTCTCTGTAGAGCTATCTCTAACCTACCATCCTTTGTGCAGCCTTTGCTGGATCTCATTGCATTGCACACTGGATGGAAGGTCACCCTAATAGCTGGGGGACCAGAACCAGCAGACCAGGGTCGTCTAAATATGATCAGGTTGGTACTCGCTTGTCCATCTTGACGAAACAAAATTTATAACACATTTTTTATTCTACTAGCATCCACTCCGGCGAAACGAAGGGAAGCGTGAAGATGAACTTTGGGAAATCGGAGCGCCGTGCGTACAAGGAGTATGACATTCCTGTATTCGGCAACTTTCTCAAAAAGTGTTACAGTAAGCCATTTTCTTTGAATTTCAACACATGCTGTACTTATCTTTAAACAGCTGTCGAAGAATGTCGTGCGTCTGTACTAGACAGTGACTACTCGTCTCTTGCGAAGATGATGGCCGACCACGGTGGAAGTCTATTCACATTTGACTGCACCGAGGACTGTGCTGGCATCAAGGTTATTCCCCCAGCTAAATCTCGGACTGTCTCTGCTGAGAACCCGTCGACTTCTGCTACTAGAGCATCAGACGACATTGTACTTTCGATCGGAGCAAAAACGTTACGTGAGGTATGTGATTTTTGCTCAATATACTGTTCCAAATCTCACAAAATGTACTTAATCAGACCACTATCCTACTGGAACGGGAACCGAATGCAGACGACCCGTCGTCTTCCAGCGAGGAAGGCCCCACCACGCCAACGATGCCGCAGCTGTCTTCTGCTCCCGAAACGCGAATGTTGGATTCTCCTCCTATTTCACCACCCGTCTCTCCTACAGCATCGCCTAGGGGAACTCCCTTTTTTCTCAATGGAGAAAAACTGGTTCAAGACGTTAATCACATACTCGGTGTAGAAGGTCCTCTCGATGAGGACAGCCACCAAAGCAGCAAGACCGTCAGCACATCCGATTCAAGGCTTAGCGGAGGATCACTGGTTCGTCGGCGTTCTGAAAGCGAACCAGATGAGGTGGAAGGACTGCACGTAAGGAAGAGGACTCGGTTCTCTTCCTTGCAGTCCAGCTCCATCGTCAACTCGATCGCCATGCCACCGCCACCCGCCAGCACAACCCCTCACTCCGTCGACTCGATCGCCATGCCACCGCCACCCACCAGCACAAATCGTCAGGGTTTCTTCCCTAACGCTGCGCTCGATATGTTAGCGTCGTTAGCTGTGCAGAAACGTCGCGAGGCAACTGCTAACGTTGACGATAACTGCGACGATGGGACCGACCCAACACCGTCTCCACTTAATGGAAACACCGACTTGGAACACGCTGTACAACATCCTCGCCAGGAATCTGTGCGCACAGAGCACCAACCAGCAGCCTGGTTTTCCGGCGCCTTGAAGCTCTATCGTTCTCAACCCATGTGTGCAGAGTGGGACGCTCTATTGCTCAGTTGGACCGAATATCAAAAACGTGCGTCGGACTATTCAAATAGCGGCAAATTTGCATCTGCTGGACGTCCACCTTGCATTGGCGCCTGGATCAAGAACGCGCGCTCTACATCCTTCAATCCTACGATCACCAACCTTCGAGAGTACAAGGATCAGTTTAGAACATGGTGGGCAACGTTACAGCCTGAGTGGAGAATAGAGCCGAAGACAGGAATATTGAAGCAGCCAACTATCCGAGGCGACTTGGAGTGCTTCCAGAAGCCGGGGAAGAATGGGCTATACAGCATTGTAGCGGCTTTGTGGTTCTGGGGGCTGGCTGCTAAAGGGAAAAAAGGTATTGGTGGCGAAAATTCATGGAAAACAGTTCTCAGTGACGTCGTATGGGTCATGGATGGATTGACTGCGTGAAGGTATTTAACCATACGTTCGTCTCTTTTTTTCTTTTCTTTTTGATGCGTACTACACGTTAATACCGCTGCAGGGTTCTACTTTTCGTCTCGCGTTCATCTTTTAGTCTCGCGTTTATTTTGTTGTCTCACGTTCATCATCTTTTTGCCATGATTTCGCAATTATATTCTTATTTACCTAGGTTTTATCCTAATTCTTGTCATTTTTGTCATCCGTACATTATATTGATCTCTACCGTAATACATTTCATGTCATCTTTGATATGTTTGATGGTATGAATGTCCCCGACAGGAAAGCCCGATGACCGAGGGTTGCTAAATTTAAGTTTAGCCAAGAATAGCCTGCTCAACATCATGCCGAATATGCCGCTGGATGCCGGGGACATGCAGATGTGTAACATGGTGTCACACGACACTCTACCTCAAGCCTGATGCATCAGTTGGGCAGTTGGGCAACTATGGGCCTGGATGCATCACACACTTTAGGCAACTACCTATATACGATACATATAAGTGTCAGTAACTGGTGAGGCATGACATGTTCCGTTTCCTTCCTCCCTCCTCAGACAATGCAGGGCCTGGACCACAAACAGCTCGAAACCGCTTACAGGATGCCGCGTCAAGGAGTAAATCAAATTCTCCTGAAACCAATGAAGAACATCAACAGATCACAGTTACAAATAAAAGCGACAGAAAAATCATCAGACGAGAACAACCTCCATGTTATATCGCACCTGAAGATGAAGGATTGGAAGAGCCGCATAGTCAATTTTATCCGTTCTTATCAAAGCTTGACTGGGACATTGCTCACTGGGCTATAAAGGACGGGCCAGGCCATAAGGCTTTTGATTGGCTACTGGAAATTCCAGAGGTGAGTGAATTTTGCTCTGCTCATTGGTACATATTAATCCACCTTTTACGTAGGTTGTTGAAAAGCTAGGTCTTTCTTATAGAAATATAAGAGCTCTCCACCAAAAACTGGACTCTATGCCGACCAGAGGTGGTGAATGGGAAGAGCAGACTCTTCGCTTTGGCGATAACAGTAATGAAACATTTACGATACAATTTTGAAATCCTGTTGAGGCAATCAAGAGCCTGTGGAAAGACCCCGATCTCTCTCCTGAAATGGTATATGCTCCTCAGAAGGTATACACCGACTCAACCAAAGGAACACGGGTTTATTCTGAGATGTGGACTGGAAAGTGGTGGCATGCGCTGCAAGTACGTTTATTTTCTCACAGAAGTAATTTAGTTTCTAACGTTTTCCAGGCAAGAGTTGAAAAAGGAGGGACAATTGCTCCTGTTATTATTGCCACAGACAAAACTCAACTAACACAATTCTCTGGCAACAAATCCGCTTATCCTGTTTATCTTACAATTGGCAACATTCCCAAAGCCACTCGTCGTAAACCTAGCAAACATCCATGCATTCTTCTGGC
The DNA here is from genome assembly GCA_964017145.1 of Agrocybe praecox. Taxonomy (NCBI): domain Eukaryota; kingdom Fungi; phylum Basidiomycota; class Agaricomycetes; order Agaricales; family Agrocybaceae; genus Agrocybe; species Agrocybe praecox. The sequence continues at coordinate 3,001,778 of OZ024844.1, read as the reverse complement.
CTATTTGTCGGTCGAGAAAATTGACAGATCTCGAATATCAGAACAGGACCACAGATCCAGAGTCTATCGCATTTTCCATGAATCCATGAAGATGGTCCTTCAGCCTCTTATTAATGCGGGAAAAATTGGGGTAGAAATGATTGGCTCTGACGGAGCTGTGAGGAATGTTTTTCCAATTCTCACATCATACATTGCGGACTACCCAGAGCAATGCTTGGTTACGTGCAGCAAGTCAGGGACATGCTTTAAATGCAAAGCAAAAGCGACAGAGCTGCAAGATAAATCTCCAAAGGAGCTAAGAACACAAGCGTGGACAAAATCAATAATTGAAGAAGGCAAGACGGAGTCAGGTGGAAATCCTCGCAAGTTCCATGAATATTGTATGGGCTATGATGTTGCAGGAAGTGTTTACAGTCCTTTTTGGCAGGACTTTCTGCTGGTTGATATACACAAATCAATGACTCCGGATGTACTTCATCAACTTTATCAAGGCGTTTTCAAGCATCTTATTTCATGGTGCCAAACAATTTTAACACCAGCCCAGCTTGACCAGCGTATACGCTCTCTTCCTCCAGCATATGGTTTACGGCGGTTCAAAAATGGAATATCTGCACTCTCTCAAATATCTGGGCCTGAACGGAAAAACATGGCCAAGATTCTCCTTGGGTGTTTGGTTGGGAGCATTCCAGTCCAAGGCATTAAAGCTGTTACAGCGCTTCTAGACTTTATTTATATTGCCCAATATCCCTCACACGATACAGTTTCTTTAGGGTACTTGGAAGATGCCCTAAAGCGATTTCACCAAAATCGGCAATATTTCCTAGATACAGGGGTTCGCTCAGACTTCAACATACCAAAATTCCATTCGCTAATTCACTATGTGGAATCTATCAAGCACTTTGGAACAACAGACAACTACAACACAGAAATGTTTGAAAGACTCCACATTGACTTTGCAAAGCATGGTTGGCGAGCATCAAATCAGCAAAATGAATTCCCACAAATGATCAAATGGTTATCAAGACAGGAGAAAATCACCAGCTTCCACAGACACCAGCAGACTCTTTTTTCCAATAGCCGATCTTCAAGCCCGACAAGCCTTATGGATACCACCCCTGACTCTGGCCAAATAGACAATAAATCTGCAATGACAAAAGGCCGGAATGTTTCAATTCCAAAATTCCCGAATTTTCCAAACCGTTCACTTTCCTTAATCGAAGAAGCACATAATGCACCTGATTTTATTCGACATTTAAAGTCGTTTATCAGTGGATTATTTGACCAGCCTATCCACACCAGATCTCTACAAGAAATAGATCTCCCTTTTGGTAAAGTTGACGTCTACAATATGGTTCGCTTTCACCCAGATTCTCTTCATGATGACAAAGAAGAAAAAGATGTGGTTAAAGCTATTCCAAAATCCAGCAAGCTTCCTAATGGGTGGTTTGACACTGCTATTATTAATTTCGATGATATGGCAGAGTCAACAGGAGTAAAAGGTAAGTAATACCGGTTAATTTCTCATAAATAGATTAACTGATTAAAACTTAGGAAGAACGGGAAGAGTCAGAGTTATATTTACGCTTCCAGATACACTTGATACAATTCATGGACCACGATCCCGACCAGAAAACTGGCCTGATAAGAATGAACCCTTGGCTTATGTCAAATGGTATACTCAATTTGCTGGTGCTGCAGAAGCTAAGCATGGGATGATGTATAATATTCGGAAAACAACAAATACTCAAAATCGAACACAAGGTGCTATAGTCAAGGTGAAAGATATTCGCCAAAGCTGTATGCTTTTTCCTATTTTTCCTTCTCTCAAAGAAAATATCCCAGAAAGCTGGAGTCCTTTCACTGTACTTGACGAAGGATCATCTTTTTTAGTCAATAATTGGCTAAGTAAATACTCATATCAGACTATTTATTAATTATATAGTCTGCAAAATGAATATATTTAATTTTTTAACTTTATAATTATAATAACAACTCTAAAAGCATTAACAGTGTACCAGAGATCTGCAAAGCTTTTTATATATAATGTGCAAGACCAAAGCTGTGCAGAGTCTTACAGAGCTCCTCAGAGTTGCATATTGCCTTTAGCAGAATTGTATTTGTCCAAAGCTTTTTTAGAGCAAAAGTCATTTTCCTGATGTGGTGTAAAGACCGCCTCATTGGCTCTCATGATTTGCAGATATGAAGATAATATGGGTGACTACGAAATCTGTCGGGAACTGCTTCAAAAAGGAATTCAATTCCAAGTTCTATTTCCCAACACTGGATACAAGGAACCAATGCGTGTCTACCAACCTTACATACATTTCAGAATGGCAGGCTATGTTTTTAATGCAGCTGATTACGAATCATACTGCCAGGATCGACGAGCATTGCTTAGCAAGAATGAGATAGCGAAAAAGGCTCTGAAAACTGAGGGTATTGTTTGGAGGTTGTCTGTTAACTGCAGCTTTGATGATGTTTTATCCAGCAAGTGGAAGCATACAGACACTTGCGTTGAGTACAAGACCAATGATGGGAAAGGCTACTTTGATGATGTTTGCTCAGAAGCAGAAATGGATGTTATATGTGGCGCATACAGATGTGAACAAGGTATAAAATTCTTTGAAAATAAAATAAAATTCTAATACTAATCATTATTTTAGCTGAAAAGGTTGAAATCATCATCAAGTCCTGGTGGCCAACAGACAAAACATGGAAAGCAAATGTAGCATACCCTTTTTGGACTGAATATCTTGAAGCATGGTTTAACAAGTGTATACAAAGTATTCGAAGAGGTGACGCTCAACCATTGACACAGTCTGAATGGAGATTAAGTGTGCGCATAAACGGTAACCAGTGCAGGCTTTCCAAGAAGCTTGAAGACCATTCAGAAAGATTTTTGGATCAACTTCATATGGGTGGATTGTAGTTCTTTTGTCAAAAGCTGATTCGTTCAAGGTGGTGGTGGCAGTTCCTGCAACGTGCTGCTCCTCAAATCTTTGACCTATCATTGTATTCTGTGTCCTCTCTTTTTATCCATGTCTGTTCTCTCCATGTCTGTCCTATCCATGTCCTTTCTATCTGTTGGCTCTATGCCTGTACTCGCTTTTCTGTCTGGCTCTGTTATTTCAGTTTTCACTCATCCTTATTTTTTGTTTGTTTGTTTGTTTCATACTCTGCATTCACGACCTTGCCTATGTACATACAGCACTGTTTATTAGACTACTTTACTTTTTTTTGTAATATATGATAAGTATATTATTGTTTTTGCGCTTTTTCTTTCTTGCCTGCTCTCATTTTGTGTGACTTATACTAACAAGATAAATTCAAGAATACTATTCAAAATCCATTATCAAAGGACCTCAAAACAAACAACACAACCACTTCAACGCTTACTATCACCATTCACCATATTTCGACTCTTTTTTTGCTTTCCTTCCTTTGTTTGTCAATCTTCAGATTCTGTTTTAGCAGGGCGATTTGAGTCTCCAGCAAAGTTGGCATTGATAATAAATTCTACACCTAAATCTATTTTTTACCATCAATGATTGCTCTAAGAGCGTTATATCTATTAATGTAATCCCTCTGCTTTTCTACCAACGACTTCATACTCTCATTCAAAAACTCTATTTCTTCTTGAATAAATTTAGCTTCTTGAATTGCTGCCTCCAACTTTGCCTCCTTGCTATCGTTCATCGCTGGCTCTAACTTTACTTCATGGCCATAGGAAATACCGCTTTTGTCCATTGCTGGCTCCAACTTTACCTCATCACTATTATGAAATAGCTTGAGTGGGGAAATGAATCTGACCTGTTTTGCTGATGGCTCAGGATTATTCAGAGTCTCGTCTCTTTTTGATGATCCTCTAGATTTAGGTGGAGTATCGCATGCTTCGTCCATCATTTTCCACCTAGTCTAAACAACACATGTTATCTGTATCAGTGATTGAAACAGTGGTTTTCAAACATACCTCATCATTGAAAGGAGGAGGCTTGTTATAATTTCTCTCATAATAATCAACTATTGCTGACCAGCCATATATCCTGTGGTCTGGAACAGGAGAGAGACTAGGACTCTTGGATGGCAAATATTCTGGAATTGCACCGCTGACATCTAGTGGCCCAGACAGTAGAGATGACAGTGGAGATGAGTCATAGAATGCCACTGTCTTTTTGTCTGCGACATTGATCTTTGTAGCAGGCGGTTTTGATTGCAGGCCTTGCAGGCCTGTTCTCTGATCTGTCTGTTCTATAATTAGTACAGAGCATCAAAATCTCATAAAAATATTTACCCTGCTAAAGAACACATCGTTAACCTCATAAAGTTCCTTTTGAGGGGTTTCTGGAACTTCAGAGAGCTCATGCTCTATTTTTCGCTTTTTGGGAATCATGGTTGATATGTAAGAAGCAGTGATGATCAAATTAGGCACTAAATGACATATTTTTCGTGGGAAGCTAAATCAAGTCAGCTCACTAGAGTCAAAAAACGAACTCTATTAGTAGTTTAGTCCAACCCACATCCTACGTTCTCATCATGTCCCTGTATAATCAGTCCCGCATGTCTCCTTTAAACCTTCAAAAGCAGATTACCAACCTGGTGGCTGCAGTGGATGCATCAATGGACGCCAAGCGCAATCCTGGCATAGCAGAGCTTCGAAAGCTGATGCTGAGTCTGGACTCAAGTGTTCGCAATTTTGATGGCAATTTGCATCATTACAGGGTCCGCAATGATGCAAAGGTTATTGGTCTAGAGGTAGAGGTCAATGGGGTCCAGAAGAAAAAGCTTCAGAGCTTAGAAGATCGGGTGGAAGAATTGAAGAGACTCAACAAGAGTGGCTTCTTCAATAGCTGCTGGGCTTTGATTTCTTCGGTGTCCCTCTCTGGTACGTATTTTGTTTTTTTATGCTTCTTGTCAAATTTTATTTATTTTATTTTTAGTCTGGAATACATGCACAATGTGTATTCCTCCTTCGAAGGTTCCAGCAGAAACGTTCTCCAATCAAGACGATCCCTTCCATAACCCCTTTCATGATCGGGTGCTTGATGGTATTGAGTCGCCAACCTCAATCCCAATGATAAACATCCCTCCTACTCCATCATCCTCACGTTTTTAACCAAACATAAAGTATATCATTCTATAACAACTTTCTCTTCTATTTCTGAATCTTTTCTTTTCTTTTTATAGTTTTACCGTCGTGGATATATCTCATGGGAACAAAGGCCTTGTTGCAGCTTGCTGGGTTGAATCTGATTATTCCTACATACATAATTTGCCCTTTGTCATATCCTTACTCTCATTATGAATTTCCTTGATGATAACCAATGCCCCGTTTGCCATTCCCATTTTCGAACTATAAAGGGCCTGTCTTCTCATCTTAAAATGGCACAAAAATGCAGGCACTGGGGAAAAGGAAAAAAGCGAGAGCTTGCAGATTCTTTATTTCAACCAGATGACATTCAGGATGATGAAGCTCAGTATACCTCTGAAGACGATAGACCAAATCAACAAGGTCTGCCTCCTGGTCTGAGTCAGAAGGAGTCTGAGAGCCAAGACATGGATATAGAGGATTATCAAGACGACTTGATAGATTACTTTGATGAATTAATGAAGGACGATGAAGATGCGGCTCACTTTATACCAGAGGAGCCAGATGAGCCCATCGCAATTGGTGAAGCTGGCCCTGGACCAGCAACAATGGCAAATAGAGGGTGTCGAGAGTGGGATAATGACAATGAAATTATAACAGAAGAGTATCCTGGGGCTGGTATTGTTATCAAGATCGATCAACGACTTCATGAGAAATGGAAACAACTCTTTGAAAAGGACTCCGAAAATCTTGTGGAGAAGGAGTTGGATGAAAGTGTGCCAGGCTTCCTAAACCAGGAGTCCATCGATCCCATTAAAAGTTATTATCCTTTTGCCTCAGAAATGGATTGGCGCATTGCAAGATGGGCAATCAAAGATAACATTGGTCATAAATCTTTTGACAGATTGTTAGCTATTCCAGGCGTAAGTTTTTTTCTCTGTATACCATTATGCTGTATTTATTTTTTCATTTTTTAGGTAAAAGAGAAGCTAGGACTTTCATATAAAAACATCAGAGGATTACACCAAATCATTGACAATGATATTCCTGAACTAGGAGGAGAATGGAAAACCGAAGACCTGGTTTTTCAAGATATGAAGGATGTAATTTACACCATCCGCTACCGTGATCCTCTGGAAGCAATCAAAAGCTTATGGGGTGATCCTGCTTTGTCCTCTCATTTGATCTATCGACCTACACGAGTCTTTACAAAGTCTGACAAGGATAATAGAATTTTCACAGAGATGTGGACGGGAAAGTGGTGGCATGCTGTTCAAGTGAGTTTTATTACTCTTTTATTTTTTTAAATACGTAACTAATGTTAATTAAAGAGCAAGCTACCTCAAGGTGCTACTGTTGCACCAGTTATTATCGCAACGGATAAAACTCAGCTTACTCAGTTTTCAGGCGGCAAAAGCGCATATCCTGTCTATCTTACAATAGGCAACATACCGAAATCACTTTGACGCAAACCATCCAAAAGAGCTTGTATTTTGATTGGCTATCTACCTAGCGATATATCCAAGAAGCTCAAAGGCACTGGTCTTTCCCAAAAAAACATTGGCATTCGCAATCAGCGACTTTTTCATGAAGCTATGAAATTTATTCTTTCACCGTTGATAGAGGCAGGCCGTCAAGGTGTAGAAATGACTGGGGGGAATGGAGAAGTTAGAAAGGTTTTTCCTATTCTGGCTTGTTATGTTGCAGATTTTCCCGAACAATGCTTAGTTGCATGTACAAAGTATGGTACTTGCCCCAAGTGCCAGACTCCAGCAAAAGAACTTCAAGATCCAGAACCTGGTGAACCCCGCACAAAAAACTGGACACTGGGTGTTATCGAAAGCGCCAAAAAAACATCATCCACAGAGTCACAATTCTACAAGTCATGTATGGAGAACGATATATCTGGAAGTGTCTATGAGCCTTTTTGGAAGGATTTTCCTTTGTGCGACATTCATCGCTCCATAACCCCCGATATTCTTCATCAGCTATATCAAGGAGTCTTCAAATACATCATTGATTGGTGTCAAATTTTGATTACACCGGAGGAACTAGATGCTCGCTTGAGGTGTCTGCCACCTGCCTTTGGTGTTCGTCATTTCAACAATGGCTGGTCAGCTATGAGCCAAATCTCTGGGCCTGAGCGGAAACACATGGCCAAAGTACTACTTGGTTGTTTAGTTGGAAAAATGGCGAAACAAGGCATCAAAGCAATCAAAGCTCTTCTGGACTTCATTTATCTGGCACAATATAAATATCACAACACCGCAACTCTAGGCTATTTGGAAGATACTCTTAACGATTTCCAAGAGTATAAGGGGTTCTTCATTGATATGGACATACGGACAGACATGAATATTCCCAAATTCCACTCTCTTCTTCACTATCTCAAAGCCATCAAGCTTTTTGGCACTACAGACAACTATAATACAGAGGCATTTGAGCGCTTTCATATAGATTTTGCCAAGGAAGGCTTCAAAGCATCAAATAAAAGGGACATTTTTCCACAAATGACAACCTGGCTTTCTAGACAAGAAAAAATTTCTCAATTCGATAATTATCTTGATTGGAAGGATACCCCCAAACTCGCAAAGCCGCCAACACTTTTGAAGGAAAAACCAATCATCAAATTAGCTAAATACCCCCCTTTCCCTAATTGTCATCTTTCAACTCTTGAAACAACACATAAGGCACCTTTATTCCGGGATCATCTCAAGGAATTTCTGAATAAATTTCTTCCAAAAGGATCAAGGACTTCAAACGCTGTATCACATCTCTATAACCTTCCATTTGAGCGAGTTGATGTGTATACACAATTCAAATTTCATCCTCACAGCATTCAAGATGATGATGATCCTGAAATGGAAGTCAACGATACAGTGAAGGCTGCACCTTGCTCAAAATCAAATCCTCATGGACATATGGATACTGTTATTGCCTTTGTTGATGAAAATGCAGAAACAACAATGGTTACAGGTGTGTATTAGTAGTTTATGTATATGTAACACTTTGATCTTATTTTGATTGTAGGAACACGTGTTGGACGTGTCAGACTAATATTTTCTCTTCCCCAAACACTTGATTTTGGTTTGGGTTTAACAGAGGCTCCAAAAAATTGGCCTACTTATCCTCTTGCCTACATTGAATGGTTCAAACCCTTTAGGTCCACAGGTCCAGATGAATCAAGCGGCATGTACCATGTTAAAAAGACTGCCACACCATCATATGCTGTAATTCCTCTCACAGACATTAGGCAAAGCTGTATGCTTATACCAAAGTTTGATGCTGGTAGTAATGGTGTCTCAACCTGGAAGCAAACTCTTACATCCCAAAATGTCCTTGACAATTGCTCTCAATTTCTTCTCAATAATTGGCATAGTAGTTATTCGTATATGACTTTGTACTAGTTTACTATAATAATAATACAAGGGACACCAAAGTCTCCTATAAATAACATTTTCGATGACTGAAACAAATAAAGAGACAAAAATAGCCCATGGGGTAACCTATATTTCCCCAATCAGATATCAAATTATGTAAAGAATCAAAAATGACCCTCAGAGCTTTCCTGGGATGCCCTGGGATGCCCTAGGGGCTACTTATGATAACTCAAATTATAAGACTTGTCTAAGGGCCATCGCGTGCGTGGCATGTACAAGTCTTTTAAACTTTGTGATGCAGTATTTACTTTCAATATTAAGAAACATGCAAATATTTGTATTTTACGTAGACCATGTTCAAGAAAATATTAAAAAGCTGCATTCATGTATCACTATATTACTTAAGGTTTTCAAAAGAAAATAAAAAAAAACAGAGGGAAACAAAACGAGAAAGAAACGAGAGCGAGAGCAAGTCGTTTTGTTGTCGTTGTCACTCCCTCTTGTTTTAGTTTCAGTAATTTTGTTATTTGCCCGATCTTTCGCACACTTTAGCGCTGCATCAGATGGTGAAAGATGTAAGAGAAACGAGAAAGAGAACGAATTTCTCTCACTTCATTTCACTCACTCTTTCTATGCTGTGTTTGTGCTGCATGTTGCCTCCTACAAAATAAAGTTAGAGAAGATAAGAGTTTGTTCCAAGGACCTGGCAGCTCGTTACGAACCAACGGAACTCTCAAAGAGATATTAAGAGTCGAAGTAAGCTACATGGGAAGACGCGACGCAACAGAGAACGCAACACGTGAGAGCCAAGAAAATCATATTAAATACAAACGGAGATAGTCTATATAAAGTAAGAGCCATCAAAATATTTTGATTGGGGATCAAAAGCGTAACAAAAAACGCTCCCTACAAAGAACTCCCTTTTACTTACGTAAAAGACTCGTAATTTCATCCAAGTCATCTTAGGGCTAAAGGCTTTTTCCTGATGTTAGTAGCGTTTACATTCATGTTGTCATATATGACCATGAATACGCTCGCTCTAGCATATTTGCTGCTTAACATAAGCTAAAGAAAGAAAGAAAGAAAGGGGCGACGCGCATGTATATGCGTGTCGTCAAACATGCGCAAACAGGGCTGTGAGGCGGCAGCCTTACTACTTTGGCAGCTTTTGGCAGGCGCCGACGTCACGGCGAAATCACGTTCCGATTATTTAATTTGGAACTCGTTCACTTTCTTTTTGTATCTATCATGTCATTCTTTCGGCCATCGCTGCTGTCTAGACGTGTTTTTGACCAGGTAATCCATTGTAAAGCCCAGGGCTCAAAACGATTATATTCCTCCATTGCTTTACCTCCGACAAAAACTACCAGTTTCAACGTCAGAGGTTCATCCTGGGCCAACACTAGTTCCAGTTTCATTTTGCGAGCAGTGCGCAACAGTGCGGAGAAGAACAGAACTGGATGGTCAAGCTTTGGCAAGTGCGCCAGCGTAGCTGGTCTTGGATTAGGCCTGAGCCTCGCTTTCCAGAAACCACAACCTGTGCAATGCGATTGTAAGCCGCAAATTCCACATTACACGCAAGCACCTCGCTTATTTGGCCCTTGGAATAGCGGAGTCCAAGGATCCGATAGATCCTTTCAATAAAGACAATTACCCACCGCTCCCTGAGTCGTCTGTCTCGTCGTATGAGCTAGGGTTCGGAACGGTTGCTGGTATTTGTGCTGGTGTATTTGTCAAAAAGGGAGCCAAAGCATTGGCTTGGTTCCTCGGTGGTATATTCGTTCTCCTTCAGGTATGCCCAAAGTTAACACCCAAGTTATCCACTCACATTAATCACCATAATTTCCGTCCTCTTTTACACCATAGTACATGCGTTCAGCCTCTTTCGTAACCGTCGACTGGGGACGGATGTCTCAGAGATTCGGAAGCACGTTCTACAACAAAGACCCAGTCACTGGCGCGTCCAAGCCACCTACCATTATCACTCTATGGCGTTGGCTTGTCGATTTCTTGACCGCGGATTTCCAACCCAGAGCGTCTTTCCTCGCTGGATTCGCATTGGGCCTCAGGATAGGTTAAAAACGAATGACCGAGGTGTACATTTTATGGTATATAATTCTATAAATCCTCGAATGCATTACTTCATAAGAACCACATTTGAAAGTGTGCCGAAGCTGTCGGCGAAAACGTCAATCGTATTTTTACTTGCGCATTGCAATGTAATACTAGTTCTGCCGATGATACACGTCTGTAGCAGACGCCTCGAACGCACGCAGAACGCGTAGATCCTATCCGACTCGGACTTCTGGCGGTTAGAAAATTTTCATGTTATAGCGGCTTGACACCTCGAGAAAAAAATTCATCAATCGTCGTACGCATCCTTGGGAGCTCAGCACTCATCAATCTTCAATCTGGATGATATATCCCCACTTTTGCATGGTGCCGAAGAGAAGCGTCAGTGTTTTCGGTGTGGCGAATACGGACGCGAATAAGCATTGATATTGAGGCATAAGGTGAGATCCAATTTTGGCGCAGGATTCTTTATTTCTATTTTTGACGACTCCACTGTCCAGGTACCTAGGTATGCATCCTCTCACGCTCAGATTTATCCGGCTAGGGGTCATTAGCAATCTATTACTAGTTCTCTCCTCTAGATTAGTGATGAGAATAACTTGAAGTGATAGATGAGAGGCTCTTGAGGGGTATAAAACTATACAATCTTTTGCCGTTGGGATATCATCACTCACTCACTTCTTCCAGCCTACCGAAAAGCCTTAATCACCTCAATCCACCAAAAACAAGAAATTGCAACATGTCAAAGGTTATCCTCGTAACCGGTATGTCTTCTTTGTTTAGTCCTATGCTCGCTGCCAGCTGATAGTGGATGGCCTTGTCCACGCTTGCGTATATAGGCGCCAACTCTGGAATTGGCTTCGAACTCGTGCGCCTCCTTGCCAAGAAGCCTGAAGGCCACATTGTCTACCTCGCTGCCAGGAACGCAAATGCTGGAAAGGAAGCCCAGTGCGTATATACCCCCTGAGTAATGTTTTACAATGTCATGAACTAACAACATATGTGCGCCCTTCGTCAGAGCCAAACTCCACGCAGAAGGCCTGAAGAACATAAACTTCGTCCAGCTGGACGTAACCCAGCCCTCCAGCATCCAATCCGCAAAAGCGCACATCGAGAACGAGCAAGGAAAACTCGACGTCCTCGTCAACAACGCCGGCATAGCAAGGATGGACGCAGACCAGAACGCCACGACCGTCGATATCTCCGCCATGCGCGAGACGATGGAGGCCAACTTCTTCGGGCTGGTACAAACCACGAACGCGTTCGTGCCGCTCCTACGCAAGACAGCACACGCTGTCATTCTCAACGTTACTACGGACATGGCGTCGAACGCAGTACAAGCCAAGCCCGATGCTGGGCTGCACTTCGTCGCGTACAATACGAGCAAGGCGGCTGCGAATTCGTATACCATCGCACTGTCGCATGAGCTGAGGAAGGACGGGATCAACGTCAACGCGGTCACTCCTGGGTTTACGACGTCCAAGTTGAATGCGTTCACTCCTGGAGGGAAGACGCTGGAAGAGGGCGCACTTTGTTTGCTCCCATTCGCGTTGTTGGAGAAGGAGGGTCCGACGGGAAAGTTCTTTGATTCGAATGGAAATGAATTTCCATGGTAGAATGGATTATAGAAGGGGTCACGAATTAAAAGGTTAAGGAAATATTATATCGTGAAAGTTGAAAGCAAGAGTAAAATACAAACGATCACCAACTCCCGTTGTTCCAACGCTCCCACGACATTCATATTCAGCGTTCAAAATTTAAAAATTGCTATATTGTGCTACAAGAATCGACATTATATGCTACAGGGAACTATCTTAATGATTAATTCTGAAAGTGAGTATTTACAAAGTTTAGAAGCATGGTCCATATGCCATTGCTCTATGATGATGATGATGGGGTCGTAAAATCCATGTCAGTCCATATCGAATGTATATGCAAAGTAATCGTCAATAATATGAGAGAAGGGATCCAAGCGTTTAGAAGGAAGAGTCCGCCCTAACCCACTTTGACAACCTCGTGAGAGGAATAGGCTTGTCCATATCCACAACGGAAGGAGGGAAAGAGTTGCTATGCTGGTGATGGTAATGCTTCACGTACTGCGACGTATCCTCGGGGCGCGACAGGACAGTCGATTCGCGGAACTTCTCGAGATAGCGAGAGCCAGAAACACCCGGTCCCGCAAGTCTCTCCGGCAGAGTGATAGGCGAGAGAGGGAGATTCAGTGAATGCAGAGTCGGAGAGGTGATAGCAGAGTGAGAGGCGATAGAAGAACTAGGCTTGGTTGCGAATGGCGCGTCAATTCCCCGACGGATTTGGCCAGATCCTCCCCAAGGGATAGATTCCTCAACAGAGTCTCGGATGGCGTAGAGTTTCTTCCTGGCAGCGGTACTTTCGATGTCCTCGTAGTAGTCAAAGTATGGGTCCTCTTCTGGCAAAGTCTTGGCCTTAAAGAAGCTATTGACGACTTTTTCTTTCGTCGGAAGTTGTTGGGGTTGTCCAAACCACTGAATAGTGTATATCGACCGCATCCAGATATCATTGTAGAGACTTTGATGAGCCAAGGCGGTCACGAACATAGCCAAGAAATAGCCAAGTGCTGGGGAAGGGATAATACATGAGCAACTGGGATGAATTCCGAAGCTGAGAATGCCGCAACTTACAAAGGAAGCTGGATAACCACGTCACTGGAACCAACACCATCGAGGATGCGCAGACAGACCAGTTGGCCGTTGCACCGCACGAAAGGGCAGGGCCACTAATAGTCGCAGCGATCGCAGTACCTGCAACATCCCAATTAGAACATACAACGAAATCATCCAAGGATACAACAACATACCAGTGTAAAACAAACTCATCACACCGACCCAACCACATTCTACAATTGTATAGCAAATCCTATCTCTCTTGCGGAAGCAAGCCAGGACTGATCTAAGGATATGGAGTAAACAGCAAGACACGTTATTACGTGCAAGCCACCAAACTCACAACGTGCCAAGAATGAGAAACACACAACTCTCCAAAATGACGAAAACAGAGCTCGAAGATACTGGATATTCAACTGACAACGCGGCATTGATATTCCAAGAAGCGAAAATGAGCGATAGCAAGGCTAGATTGCCCAAGAGAGCTGCAGGTAGATTAGAAACACGCTCAACATGAGGTAGAAAGAACTCACCAAGAAATACAAGACGAAATATGAGAAAAGGATTGCGCGTCAAAAGGTTCATCGAAGGCGTGTTGATGAGTCTCGGATCGGTTGCTTGTAGCAAAAACGGTAAAGACATGATAAATGGTGATAAAGTGAAATGGATATGCTAGCGAAGAGAAAAAGTGTTCGAAAACAACCAAAGCAAGAAAAAAGGAGAAGAAATCTAAAAAGCAAGCAATCCAATGTCCACCAGTGACGGGAGGGGAAGAACCAAAATACGGCGCAGCGTTGACGCCTTATAAGTCATTCGGAAACCGGCCACACGCTCGCTAAAGGACAAAGGCAAGGGGCGTTAAGCCTAAACAGGAGAACAATAAAAGCTGTCCTATTTTAGGCTTAGCTCGCTTAGCCAACCATCACTTCGCCTAAGCTACAATGCTGTAAGCGCTCACCGCTCTCTTATTGTTCACCACTTACAATCAATCGACATCTTAAACTCCATCCGCAAAGCATAGATTGTTCCACAACATCCTAGGGGGAAAAAATTACACTAAAATAATACAACACAAAATTCATTACTAATTAACACCTAAAAAGTCATCCACCTAGTGAATTTTCGGAAGAAATCGAAGAAAAGCATTATCTAAATCCCATCGAGCGAAACGAGGGCATTTTTGACAAGTTCACATCAGCACTGGCAGTCCGTCCATCATCTATAGAATTCGACTTTCGTCGAGGTCCAAAAGGCCTCATTTTGGTACGCGGAGAGACGGGTGTCTCTGCAAAAGGCTGGAGAGCAGCAGCCAATTCGGATGGGTCGAGTTCATAGGAGGCAGGCGACGGCCGAGGAGGTGGCAGTGGTCGCAGCTTTCGAGATTCAGATTGATGACGAGCATGAGAAGCGGGAGCCTGATCAGCCGTTGTATTTGAAGTATTGATTGGAGGCAACTCTTGCTGCAGCACGCGTGACGAGCGACGATGTTGGTGTTGAGCTTCAGAGGCTGGAGGCTGACCATAGCTTGGGTTTGTATTGGAAGTAGAAACATCCTGCTGCAGCACTCGCGACGAACGACGAGATTGATGACGAGCGTCAGAAGGAGGAGCTGGATTTGATGTGGAAGTAGAATTGGGAGGCATTTCCTGCTGCAGCACCCTTGAAGAACGACGAGACCTGTGTCTAGCCTGAGAACCACCAGCAGGAGGTACGTCGCCCGAAGTAGTTAAAGTGACAGGCAATTCCTGTTGCTGCCGCCGTGAAGAATAGTGTGAACTTGAAGTACGTTGCATTTGCTGAGGCTGTGGCTCAACTTGCGTAGAAGGTTGCGGTAATGGTTTCCGCTTTACACGGGATGTCGATCTAGTAGTCGTTTCGGCCGTGGGATCCTGTCGTGGCCAGTTGCCTAGCGGAGGAGGTGAAGGAGGTGAGGGAGGTAATCGTCTAACAACTTTATCCACATGTGCAACTGGGAGCGGTCGTACTGGTCTTAGCTGCGTCTGCGTTTGCTGCTGTTGCATTTGCTGCCGTGTCTGCACCTGTGCTTGTGATTGTTGTCCGAGTGCAGTCAACACAGAAGTATGATAAAAGGGTGAAGGTGTTATAGGTGATGTATTCATTTCTGATTGTCGTGGTATCCTATGGCTCATGCTCTGCGAGCGTTGGTGAGAATTAGCCTCGGTCGACATGATAGGTTGTGCAGCAATTTGGGTGGTCGTAGCCATAAACTGACCATGATGGTCAGAAACAGGCCCTCCCTGGAACATCTGAGATTCTGGGGATTGATAGTGCTCAATCTCATACTCTTGGCTGAGTTCCGAGCGATAAGATAGAATAGGTTCTCGAATAATCGCAACTCGCCGAGGAACAGGCGCAGCGATGATAGGTACCCCGCTCTGTTCCCCTGCAAACCTAGGCAAAGGTGTAGGAGACGGGCTTTTGCTGACATGATAGTTGTTCATGACCACGGGGAATCGGCGGACTGCACAGTCCCATATCGTAGGGTCATCTTTCCGCCTCGTGATAGTAAGAATAGACAGAACAGTGAAATACCCGAGTACTAGATGGTGGATTTAAAATAGAGTCAGTAAAGCAGTTAATCAACGATCATAAATTTTTCATAAAGAGATCAATTGAGCATGTCTCCGGATGTGCAGTAATAAGATCAAAATAAAGGAGGTAGACTCACGTAAGGTTGCGCAGATCCAAGTGAACGCTTGTAGTACCTCAGAAGACGCACATGGTGACTCGCTGGCAGATGCTGGCTGAACACCTGAAAAGAATTTAAAAAATCCAGTATAAGCAAACCTAAAGATAGCAACAATCACAGAAAAAGGAAAGGAAACCAACTCGTTGTTGATGATGCCGTCGTTGTCGTCTGAGTATCACACGTCTGGGAGTTGCTCTGGGCAGTGATGAGTGCTGCACCAACTAGATGATGATGATGATGATCAGAGTACCGAATTAGCAAGGCAAGACACACACTCAAAGATACAAAGCGTAACAACATACCAAACTCCATTAGACAGAAAAGACCCGTCCACGAAAGCTCGAACCAAACCCTAACGAAGACCACATTCCTACCATGGATCTCAAAGAAGATACTATTCCAAGGTGCATTCATCTCTTCAGAAAAGGGCCACACACCGACGGTACAACATAGCCAACTCACATCGTAAATATCAAAAAAAGACCCAGAGCTCCCACGAATATCAAGTAACTATCGATGCGTTTCAAAATGCCTGTTATACCAGACCTTTATGATCAGCAAAACAGCGACGACAGGGGGGGAACAGGAAGGAGCAAGACGCATACCGTCCGATGCGATAGACTGCACGATACCCAAATTCCATACAGCGACACTCGTAATGATAGCATTACAGATAACAAATACACCTGTGAGAGAAAAAGATACCCAGGTTATTCCTAACCGAGATTACGTTCAAGCAGTCTAAGCGCACCAAAGATGAAATACCGAAGTGTCTTGAGGAGGTTCAGCATGATAGGTTCATGAAGGTGAGGTTGAAGGGAGCGTGGAGAAAACCGTTCGACGGTTTAGGTGTGGTACAAGAAGGGAAAGGGAAGGGGATGAGAAGCCGAGCTTCAAGGGAAAAAGACCAAGAACAAGTCTAACCCTGGATTATACTCTTCCCAGAATAGCCCTCACAATTCACCGACTATTTTCAAACTCAGCTCGGAGTGCGGAATCGCGACGGCCTTATTAGAACCTGACATACACACGGCCAACAGTTCATGTGCTCAATCACATCATTGGCAAGGCACACAGATAATGATTAAAAATAAGTAATTAACATCCTAGAGGTATATATAATCAAGCGAGTAACAAGAAAGTGAGCGAGAGCGAAGAAATGGTGGAAACAGAAGAAATCTATCACACCGGAACGCCGACTCTGTCGCCAGCATTAGCGCCCGCAGCAGCAGCAGCCCTCGCCTCCGCCGACGGAAAGTACGAGGTTCTCTGAGTGTTATTCAAAACCACCGGTCCGCCTGAAGATGATCCAAGTGGAGCTGAACTTCCTCCATTATCACCCAACCCCAGAGGATGAAGCTGAAATTGACCACCATTAGCATGATCATCACGACTGCCAGCACCGCGATCAAAGTAACCTAATTCTGAGCTGGCAGCATATATTCTCCCTATAGTTGGCGAGGGCGATTCCAATTCAATCGGCTGCGGCGAAAAGCTAATCTGATGATGATTATTAGGACTCGTTCGCGGCGGCCTCGAAAATGTGGCTACTTGTGAGGCTGCGGCTGTGTGAGCCTTAGATTGTATGTTGGAATATAGGGATGATGATGATGAAGATGCAGAAGGCACGGATAATTGATCAATGGCCATGGATGGTCCTCCGCTTGACATCTCTGAGACGTATGATTGTACCCCGTGAGACGGATCCTGAGATAACCTCTGTACAAGATCATCAAGTGCGCTTGGAATAGCATGTTCATCATGCGACAATGTTTCTACAAAAGGAACCACAACAAATCCATCAGCTTCCAGAACATTATAAATCTCAACACATATTTACCGTAAACGGTCGCTGCAAAACGAGCAACCCCAATCCGCACACCTTCAATACCATCGTTCGCTAAATTAGCAACGGAACTTAAGGGCTGTTGATCACGTAGAATCGAGAGTTGTCCGGCTGCATCAACAGTAAGCGCCAATGCCTGTTGACAAGCGACAAAACTAAAAGCGAAGAAAGAAAAAATCCCAAAAGTTGTAGTCAATCAGCCTAACGAACAATAGTTCAAGCACGACGTACGTCATGCGTCTTCGGTAGTTTGATGACTTCGCCAGCTGTTCTAGCTCGTGATAGAAACTGGCCAGAACGTGCGTCTGTGATGCAAAAGCCAGCCACAGCTTGGGAATCTGATACAATAGAATACAATCATTTTTGAACAAGATCGGCACAGACAAGAATAAGTAAACATCAGACTTACGATGGACACAGCAGCCTCTCGCACTGACGCCACATTATCCTCGAGCCCTTTCTCGAGCAGACCAAACACAAGAGAAGGTGTATCTAGACCTATCACCTCAACCCAATCAACCAAACATTTTTCGATCGATTCGCGTTCTCTCCAACTACGAAAGTTGCCTTCATTCCATTCCGTCAACAATTGCTGCACAAGCGGCTTTCCTACCTCGTTCTCCACAATTCTCACCAACTCCCCAAGAGATTCTATGGCCTTCATCCGCACCTCCTCCTCATCCGTCATGATGCATGTACGCCAAACATCTACCAAATCCTTCTGAGCATTCTCAGCCCCAATAATCTTCGCCATCTCTCCCAGACTAGCAGCCAACGTCCGCCGTACGCCAATGCTAGAATCTGAAGCCAAGTCTAGATAATCAGCGCGTAATTCCACCCATCTCCGGCTCCCTAATGTAAGCGCCACTGCTGGAAAGTTGAATGCGCATATTAGAGGTCTCTTGGGATCTAGATAAAATGACTCTCGCGGTGTTTGTGCGCCTAGTGATGGCAATGCGCGTTGTCGGTTCCCTTTACGAGTTAAGAAAAGATCAAGAAGTTCTTGTGGCGGGCCGTCTGCATCATTTATAAAGGTGTATATAACTTCACCCAGTGCTTCGAGCACACCGCAACGAACTGTCGCGTTCTGGTCACCAGAAAGAGCCATCAGAGTTTCCATTGCTACAGTCCTCCTTTGCGCAGGCGAAAGCCGGGACAGAATCGCAGGAAGAGCAAACAAGGCAGAATGCCGGACGTGCCAAACTGCATCCCATCGCAGCGCGTCAAAGAGCGGAAGCTAATGCAAAAAGATTAGGTTGATGGAAACAATTTATACTTGTGCAACTTACCAATGAATTGATAACTAGCTCTGGCGGTACAACTTTTGCTAGAGCACCAAGTGCAAATGAAGCTTCTCGTCTGACCCAATAGACCGAGTCACGACCAATACGTTCCACTTCCGTTACGAAAGCGCGTTGGGTGTCCTCCTCCAAAACACCTATTTACGTAGTTCAGAATAGAACGCGCATTATAAAAGCACATATATTCACCGCTTGCTGTAACAGCAGCCATAAGAGACATACTGGACAACCTGCCTACCGCAGCTTGTTCATCGTCGCTATCTTCCAGATATGGTTCCCTAAAGGATGCCAAAAAATGAGTACACAAATTTATCCAAAGGTTAATCACATACATAGGACTATCAACATCCATTAGATATTCAGAACTAGAGGACTGTCCAGCATTTGGAGGGAACTCTGTGCCAGGTGAAAGGGCCATCTGATCATTCGATTGGACCTGCACTGTCGCATTCGGATGTAGCGTTGAATATCCTGGGGACGTCGCACCAGCAGGAAGAGGCGGAAAATACGAATTCGTATCAGGCGCTTGCGCTTGGCTAGTATTACTACTTCCCGTAGGAGTCTGAGTTTCTTCCTGTGCAGGGGTTTCATCATCCAGTTTGCCCATGCCGATCACAACCTGGTACAAGATCTCCGCAGTGAACATGGCCCGCTCAGATGATCCAAAGAGGCCAATTGGCAGTGGTGCGTCTTCGTCGTCATCTTCATGATTGCTCGTAACGATTTCCCACGGATGGATGAGGTCGGCCGGTGAATGCTGCTGGAGGTGGGGATGATAGGCCCCGTGCTCGCGGACATCGGCCTTTTTCATACGAGACAGGAGATCGACGATGGCCAAGCGGGCGACGCCACCTACTCGCAGATTTGAGCTTAGAAGAAGGGTCCCAAGGATTGGAGTAAATGCTTGAACTGATATAGTGACCGTGGTCGAAGACGATGCATAGGCCTCTTCCGGTTTAAGGTCATCAGGAATGATTTGACAATGCTAAAAAAGGGTTTAAAAAATGCGAGGCGAAGATGTTAGGAATGGCTTGGTACATGAGCGTTAAGAGGGAAAAAATCACCGTGAAGAACCACCAGATAATGGAGACCAACTCGGCTGCCAAAGCTTCTTTGACAAGTTCGTCTAGATGACCGGAGTGAGAAAAA
Source organism: Agrocybe praecox (assembly GCA_964017145.1). Classification (NCBI taxonomy): domain Eukaryota; kingdom Fungi; phylum Basidiomycota; class Agaricomycetes; order Agaricales; family Agrocybaceae; genus Agrocybe; species Agrocybe praecox. The sequence goes on along the minus strand of OZ024844.1, from coordinate 2,981,591 downwards.
AAGGGATCTTGTAGCAGGTGATTGGTGCACGTACCTTCGTCCATTGCCAGCCCACTGAGAAGAGGTAAGACATATTCTACAGCTTCTTGTGGAGTGACCTGGAGAAGATACTCTGGGAGAGCGTGCGCGATAAAGACACGGTGAAAGGTAGCTCTGCTGCGAGAATAGAGATAAATCTTCTCGAGGGTGCTGAGCCCATCGTCGTCGAGAGAAAAATCAACAGGATGGTTATCGAGTGCTTGAGGAAAGGCATCGTCTGTTTGGAGGGTCGGGGGAAGTGGGTGCTGTGGAGAGCTGGGTGGGGTGAAATAGACGGAGGGAGAAGCGGGGGAAGACGGAGGAGTGAAGAAGGGTGTGTTCTGGTTGTTTGGGGAGAGACGAAAGTTGTCTGGCCATGAGGGCGGCGGGGGGAGGGCGATGTGCGTCGGGGGCACAGACATGGATGGAAGCAGCACAAAGCTCTCTCACAATTTACAATCACCCATCAACCAAAAACATTACAACACAATGAATTACATGACGTCATTCTATTTCTACCCTCGCACCACTTTGTCTAATTCACTAGCAAAATACTCAATATTCTTACTGTTTAGTCCCGCCATGCTAATTCGTCCGTTTCCTGTCAAATAAACATGGCTCTTTTCGACCAATGCCTTGCTCTGCGCCGGATTAATTCCTGTAAAACTGCGCAAATTTTAGCCTTTTTTTTTATTACTCCGCATCAATCCACAACATACCTGAACATTCCAATCTGATTCACAATGTGGTCCCAATTTCCCGGAGTATGCAGCTTCTCCGTCAACAGCCCGTGCAGCTCCTTGCGCATCTCAATAATCCGTCCTGCCATTGTCTCGATGTCCCGTTTCCACTCCGCGAACAGCTCAGGAGTGTTAAGAATCAAAGACACAAGTCGCGCTCCATGAGACGGTGGGTTGCTGATCTCACTTCTCTGCAACACAGACAGCTGGCTTTTCACCCGGTTCGCTGTCTCCTGGTCCGTAGACACAACGTGGAGCGCACCCACTCGCTCTCCGTACAGACCGGCATTCTTCGCAAAGCTCTGTTTTTTTTTCCCAATCTTTAATTTCCGTGGCGCACGCTTCAACGACTGGACTCTTACCTGGCATACAAGCAATGGGAGTCCTTGCTCCACGAAATATCGCACAGCCCATGCATCCTTGTCCAAGTCACCACTGGCGAAGCCCTGGTATGCGCAATCGAAGAACGTAAAATGTTTCTTTGCCGCGATCACTTTCGCAATCTCCTTCCACTGCTCCTGCGTTGGGTCAACACCCGTGGGGTTGTGCGCGCATGCATGCAGCAAGAACGCCGAACGGTCGGGGGCGTTCTGTAGCGCCTCGATGAACCCACTCAGGTCCAGCCCAATAGTCTTTGGATCGTAATACGCGTAGTCGACGGGCTCAATACCCACATTTCTAAAGATGGCATGATGGTTCGCTAAATGATTGACAGCATCCATATTCAGTAACTTTGCCCAGGCCCACTGTACATAGAATGACGTACCCCAAGTAGGGTTACTCAAATAAATCTTGGGTGATCCATTGAACTTGTAAAACCTCGACAAGAACAGCGCTCCAAGATGGTTCGCACCCGTTCCAGAGATAGTCTGGACACTAACAGTCCTTCCTTCCTTAAGCGCAGGGGACTCCGCGCCGATAATCAACTTGGCAGCGGCTGTCGTAAAATCCGCAAGTCCAGTAATGGGCAGGTATTCATGGTCCAAAGTTTCGTCGTTCAACAAGATGTTGGTAGCCTAGCGCACAAAATCCGGTTTTTTTTCTCACAATTAGTACCGAAAATCGCATGCAAACCATCGTAGTATAACGGAACTGCACCTTTTTGACGACGGGTAGGACCCATGGCTTATTATTATCATCGCGGTACGCTCCGACACCCAGGTTGACCTTTTGGGGAAATGGGTCCGCCTTGTATGCAGCGGTCAACTGGAAGATGCTAGTTCGGCTCAGCACATCGCACCATGACACGAAAAGAACGAAAACACTACACACCTGTCCGGAGGCGCAAGAGGAACGTCCTGCCATACTTCTACACATAAAATTCCAAGATGATCGTCAGACAGACTGACCCCACGGGGAATCTGCAGCAGTAGCAGTACGCACCAGCCGTCATTTCTTTTCCCGTTAGATGAGATACGAGTTGCTTGAGTCTGTTGGCCATCGATATCAGCGAGGGGTGTTCAAGGAGTTATCGAGCGAGAATAGAAGAAAACAAGCGGTTTTATAATGCGAAAGAGAGAGAAGACGAGAAGTACAATCCATGACGTGCGGCGATATATATGTTGAATGCAAGCGCTCTAAAACGAAAGCAACCGCAACCGGGGAAAGAAATCAAATGCTTTCGGGATCCACGTGATAAAACAATATCTCTAGAAGAGCAAGTACTCACCGATGGTGTTGAAGAGAATGAAGAAAGGCGCAATGGACGACTTTCTGTTGTTTTATAGATGGAATGGAGCGTGACTAGCAAGTCTAATCGATATCGATTCAATTTCGGAATATTTTCCGATTCCGCAACCCCCCGCTACTCGCTGCTCGAGTTATTAATTACAAAGGTCTACTAAAGCCGCTTCACATCTAGGCTTCCCTTTGTTCCATGACTACTCGGATGATTTAAATATTCCTAACACTGGTCGAGATCGACCTCGATTTATTATGATATAACATCCATACAATAACTGCCTAAGCAAATGGAATGGAAAAAAGAAAACAATGAATATTGCCAGCCCACTGAGAAGAGGTAAGACATATTCTACAGCTTCTTGTGGAGTGACCTGGAGAAGATACTCTGGGAGAGCGTGCGCGATGAAGACACGGTGAAGCGTAGCTCTGCTGCGAGAATAGAGATAAATCTTCTCAAGGGTGCTGAGCCCATCATCATCGAGAGCAAAATCAACAGGATGGTTATCGAGTGCTTGAGGGAAGGCATCGTCTGTCTGGAGGGTCGGGGGAAGTGGGTACTGTGGAGAGCTGGGAGGGGTGAAATAGACAGAGGGAGAGGCGGGGGAAGTCAGAGGAGTGAAGAAGGGAGTGTTCTGGTTGTTTGGGGAGAGACGGAAATTGTCTGGACATGAGGGCGGCGAGGGGAGGGCGATGTGCGTCGGGGGCACAGACATGGATGGAAGCAGCACAAAGCTCTCTCACAATTTACAATCACCCATCAACCAAAAACATTCCATAAAACCAGTGTCCATCCACTTCAATCTTGGCCAATCAATGAAGCTACCATCCTCGGAAATATAGAGGTTGATGAAGCAATTAGAAAGACACTGCACCAGAACGATAACGACATTCCAAACTGTTCACAACGGCTTCGATATCATGCAGGCGATCAATTATCTTTAGCGCGTTTTCGGGCTATCGAGAATATTCGAGCTGGCCAAGAAACTGGATTCAATGCGTTTTTTCGGTCGACGTGGATTCCAGGATTATTTCATGCAAAAATGTCAGACATACTGGGACTTCTGCATACTCATTGGGGAAAAGCGAACACTGGAATAAGAAATCCCGGTTCACTTTGGTTCCATAACACAAGATTGGGCAGACTTCCTATGACCCTGTCTTCTCCTCCGTCATTTCGAGTATCAAGGGATTTAATTTTTGTGTCCTTGTATGTTCGTGTCCTGCACTGCTTACTGCTGGTCTCAAAAACAGGGTCATTACAGCAATACACTACCAAATTCACAACATGGGACAACCTGGTTTACCACGCAGAGGCAATATATTCACGCTACACAGAGGCCTCTACGGTACAGCAGCTACAAGAACTACGAGAAAATCAGTCACAGCATAAATCACAGGAAGGTGATGTGGTTTTCGAAAACGCTGTCCTCTTTTTACGCGACGCGTTAGTATCACGAGAATTCACGGATGCTGTGAAGACAGGTGACTCGGGGCGGATTGTCCTGGTGCTCAAGATATGGGCGCTTGGATTTCGGGGTAATGGGCGGACAAAATATGCACACGAGATGCTTCACATTATCCATCATTTAACGAATATACTTACAACGGAAGTAAAGTACGCTCACTTGATATAAAAAGAAAAGTAACCAATTTCTCACTCGAAGACAAAGCCGTTATTCTAAATAACTGGCTAGCCAATCCAACCGGGCACCCAAACTCATGGGTTGAAGTCGACCTCGTTCAAGAACACCTAAATTTTTGGATCAAGGTAAGTATGATAAAGTATATTAAATCCAACTCTTGAGACTTACTATGCTTTGTGTAGACGTTTTACAAGGCCCATGGAAGCAACGCATCCTGGGAATGGCTAGCTTCGATATCTCCTTGTGTCGACATGCTTCGACAACTGGCAAAGAATTTCCATGGCATGTTGGGCGCAGATCAAGGGAGTCGACACGCACCACCACAGCTATCAAAAGATATCGAAAGTCTAATAGATTCGTTAGGCGAGCATAAAGTATACGAGATTCAGAAAGGACGTACATTGGATGATGATGATCCTCCTGTAAAAGATATCATCTCGTCCGGTTTTCACAGCCTCACAACCGGAGCAAAGAACCCCCTTCACGAGTATAACGAAGCCTTCATAAAGCTACGAAGACGACGTCAAATAACCCCTGTAAACTCAAACGAAGATTCTATAAGTACGCAAAACATCGACCCCAACTCAGCGGAGCAAGCCAACAGACTCACAAGTAATCCAATACGTGACGGTGCCAAAACCCAGGAGTCATTCACAACTATGTTTCCAAGTGATGATAATCCCTTTGTTGCAGAGACGGTGGTCCAGGTTAATGACATCGAGATGGAAGAACCGCCGACAGGTGAGCTCGAGCAGATTATTGATGATCTTGAAAAGGGGAAGGTGGATCTGATGTTCCCGGTGCTGGATGAAGAAGATGTGTCATTGGATATGGACACTGTGGCAATTGACAGCGAAAGTGACGAGGATAGTATGTACGCAAGTGACGAAGAATGAAGAAAGAGGAAACACGGTGGCGTGGGTAGACGTGGGAGCGTGCTGTAATTTACCGAATTTTACGAGAGCGTTGGATCGACTGGGAACGAGGTCCATGGAATAGCACGGGGTCTAACGGAACGGCCGGCCCCGACGTCCAGCCGAGCAAATGGTGAGTGATGGGAAATTTTCGCCACGCTCGTTGCTCATCACCACCATTTGACCAGCCTCGAAGCCTGCACGAAGCCTACACGGCGGCTCTACAGTACATTTTTCCTTATTAATCTCTACACTATCTCGCCTTAATTCTTCACTCAAAATGGATGGTGCTCATCTCGGCCTCAATTTCTCTGGGGGGAACACACCCAATGTTCCCACCCAACCTCAAAATGCCCCCCCTGCGGCCCAGGCCGCGACCTTGGGGGCTCCCAGCGCACCCATGCCTACCCCGCCGTCGACTCAAGCTCCTCCAGCGGTGGCAACTGCGAATTCTGGCCCGGCCGCGGCTATTGTTGCATCTGGAATCGCGGTCGCGAACGCGTCGAGACCTGCACAGGACGCCCAGCAGGCCCGAGCTCCCGCGCAACCAGCTACGCCCGCATCCGCTGTCGACGTGTCGGGTGCTGTCCAACATCTATTCGTCGCGCAGGAGGTGGTGGATGCAGTTAAAGCCGCATCTGTGGCAGCGCCTAAAGCGTCGGTGGTGGATGAAGTGGTTCCCGGGTTCAAAGTAGACCCTCTCGAACTGTGTGAGTTTTTGTTCTGAACCTCTGTCCGCATTGTCCATGTCCGTCCTTTTTCCGCGCACATGTTTGCGTTGTCTTTTCCGTATCCTATGTCCGTGTCCGTGTCCGTGTCCATGTCCGCGTCTGCGTCCGTTCCTTGTCTGTATCCGTGCCTGTGTCCGTGCCCATGTCCGTCCGTCCGTTCCTCTGCGCCTTTTCGCCATATTCTCCCCCCTTTTTCTTCCACGTTTTTACTGGTCCGCGCCTCCGTCCGTTCCGTTGCTTACGCGCCTTAATTTCTGTGTCCAGCCGTGCCTCCTCGAGTCGACAAGGCCTTCCGGGCTCTCGAATTTGTCCCGTACTCGGCCCTCACCCCAGAAGCCAAGCTGCGAGCTTCACGCGAAGGCGAGCACCTGGTAGTGGATACCTCTGGAGCGCTGTCTTCCAGGCCACTAGACCGCAGCCGAGAGCACCTGATCTCGATGGTGGACTGGCTGGCAGCGTCCCGTACCGCCGAGCGTCTCACTCACAAGTACCACAGTCAAGTGCGTGCGAAGGCCCTGGAGAAGCATCACGTCCTTGTTGTAGGTCTCGCCAGGTCGCATGGATGGTCACTGGCGGTTCAATACGACATCCAGCAGAGAGATTTCGCGGCCCAGGACACCCGTCATGACCTGTCCACCCTGAGCGTAGACGCGGTGGCCCTCCTAGCGACGCGACCTCTGTCCCTCACCCAAGCAGTTGGCGGATCTAATGCCTCGGGGATGCCTCACCACTTTCCGTCGGCATATGCTCCGTCTGTATCACCATCCAAGCGCCCATACCGCAGTACGGATACACAATTCCAGCCTAAACGCCCGCGTTTTGGCCAGGCCTCAGTGGGCGGAGGCGCACATTGCTTTCGATGCGGAGCAGTCGGACATTTCCCTTCCGACTGCTCAGCAACCACAACTACTGCAGGGAAGCAACCTTCATCTATTGCCACAGGTGATAACGGCCGAAAGCACACGCTCGTCAATTTCGACGGGCGTCAATTCTGTTTCGCCTTTGCAAGACATGGAGACTGCCGTTACGGCAATACCTGTGCCCATTGTCACTCCTGCAGCATTTGTCAGTCGGGCAGCCATGGTGCCGGTGCCTGCCCCGCGATCCGAGCCTGATCCCCGTCAAGTGGTCACTCCAGTTGACGTGCAGAAGACGACGCTGCTGCTGCATCGTCTGGGCTTACTACCATCCTGGCAGCATGTTATTGATGGCCTAACACATGGTTTTGATGTGGGTATAAAACACGCACCCGCATCCACCCATTGCTTTCGAGAATCATTCCTCTACCCGCATCAATCCCGAATTCATTTCTTCTTACATCCTTTCCGAGCAAGCTTCGGGGCGGTACTCTCGTGGGTTCGTTCCTTCCGAACTCGAGGCCTTGATTGGGCCGTTCCGTACATCACCTCTCGGGCTAGTGCCAAAACCTCACTCCGACAAGGTTCGCGTGATCCAGGACTTGTCGTGGCCACGCAAAGACCCTATCTTTGCCTCTATCAATGCTGGGGTCTGCTCCGACGATTTCCCTACTGCTTGGGGCACCTTCGAAAAATGCTCCGAGTTAATCCTGTCCTTGCCATCAGGTGCTGTTGCAGCTACTTTCGACATTTCGGCTGCTTACCGTATCACCCCAGTGAGGCCCAATCAACAGAACTCATTGTGTATCGAGTGGCAGGGCCTGGTATATGTAGACCGTGCTGTTATGTTTGGGTTGGCTTCCAGTGCTGGGGTGTTCGGCAGTGTCGCCGACATGTTGGTGGCCATATATCAGGCTTCTGGTTATTCTCTGATACTGAAGTGGGTAGACGATTTTCTTGTCATTCGCCTGTCCCACGAGTCGTTCTCGGAGGAGGATTTTATATCGTTGACCGGGGATTTGGGCATCCCCTGGGGTCTCGAGAAGACGCGACCGTTTGGGACAGTGCAAAGGTATATTGGCTTCGATTGGGACTTGTCATCCAAATCTGTCATGTTTCCGCTCGACAAGTTGGAGTCAGTGCGCCAGTTGGTAAAGTCCTGGTTGGTGGATGGGAAGAAGTGCCATCTAAAGGATGCGGCCAGCTTGCACGGAAAGTTGGTTCATGCCTCCTGCATTTTTCCTCTGATACGTCCCTTTTTGCGCTCTATTTCTGGCTTCGTATCGATTTTTACATCTGCCCGGGCACAGCTGGGAGTACCATCTGCTGTGACTTCAGATCTTTCTTGGGTGTCCTTCCTGCTTCGCACCATGCCCAACCGCAGACCTCTAACTCCAAGTGCTCCAGTGGACATTGGATGGTGGGGAGATGCAAGCTCCTCGTTTGGCATTGGTGTAGTGATTGGCTCCCGATGGGGCATATGGAAATGGGCTCCGGGTTTCGAAGTTGGCCCCAAGAAAGCTTACGATATTGGCTGGGCGGAAGCGGTGGCAGTAGAGCTTGGTTTGCGGATGGCAGCTGCCCTGCACTCGCTAGTGCCAGGATCTGTTTTAGTTCGTTCCGACAATTCTGGTGTAGTTTCAGTTCTGAGAAAGGGCCGTTCTCGCAGCAGAGAAACCAATCAAATTCTCAAACATGTTTATCTCCTGCAGGCAGAACTGGGAATCCTTTGTTGCCCACAATATGTTCCCAGCGGGAAGAATATCGCGGACCCTCTATCCCGGGGAGACATAGCAGCCTTTCTTCGAACCTTTCCCAATGCGACCGAGCCTTTCCAACTGGACCTCCCACCCCATTTGTCCGGCAAGCTCCAGTGGTTTGGGCGTTGACTTCCTCCCAGATTCCTCGCTCGTTGGTAGGTTCGTTGACCCTTCGACCTTCTCCACTGCGGCCCCAGTGTCGTGCAGAGGACCGACTTTTTTCATGGGTGGGGGTTAACACCCCTCCAGCAAACACTATTGCAAATCCGACAATCCATCTCTTGGCGGACCTGGCCACGCGCTCCTCCTTGCGGGACACTGCCAGCTATGGGTCCGGTCTACGGAAATTTCATATTTTCTGCGATATCTTTTCTATTCCAGAAGAAAAGCGACTCCCTGCATCCTTCGCGACCCTCCATTCATTCGCTTTGTGGGCTGCTGCAGACGCATCTATGCTGCCAGGTGCCCCTCCAGGTTCCTCCCACCCTCCTTTCGAACAAGTATCGGTGCCCGTAGTCCAGAAATATCTTGCGGCTCTGCGTGCGTGGCACATTGCCCAAGGTTGGCCCCCACCTCTTTCGGATGCCGACAGGGACCGTATCATGTGGTCTCTTCGGGGCCTCCAGAACTTGCAAGGGTCTCGTAAGCGCCCAGTCCGACCCCCGGTCACGCTAGCCATGCTTCATTGCCTGAAGGCATCCCTGAACCTATCCCTTCCCTTTGATGCTTGTGTGTGGGCCATGGCAAGCTGCGCCTTTTGGGGAATGATGCGATTTGGTGAAGTTTCGGTAAAGTCGAGGGCTGCCTTTGATGGGTCCAAGCATCTGAAGAGATCGGACGTGTTCATTGGGCTCGATACAAACAAGAAACGATTTGCCAGATTAGACTTACCGGCTGCGAAGACAGCTGCTCCTGGTGAGGTACAATCTGTTTTCCTCACCGTCCAGGGCAGCCTTTGCCCAATTGCTGCCCTCCTCAACTTGGCAGTGGTAGTACCAGCAACAGCAGCTGATCCATTATTTTCCTGGCGCGACGAGAGAGGGGATGTACGCCCTATGGTCAAGCAGCGCGCAATAGATCACATCAACGGGATCCTGGCTGCTAATGGATTTGGCACTTCCTTTGGCCATTCCTTTCGGATCGGCGGTGCTTCCTTTTTTCTATCCCAAAAAGTAGATCCCGAAATTGTCCGTTTGGCAGGCAGGTGGAAGTCACTGGCTTACGAAGTGTATATAAGGGCGTTCGAGCAGGTTGCTTCTCGCCACCTTACCGATCTATGGCAGGACGATGGCGAGTCTCAGAGTGCTGTACCAGGGGTTGGGGTGGCGTCTACCAGCCGCAGTTAGTTGGTCTTTGGGTAAGCGGCTGGTCTCTCTGCTCCGCGTACCGCTTAGCTAAGCTAAGCTTTCCCCCAACCCACCGACAGTCGTGTCCACCGTTTTCCGTACCATACCGAACATCGTTGAGGCTGGAATAGCACGGGGTCTAACGGAACGGCCGGCCCCGACGTCCAGCCGAGCAAATGGTGAGTGATGGGAAATTTTCGCCACGCTCGTTGCTCATCACCACCATTTGACCAGCCTCGAAGCCTGCACGAAGCCTACACGGCGGCTCTACAGTACATTTTTCACCCACCACCCACCCATTCGTTGACAATTTTCATTTACTACATTTCCCATCTTGTTATCCACAGTTTAATTCACAACATTCCTGCCGTCCACATTAAAACACGAATATCTAAGTTATTAGTGCCTATTCATAATCTTAAAATATCCTCTCGATAGTTGCTCAATATCATCAAAGACTAATCAAACATTTCAACCCGAATTTATTTATTTACTAATATATGTGAATCAACAAGACCACGCCAACAAGCAAACCTTTTGATTCTGTCTAGCTAATAGTAAGTAACTTTACTGTGGACACGATTGGAATTCGTCGAGCAGAAGATCCCACCCACCCGAGCGGCTGGTTTGGGGAGAGACGGAAATTGTCTGGCCATGAGGGCGGCGGGGGGAGAGCGATGTGCGTCGGGGGCACAGACATGGATGGAAGCAGCACAAAGCTCTCTCTCACAATTTATAATCACCCATCAACCAAAAACATTCCATAAAACCAGTGTCGATCCACTTCAATCTTGGCCAATCAATGAAGCTACAATCCTCGGAAATATAGAGGTTGATGAAGCAATTAGAAAGACACTGCACCAGAACGATAACGACATTCCAAACTGTTCACAACGGCTTCGATTTCATGCAGGCGATCAACTATCTTTAGCGCGTTTTCGGGCTATCGAGAATATTCGAGCTGGCCAAGAAACTGGATTCAATGCGTTTTTTGGGTCGACGTGGATTCCAGGATTATTTCATGCAAAAATGGCAGACATACTGGGACTTCTGCATACTCATTGAGGAAAAGCGAACACTGGAATAAGAAATCTCGGTTCACTTTGGTTTCATAACACAAGATTGGGTGGACTTCCTATCACCCTGTCTTCTCCTCCGTCATTTCTAGTATCAAGGGATTTAATTTTTGTGTCCTTGTATGCTCGTATCCTGCACTGCTTATTGCTGGTCTCAAAAACAGGGTCATTACAGCAACACACTACCAAATTCACAACATGGGACAACCTGGTTTACCACGCAGAGGCAATATATTCACGCTACAGAGGCCTCTACTGTACAGCAGCTACGAGAACTACGAGAAAATCAGTCACAGCATAAATCACAGGAAGGTGATGTGGTTTTCGAAAACGCTGTCCTCTTTTTACGCGACGCGCTAGTATCACGAGAATTCACGGATGCTGTGAAGACAGGTGACTCGGGGCGGATTGTCCTGGTGCTCAAGATATGGGCGCTTGGATTTCGGGGTAATGGGCGGACAAAATATGCACACGAGATGCTTCACATTATCCATCATTTAACGAATATACTTACAACGGAAGTAAGGTACGCTCACTTGATATAAAAAGAAAAGTAACCAATTTCTCACTCGAAGACAGAGCCGTTATTCTAAATAACTGGCTAGCCAATCCAACCAGGCACCCAAACTCATGGGTTGAAGTCGACCTCGTTCAAGAACACCTAAACTTTTGGATCAAGGTAAGTATGATAAAGTATATTAAATCCAACTCTTGAGACTTACTATGCTTTGTGTAGACGTTTTGCAAGGCCCATGGAAGCAACGCATCCTGGGAATGGATAGCTTCGATATCTCCTTGTGTCGACATGCTTCGACAACTGGCAAAGAATTTCCACCGCATGTTGGGCGCAGATCAAGGGAGTCGACACGCACCACCACAGCTATCAAAAGATATCGAAAGTCTAATGGATTCCTTAGGCGAGCATAAAGTATACGAGATTCAGAAAGGACGTACATTGGATGATGATGATCCTCCTGTAAAAGATATCATCTCGTCCGGTTTTCACAGCCTCACAACCGGAGCAAAGAACCCCCTTCACCCCTTCACGAGTATAACGAAACCTTCATAAAGCTACAAAGACGACGTCAAATAACCCCTGTAAACTCAAACGAAGATTCTATAAGTACGCAAAACATCGACCCCAACTCAGCGGAGCAAGCCAACAGACTCACAAGTAATCCAATACGTGACGGTGCCAAAACCCAGGAGTCATTCACAACTATGTTTCCAAGTGATGATAATCTCTTTGTTGCAGAGACGGTGGTCCAGGTTAATGACATCGAGATGGAAGAACCGCCGACAGGTGAGCTCGAGCAGATTATTGATGATCTTGAAAAGGGGAAGGTGGATCTGATGTTCCCGGTGCTGGATGAAGAAGATGTGTCATTGGATATGGACACTGTGGCAATTGACAGCGAAAGTGACGAGGATAGTATGTACGCAAGTGACGAAGAATGAAGAAAGAGGAAACACGGTGGCGTGGGTAGACGTGGGAGCGTGCTGTAATTTACCGAATTTTACGAGAGCGTTGGATCGACTGGGAACGAGGTCCATGGACTGTACCTGTACTTGGACTTTGTACCACACATGATATATAGATGTTTATCTAATCATTTCCCCTCAGTCTTCGTCGGGTGCAACATCGGTCGCCACTTCGATTGTTACCGCCATGCGACACCGGCACCGCATTGCGGTGGCTAGTGGTCACGTCACCACCGCCATTTGATCGAACCTGAAGTTCAAGTTGAACGTTGAGGCCTTACTAGGATACACTTGTCGTCATCATGTAAACGTTTTTGACTGTTAATTGTCTCCAATCCTCTATAGATGACAAGAAATTCCCATATAGCATTTACCAGTGATTACCTTCTATATCGTGTGTAGTACGCAATGTGTACGGTGTATAACACGGCGGACATTTAACTGTCCAGTCACGCCGCGGCTTGTGCTGTCCGTTTACGGAGAATGTACCTGTCCAATCACAAGCCGTCACGCGCTAATTTCGGCAGTGACGCTCGAGGATTTCGTTGGTAACTCTCTGCTGACATTCTACGTACCATCGCCCTATATTCTAGATTGAGTTGTGTGTAGAGGGTACAGGCTCACCCCAGTAAGTTTTCTGACAAAATAAACTTACATGCTTTCATCTTGCAAAATTCAAAAAAGCGAATTCATAACCTGTACCCATAAAGATATTAAAGGGTGGCCATGTTATTGGAATGTATCCATTGGCAGGCATTTGTAGATATCAGTATATATCAAGTGTTTAGAGCTATTATCGAAGTTAATATAGTCAGGTGGGCGCCAATAATTGTTGAATTTTTGCTGATTATAGTTCATTCGGCAGAAAACGGCATCCGTGACCACTCATCGTCACAGCACCTTGTAATTGGACAGGTAACTGGACGGCACAATCCGCGGCGTGACTGGACAGTTAAATGTCCGCCGTGTAAACTACAAAGGGATGGTTTGTTTATATATATTTACCCATTCCTTTGGAATGCCGGCTAAGCCGATATGCCACTGGATTGGCCGAGGTCTACGGCAAGTCCAAAATGAGTACATCTCAAGGTTCAAGGAAAGTACAAGTCCAACCGAGGTTCATACATTGTCACGCGCAGGTTTTGGCTCGGAAAAATGAGGTGCATACACGGTCTAATGGGGGTATAGGGTTTGGGTCTAACCTCAGTGCATTGTGAGTCAAAATCGCATTGGGCGGTCCAAAGCTCGGGTTCAAGGCACAAAGTCCAAGGTACAAGGTACATTTCGACCTGTGACCCGATGGACCCAACTTTCTGAATTTTACCTAAGTTCTTTGTGACAAGGCGTGACCCTACTAAATGTCCCAGATTTTTGACTTTCCGCATAACACACGTGATGTCCCAATAGGGAGTTTATTAATATTTGTCAGACACTCAAAACGGAATGCCATCAATGCCGAAGACGTTATATATAGATTTACGCTAAGCGAGTTGGACTTCAAAAAGCCACCGAAACAACCAACCATCAGAAACCTCGGCCTTATACGAAGGCTACCTTCCTTCAAACGACAAGATCTCAGTAAATTGTTCAAATACTACACGGTATCAGCATGTTAAAATGACCGGGTCTTCGAGGTCACTCGGGTTGTAGTAGGGACCCTCGCAATCAAGCGAGGTTTGCATTTCACGTAGGTACACTATAAATACAAAATGTGTACTAGCTACAGTAGGCTACAAAGTAATAAGGAGAAAATGAAATAAACAAGGGATAGTGGCATATAATATGCCAAATGTCAATATAAGAATGAAATGCAGATTATCTCCTCGAGATAATCTGCGGCTATCAAGTGACCACTTCGTGGTGCGCTTGTATTTACCCCGATTATTCCAACACAGCAAGCGGCACAAACGACGCTGTAGCCTGTGGTCACTGGTGGCACGACTTTTTAGAGAAAATCTCTTTGGTTGTGTAATATTGTAACCTATTGTACCTTACGCTCTATGCAAATTAAATTTAAATCTCTCTCTCTCTCATTGTTTTATGTTCTATGACGTCTGGATAAGAAACTGATTCTGTCGTGTCTCGGTCTTCAGCAACAAGTGGGAAGAAAGAAAGAATATTTGAGAGATGAGAATAAATGAATTTATGAGAAAAATGAAGTAAAGAAACCAACTATTAGTACGGACTAATAGTTTGGTGGGTGCGGAGGTTTGGTCGGTGGACTTGCACAAAGCGTGAAAACCATGCACGCGATATATCCAAAAAAGTTTCGGAACGGTCAGATTTTGTACGGCAAAATCATTTGAAGTAGTTGCCCTTTTGATACTCCTTGGGCGGCGACTGTACGTCAAGGAGGGGGCCTTACTCCCAGGCTACCACGGTCGGGTTATGTTAGCGGCTGTCTATACACACGATTACTGAGTTATCTATCTGTACTATTTCCGCTAACTTGAGCCTCTCGGCACGGCACACTCTCAGGCCTAAATAGGCCGCCGTTTGTTTTTGTCAAGTCATTCTATTTCTACCCTCGCACCACTTTGTCTAATTCACTAGCAAAATACTCAATATTCTTACTGTTTAGTCCCGCCATACTAATTCGTCCGTTTCCCGTCAAATAAACATGGCTCTTTTCAATCAGTGCCTTGCTTTGCACAGGACTAATTCCAGTAAAACTGCGCAATTTTTAGTCTTTTTTCACTCCGCATTAATCCACAACATACCTGAACATTCCAATCTGGTTCACAATGTGGTCCCAATTCCCCGGAGTATGCAGCTTCTCCGTCAACAGCCCGTGCAGCTCCTTGCGCATCTCAATAATCCGTCCTGCCATCGTCTCGATGTCCCGTTTCCACTCCGCAAACAGCTTAGGAGTGTTAAGAATCAAAGACACAAGTCGTGCTCCATGAGACGGTGGGTTAGTGATCTCATTTCTCTGCAACACAGACAGCTGGCTCTTCACCCGGTTCGCTGTCTCCTGGTCCGTAGACACAACATGGAGCGCACCCACTCGCTCTCCGTACAGACCGGCATTCTTCGCAAAGCTCTGTTTTCGTTTCCAATCTTTAATTTCTGTGACGTGCGCTTGAACGACAACACTCTTACCTGGCATACAAGCAATGGGAGTCCTTGCTCCACGAAATATCGCACAGCCCATGCATCCTTGTCCAAGTCACCACTGGCAAAGCCCTGGTATGCGCAATCGAAGAATGTAAAGTGTTTCTTTGCCGCGATCACTTTCGCAATCTCCTTCCACTGCTCCTGCGTCGGGTCAACACCCGTGGGGTTGTGCGCACATACATGCAGCAAGAACGCCGAACGGTCGGGGGCATTCTGCAGCGCCTCGATAAACCCACTCAGGTCCAGCCCAATAGTCTTTGGGTCATAATACGCGTAGTCGACGGGCTCAATACCCACATGTCTAAAGATGGCATGATGGTTCGCTAAATGATTGACAGCATCCATATTCAGTAATGTTTCCCAGGCCCAGTGTACATAGAATGACGTACCCCAAGTCGGGTTACTCAAATAAATCTTGGGCGATCCATTGAATTTGTAAAACCTCGACAAGAACAGCGCTCCAAGATGGTTCGCACCCGTTCCAGAGATAGTCTGGACACTGACAGTCCTTCCTTCCTTAATCGCAGGGGACTCCGCGCCGATAATCAACTTGGCAGCGGCTGTCGTAAAATCCGCAAGTCCAGTAATGGGCAGGTATTCATGGTCCAAAGTTTCGTCGTTCAACAAGATGTTGGTAGCCTAGCGCATAAAATCCGGTTTTTCTCACAATTAGTACCGAAAATCGCATGCAAACCATCGTAGTAAAACGGAACTGCACCTTTTTCACGACGGGTAGGACCCATGGCTTATTATTATCATCGCGGTACGCTCCGACACCCAGGTTGACCTTTTGGGGAAATGGGTCCGCCTCGTATGCAACGGTCAACCGGTAAATGCTAGTACACCTCAGCACATCGCACCATGACACGAAAAGAGCGCACAACACTACACACCTGTCCGGAGGCGCAAGAGGAACGTCCTGCCATATTTCTACATATAACATTCCAAGACGATCGTCAGACCGACTGACCCCACGGGGAATCTGCAACGGTAGCAGTACGCACCAGCCGTCATTTCTTTTCCGTTAAATGAGATACGAGTTGCTTGAGTCTGTTGGCCATTGATATCAGCGAGGGGTGTTCAAGGAGTTATCAGGCGAGAATGAAAGAAAAAAAGCGGTTTTATAATGCGAAAGAGAGAGAAGATGAGAAGTACAATCCATGACGTGGGGCGATATATATGCAAGCGTTCCAAAACGAAAGCAACTGTGACCAGGGAAAGCTTGTGGGATCCACGTGATAAAGCAATATCTCTTGAAGAGTACTCACCGATGGTGTTGAAGAGAATGAAGAAAGGCGCGATGGACGACTTTCTGGTGTTTTATAGACGGAATGGAGCGTGACTGGCGGGTTTAATCGATAAATAAACAATGCCAGTGGATTGTTTTCGCCGGGGTTTCGTGATGCGATGTTGGTGGCAGCAACTAGGCAGAAGCCTTGGACATGAGCGTTAACAAGATCACGCAAGTTGGAATCCATTTCCTCAACACGTTTATTATCCGCCATATCCCATTCACAGTTTTTCACTTTTGCGATGGAGGCACACACACTTCTCTTGACATACGTCCAGCCACGAGCTTGTGTTGCAAGGTCACGGCCTGCACGTCCGTTTTGCTGAATGAGGTTATTGTATGTTGTTGGAAGACCGAGATTGGTTGAATCTGTAATGCCCCGTAAGTTCATGCCCATGCGGAATGCTATTGTTGCGACAATGGCAGATGTGTTCTCGTTGTTCTCGAAAAGATTGAGTGTGTGCGTGTTGTATGATGCTGAGGAGATGGATGTCCAGAGGCGTACATTCTCGAGGCTATGGGAACCAGGCTGGTATCGTCCCCAGCCATAGTAAGCTACCCGAAAACACAGGTCAATGGTTGGGCAGTAAACAACGGCCTTCACTCCACGTTCAAACGCCCACGCAATGTCGGGAAATTGAGATCCGCTTAGCCCGTGGTGGCCGAGCTGTTTGAATATCATTCGAACATTGGGACGTTCGGAGGATTCTCATATAGTGTGGTAGCGGCCAGGCTTGAGATCCGACGCCTTGCAAAGCGAGCCGAATTCATTGCGTGGGGAGAGGGTCGCCGTTACCGCGATAAGGGATGTATGAGATGGAAGGCGGCGATGTAAGATGGAAATTTGGTGATACGCCTGTCGAAAGTCCTTTCCCCAGGGTACAAGTACATGCGCCTCGTCAATGCCGAGCAAGACCAGGTTTTGACGGAATTGCTGGTTTCGTAGAACACCGTCTACTTCTGGTGAGACTAAGCGCTCTACAGAGAGAAGGACTACTGACCAACGACAGTCGCTGATCACTTTCCATAGGTTTCTACCTTCCTGCGAGGCCATTTTCAAGGTGTCGGCTGTTAAAGCAATGGCCGAGATTCCGTAGCTTGAGATTTCGATTGCCTGTGTTGCTGTTAGTATCCTTAATTGAATAGATAGTCAACGAACCCACATGAGCATAGCCAAGTTCAATCAGAGGTGTAACGACCAAAGCCACAGGTTTTGGAGGTGGTTTGGGTATGTGTTGCTTTGGGTTCTTGAGTAGATGCTGTAGCACTAGAATAGGCGCAAAGAACGATGTAGTTTTCCCCAGCCAGTAGATGTGATTAAAATAGTTGACACTCCATCCAAACTATGGGCCCAACAATCTATCTGCGCAGGGCGAGGTCCACTTGCCCACTCAGGGAACTTGGCTTGTAACACTTCGTGTATGATGGAACGGCCTTCGGGTGACCTCCATTCTGTTTTACCGTTGACCTTTTTCTGTCTCTTCGCTTACCACCCGCACTGAACGAAATTCCAATCAATCAAGAGACTCGGAAACTGTTTGACGCAAGTTTGACGACTGTTTACCTTTACACTACACGAAATGATGTAAGTACATGATCTGAATATCGCCAAATTACAGGCCCTAAACAAACCATGTGCTCGCATCCTTGCTCAACACGATGGAAAGCAAGTACAGCGGGGAATATAGGGAAACACCTTTCAGAGGCAATTTGCCTCGAAATCACAGATGCCCGGACTTTGTTGAGTTTGCTAAGTTATTAAACGCACGCACACCGCGAAAAACACAAGCAGCTTAGTCACCTGACACCAGCTAGGATGACGAAGGCTTCAAGCGAGCCTTCCTCCGCCCTGCGGCGGACCTTTACATTTTTGCAAAGGTCTACTAAAGCCGCTTCACACCTAGGCTTCCCGTTGTTCCATGACTACTCGGATGATTTAAATATTCCTAACACTGGTCGATCTCGACCTCGATTTATTATGATATGACATCTATACAATAACTACCTAAGTAAATGGAATGGGAAAAGAAAACAATGAATATAACAGCTGCTGTCCTTGCAATGATAAATGTGGGGAATAGGACGTGGTGTGGTAGAAAAGAGATACAAGCTGCGGGATAGCACAGCATAATATAAAAACAGACATAGAGATGATGGAAGTGCACGTGGGTAGCAAATCGAGCAATGTCGCTGCGCTGCAGTGCACTTGCCAAGTCGAGTGAGTTCGGGGGAAGGGGGGGAGACAACTACGCAGTAGCCATCTTGGGAGCCACAGTCCGCTCGCTCTCCAACTTGTCTTTATTGCGTTCGAAAGCCTGCTGTCTGCAGTCCTCCAGATTTGAACAGTTATGGTGTTCTGGGAGACGGTGCTATGGATTCTGGATCAGGGGGGTTGGCCTCATGACAGACAAAGTAAGACTCACAGTACCGCAAAACTGTGCACGACAGTGTGGGCATTCACCGACTATCCTCAACGCTGCCTGGTTGCATTGTGAACTGGTACCGGCTTGGGACTGGCAGCGTTTCTTAGCAGGCATGATGAGGAGGAATGTGGGGAAAGGTAGATGGAAAGTCGGAGGAGAACTGTTAAATGAGAAAATCAGGGGAATTGCAAGGATAGAGGAGACGGAAGACTGGACGTACTGTGAAGGGGACGGGATCAAGGTGGGTAGAGGGCAGAGACAAGAAGAGAGACGGTTTATATAAGGGCACCTGCACAAGGATACAGCGACGCGTAATTGCTTATCTAACGCACTTACACTGCCGCGTGCCACAATCGGACACCGCCACACACCTCTTCCGCCCCGATCCGTTCGTCTCACTCAACAGTCTTACAAGGAATGCCAGGGGGTATAAATTTTCATAAGTTCCACGTATTACCAGAAGAAATAAAAAGCTACGATACTGAGGTCTGTTCAAATAAAAGAGGTCCGTGACTATATATCATATGGGAATAAACTCCCCGTTCTGTATAAATTGCATAAATATAAACGCCACGATAGAAACTACAACATATGAGGTCCACGGTTGCAGTAAGTCTCCGCCAGTAACTCATATCACTTTTTGCTGTTGTTGTTGTTGCTGACCACAACACCAATCACAATAGCTACAATTGCAAGGAGCACAAGGAAGATGAAGAAGCATATCCATCGTTTCTTGCGCGCAGCACGGGCAGACGAAACAGCCTTGTCAGTGTATTGCAGACTGAAAGGAGCATGAGATAAGAACCGGAATTTATAAGTAAGGTGCTTACCCAGCTTCCGTATCTTTTTCAACACCGCCAGCTTGTGATTGAATGACATTGATAGTTTCGTCCTGTTGCTCAACGAGGACGCTCATCTAATCAAAAGATTAACATTGTAAGAACAAAATTTTGGACGAGATCACTGACATCATTGAATAACTGGGCCAATTCAGCCAGTGTCCTTTCGATACGTTTAATGTCCTCATGACGCTCCTGCACCTCACGGTAAGCTGCTCGTGATTCGGTAGCCCGGTTGTTCATGAGCTGTTGACAGGTCAGCGCTCGTGTGCTATGCCATATTTCACAAAAGGTTCACGTACTGCCTGAGCGAAGACTTGTCCTCCTTGCTCGTCATTTACTGCGGCCTTGATTTCCTCTGGCGTCGCATCGGGCCTCACTATTCGAGCAATATTAATTACCTGTCATAAAACAGCTCTATTTCTTATTATTAGACTTACCAATTCTGAACTGCCTCTCCAAACGCTGCTTGTACTTCGCACGATACTGCTGTTCCACGGATTGGTAGTTTTGAATAGCTTCAACAAACTTCGATTTGATGAATGCGGCCTATATCCCGACGTGTCAGCAATCATACGCCGGAGAAGAGTACGAAAGGCGCACCTGCTGTTTCTTTATCTGTCCGTCTCGCCCGGACCCTCCTTGAGCTTCCAGGGCCTTAACCCGGCGTTTGAGTGTAGCGCTCATTGCGCTGGTCTCCTCGACGAGCTCGTCTAACTGTGCGGCATTTCGTTGTGCGGCCGCATCATCGGTATTGTTGAGCGACCGTGAGTGGAGGTCACCAATGCGAGCAATATTATCGTTGAAAGCACGAAGAGTCTCTTGAATGGAAGATATCTAACATGGCATGGGAGAAGGTGAGTTTTAAGTGCATGGGAACAAAGCCCAAACAGATAGACCCGAACGCACCTCGCTGTAGAACACTGCCATGTCTCCTCCGGCTCCTTGAGCCCCTACCGGTGTCGACGGCGTGAGGTGTGTCTGACTTTCCCTAACATCGTTCATTTCATACGAACGGTCGTCTTGTTGTGCGTATGGGTTCGCTCTGCGAGCCTGATAGCCGCCCCCGTTTCCTGACGCCTGCGTCGGATACGAGTTTCTGTAAGAGTTTCAGACCTTGATTCAGCGTCCTATCCCCCTCCCATAGAGACTTTCCAAGCTTGACTCACGATGCCGTATTTCCTTGTTGCTGAGCCTGTAATCCATGTGAGTTTTGAGAAATAAAGTTAGAAATGGTTCGAGTTCACCCTCATGGCAGCAAGTCTGTCTCTAGCCATTGTTTTTGTTTCTGTAAGGTGTGGTCGTCAACAGAATATGTCTGGTATAGAGTAAATGGAGAGAGATAAAAGGGAAGGGGAGTGATGAGGGAAGCTTGGGTGTAAAAGAGTGGAATGGCACTGGGGTCAAATCACCACTTGTGACAGCTTCAGCATGCTGAGGAGAAAATGGCTGTACAGTGACATTCACATAAATAGAAACAAATACGCGTAATAAACCGCGAACCCCATGACGATTCGCTCAAACTATGCTGCGTAACAGAGACATATCAACTGCGGGCCAATGCAGTTAAACAACAGCCTCATTGTACATCTTTTAAAATTATTCTATCGACATATTTTAATTATTCAACTCTGATCGAAGAATTGAAATCTGCCTCTCCACCATCTTACGACTAGTCCCACCGATAGCCGCTCGTCTTTCCACACTTGCCTCAAAGTCGAAAACTTGGTAAATATCTTCGGTGAACAAGTTGTGCAAGGATTTAAAATCAGCAAACGTAAGTTCGCTAATCTGGCATTGCCTCGCTTCAGCCAGTGCAACTGCGCGTCCAGAAACGTGATGGGTCTCTCGGAATGGTACCTGCGATCGAGTGTAAGTGGTGGTAAAATGTAGCTTTTTGAATGGGGCATACTCCTTTGCGGACAAGGTAGTCGGCCAAGTCCGTGGCGAGAACATCCATAGTCAAAGCTGCGCGCATTTTCTCTCCATGGACCTATCCAGGTAATCAGTTTGTTTCAAAGTCTAACAGCACGTATTTTACGTACCTCTAATGTTGAGATAACACCCTCTGCAATCTGCAGGCACGCAGTCAAATTGTCAACAGAGTCGAATAATGGCTCTTTATCTTCTTGAAGATCCTTGTTGTAAGTTGAGGGGAGACCCTTCAATGTCACCAAGAATCCTGCCATCTACAAGGAGGTAAATAAAAGCTAGACGATTTGAATTAAAACACGAACATTGCCAAATAGGCGACCAGTCTTTCCTCGAAGCAATTCCAAGGAATCAGGGTTCTTCTTTTGAGGCATCATACTTGAGCCAGTGCTGTTGGAAAAATAGTTTGATGAATTTCATCTAACACGGCATGGGGTCAAATCTCACCTATACGCATCACTTAGAGTGACGAATCCGAATTCAGCTGTCGAGTAGATAATGAGGTCCTCGGCCATTTTGCTCATATGGGTCATCACAAGGGTAGACCACATGAGGAACTCAGCGATAAAGTCGCGGTCTGCAACACCCCACAAGCTATTTTCAGCGATTGACTGGAAACCCAACTCTTTGGCAAGGAATTCCCTATCCACAAGGAAGGGATTTCCGGCTAGGGCACCACTTCCAAGGGGCAGCACCGAAATTCGAGGGATAATCTGGCGAAGGCGCTCAAGATCGTTTTTGAAGGAAAGAGCATACGATAGAAGGAGATGAGACCATCGGATAGGTTGACCCCTCTGAATCTTGATTAGTACGTAATAATGAACAGATATCGAAATCAAATACCTGAAGGTGAGTATAACCAGGCAGAATGTAATCTTTTTCGTTGTCTGCGCGTTCAACAAGAACGCTGACAAGAGACTTCAAGTCTTTTTCTGCCTCCTTAACCTCGTCCAGGAGCCAGAGACGCATGTCTGTTGCAACTTGATCATTTCGAGAGCGACCAGTGTGGAGCTTTCCGCCTAGAGGACCGATGAGTTCACTTAAACGACGCTCATTCGCGGTATGAATATCTTCGTCGTCTTCTTGGATCTCGAACTAAATATCCGATAAGAAAATAACCGCTTGAAGACGAAGATACCAAACTAACAGTACCGGCAGCCCATTCCTTTTCTACAGCTTGAAGACCAGCGACCATTTTGACTTCTTCCTCCTTGGTAAGGATGCCAGCGAGAGTCAAGGATTTTGCGTATGCAATCGACCCCTTGATGTCAGCGGAGTGCATTCTCTGGTCGTATTTCAGAGACTGGTTAAACGCGTGCATACTTTGAAAACTAAGGACCAGGACCAGGACCAAAGGAGCATAAAAATACACACAGAGGGTCAGTCTTTCCAGTGAAACGTCCGCCCCATAGCTTTTGCTTAGTTGGTGCTTCAGCCATTTTGTGCAAGAAAAGTTGTGTAAAGGAAAAGGAACGAGACGACAAATTCTATCGAGTCACAAAATTGGGACAAGTCTTTCGCGAAAACCCCTTTCGGCTTTCGGCATTTTCGGCGGGTCGCCCTATTCGCGGGGGTTTGGGAAGATGCCACCCGTCCATTAGCTTTACATATATCCTGCATTGTTGGCTATTAGCGTGTCAATGCTCTCACAGCCTAAACATCACCATCGAGAGTACAGCTCGCAAACAATTCGCTGAGCTAGGCGTCCCCGAATATCGACAAAATGAGCAAGTTACTACTGTGCAGTGCTATTGCTCTCAACGCGTAGGTCCCTAAGCGATGTGTAAGTACTAAGAAATCTGAATTGACAGACGTATAGGTTCTGTGCTGGAGGAATATTCACATTTCCCCTCATGTCACCGGTGCTAGCTTCTCGAATGTTATTTAGTCAACCTCAGTTGACCACTGTAATCCTCGGGTAACTGCATTCGTCATCTTCATCTCTATGTCAAGTTGAATTCGGCTTCGAAAGGGCGATGATGAGCCAATACCCATTCACAATATTCATTGGGTCCCTCATCGACAAACATGGCCCATCTACGAGCTCGCTCATTGCAGCTTTATTCTTTTCTGTCGGCTTCGGAGGGTTCGCTTTAGAGATTTCAAGCACGCCAGAAGATATCTCCCATGTTTCTCAGGCATCGTTCTGCCGCATTGTACTGTTCTTCTTACTGGCGGGTCTGGGCACTGTTTTTGCGCATGTATCATTATATTTGTCATTCTGCGTTCACCACTGATACATTTCCATGTCGAACAGGTATTGCTCGTCTGTGTTCTCGTCGTCGGTATTCTTTCCAAATCACATCGGCCTCGCCTCAGGGTCTGCCATGGCAATATTCGGGCTTTCGCCATTCATCTGTTCTGTCGTTGCAACAACCTTCTTTATGGAACCGACCACTGGAACCTTAGATGTTGTCTCCTTCACGTCCTTCCTAGCTGTGGTCACTCTATTTGCCTACACTTACGGCTTTCTAATTCTGCGAAGATATGCTTGGCCGATACGAGAAGAGTCAACTATTGTAGAGGTACAAGGCCAACAAGAAACGACACCTTTATTACCACCTGAGCGGATCGAAAGTCAAGTCCCACATTTGGAACCAAGTGCTCTGCAGTTATTACGGAAACTAGATTTCTGGCTTGTGTTTTTATTTTGTGTTCTCATCCTAGGAGTGGTAAGCACATCTCCTCATCATACTCTGCGAAGACCATAGCTCAAGTTAAATGTATAGTGTGAAATGGTCATTTCGAACATTGGATCCATTGTACTCTCATTGCCGCCGATTTTGCGAGTCGAACCCACTCCAGGGAATTTGATGACAGTGAAAAACTCGAATGCAGCATTCCAAGTTAAACTAATATCCATTGTGAACACGTTTACGCGGTTTATTGTTGGTCCACTAGCAGATTTTATGTCACCTGCGTCGACCCGCGACTCAGATGGCGTCGCCTCATTCCCGAGGAAACACTTCATGAGCCGATTCGCATTTTTGTCCAGCGCGGCCATAGTCTTGATCTTTACGTTCTCGTGGACGGAGTTAGTGATACAGAATCAGAGTCAAGTTTGGTTATTGAGGTCAAATTTGATTTTGCTCGAACTTCTGCGTATCTTTATTCTAATTTCTTTTTTCGCTGCGACAGTCTAGGGACTGGTCTTAGCTACAGTACGGTATTCACCGTCTTGTGAGTCTAGACATTGACCTAAACCTTTCCCTTTCTCATCTCTTTAATCACATCACAGGCCGAGTTTAGTTTCTTCCCTCTGGGGGATCCGTCACCTAGGCAGAAACTTTGGCATCCTCATGTACGCGCCATTTTCTGGGACACCTATATTCTCGTACATCTACGCTTCGATATCTGTTGCAAAGAGCTTTAATGGAATGGGGACATGTCAAGGACGGC
Organism: Agrocybe praecox; assembly: GCA_964017145.1. Classification (NCBI taxonomy): domain Eukaryota; kingdom Fungi; phylum Basidiomycota; class Agaricomycetes; order Agaricales; family Agrocybaceae; genus Agrocybe; species Agrocybe praecox. The sequence goes on along the minus strand of OZ024844.1, from coordinate 2,956,340 downwards.
AGTGTTGGTCGACAACCTTTGCCATCGGAATTGCTACTTCGACGGCAGCACTTATTTTCAGTCTTATCCTCTGGAAACGTTGGCGTGGTAGAATGTAAATTATAGAATATAATCTGTATGATTCAATTAGAATTTCACTTGGTGTGAAAGCTTGAGATTCATGCCCCATGGTCTGGGTTTGAGTGCAAGCAACAGTCATAACATACACCGCATACAAAACAAAAAAGTAAAGTAAAAAGAATTGCTAAATCTACAATGCCCGTTGCTTCATCCTGCTGCTCACTGTTCGTAGTCCAGCATAAACCTTGCCAGGCGGCGAACCGAGAATGAGTGATACGAGAGCGTCTCGGGCGATTTTGATGTTTTGGAACGAACCCATGATGTGGATTTTGCTGAGGGAATCATGTTAGAGAAAAAAGATTGGCAAGATAGAATATCTTACGTATCGGCAAGCACGATTCGAGTGCGACTAGTGTTTTCTATCGTGAATTTCGTTTTACCGTCTTGACCAGCAATACGACCAATTGCTCTGGAGAGATGGTCTCCGTGTAGCGTTTTTACATCCTTGATCTCAAAAGAATCGAGGTATAGATCATCTAATCTTAGAAGAGCAATAGCATCCTGGTAGATCATAAGCATTTGTCGATCGTTGGCAGATCCTAGATGCTTACATTGACATCGAAGCCAAGAGTGTATGCTTTGATGAAATCGGCACCTTTTTGGAGGGCTCCAATGTCCTTGGTGTGTTTGGATGTCTGCACAAGTTTAAGAGAGATGTAGAAATTGAAAAATAAGATGACCACACACCCTGACTTCCACACATCTCCTTTGGACGTTCATACGGACTTGTAGTCCCAAGATCTCTGTCAACGGACCAAATATGTTCAGCCAATCCTTCTTCAGCGGTGTCATGCGATGAGGTGGGACAGGTATCCGTCTTGTCTCCGACTTCAAGGTGGTTTTTTCGGCGCCTGGGGCAACGCGAGGGAAGGAGGGTGCGGCATTTGATGGGATAATGGATGAGGGATCCGTATCAATCATCAAAGCGTCGTCGTCTGTATCGTGCGTCGCTGTATGCGTTATTGAGTTCGAGAGGTCATTTTCAACAGCATCGACACCGAGAGACATTTCTGCATCTTCCCGAGATTCTTGATGGTGAGATGAGGAAGGATCAGAGGGGAATGCGTTGGGGTTTTTGCGGACAATTTTTCTACGATTCTTTTTGTGGGCTGTAGAAGATGTGGGTCCGCCAACGGTGTCAACTGACATGTGAGTGACGACCATATTATCCTGCAATGTTTTAGTGCAAGTCGCCGCCCGGTGGTGGAAGAGAATCAAAAATTATCGCTAGTCACACTCTGTCACAACCCACACTACAGTCGCAAGTATAACTTGAGTATAACCGTTATTTCAGTACACAAGTCGCAACAGAGTAATCATCGGTCTGAGTCCAAGCTACAAGTATATTGTTATTGTTGTGGGCCATATATATAACACGGATAGCAGTAGAAGTATTGATATGGTACAAATGATTGTCGAATGCAAAACTGGAGCAAAGCAGGTAGAGCAGAAAGGGAAAAAAAGATAAGGGAGTGTCGGCGCATTGCAAAGCAAGGGTCAAAAACGAAGACGAAAAGGCGAACTCGGGTATGCGCTAAAAGGGGGGGAAATGTTCAACCCCCCAAGCGCTGATTAACGGGGAGGTGACATCCAAGGCCGATATAAAAAAAATAGCGTATAAGAATATCCGGATAGCAGAAAAATCTAGATGGTATTCCGTCTCAAGCGCCGCAAAACAAGAGCGCCTGCCTCCTTAAACTGCCATAGTCTGGGCTTTTTGAATTCGTATAGGGGAAGAAAGAAGCGGCCTCTTCGCACGATTTCCATCATAAGGAAGGAAACTGTACAACTGATTAGCAAAACATGAACGAAAATTTTAGTTTGACAAACTGACTGATGATTTCAGCATCTTGAGCTAATGGATGAGGGTCGAACTCCAGGTAATTTGACCCAAATCCAGGTGTATGAGTTGAGATCAAGTTTGATTTCGAAGTCTTCCGATCCTGTTTAGAATCGGACTTCAAAACTTTCGAGTCTAGCATAGGAATGCGGATGGCATTGTAATGGAATGTGCCTCTGATACGTTCGGCATCATAGTCAAATAGCTGAAGAACATGAGCCGCATGCTCAATCATTAGGAAATAGAGACATACTACGAGGGAGTCCTCAGTCGCTGTCCAAAGGTACTCTGTATCAAAGCGTGGGGGAATAACGAGAATTTTGGGCCTAGCAAAAAGTATACCGTAAGCATTGCTTCCTGCTGAGAGTTAATGATAGTTACATGAAATGTGTAGTTGAAGTGCCAAAGAGCTCTGTCAAGGGTCCGATGTGTTCTTCACCAATGGTAATATCCGGACAACGACCCGTCCAATCAATGCTGGCGATAACTTTTCCGGCAGAGTTTGCGATATTTGTCCTCCTTCTAGTCATATCCCTCTCTTCCGTAAAGCTGGAAGTCGATGCCTCGGACCGACTTTCGCTGAAAGAATTGTTTGACGACCTTTCACTATCCTCATCAGAGTTTAAGGGAAGCGTCATGATGCAATATGCCCGTTGTCCTGTTGTGACGTCTACGAGTGCTGTGTTCAGCATGTCGGACGAGGTGAATTTGAGGAGCATGATGGCGATAGGGAACGTCAAGCAGTACAGGGGATAAAAATTGGTCTATTTCAACGGTTATATAGGAGAGCTTGAAAATTAAGGTCCTAAAATGGAGGAGAGCTTATGGTTTCCCGGTTGGGCAATGCCTTTGTGAAAGAAAGCGACAGCAGTGAGAAAATCTCGGAAAAGTTCGAGTTGAAGCTATAGAAGCGGGTGCTAGGAGATGGAAATATAGGCCTCGTTGTGGTACGAAAGTAAAAGACATTGCAGCGGCTTTTATGAGAAAAATACAACATCGTTCGACCGACTTGAAGCAAAGCCTTTTCCATTGTTCGTCTGCCGAAATTGGACAATGGGTGCTGATGTAATCGATTTCTTTCTCACGGCTTACTTACATAAGGAAGGACATAGCCACCTGAGTTATGATTGGACGTGCTTGTCGATGTTGAGATTGTGGCTGCAAACAAAGCAAGAAAGTGAACATCGACTAAGGCATTAACAGTTACTAGAGCTACAGCTATCTCCCCAAGGTTGTCTGTATACACGACAAACTATCGTCGAGTCTCCTAGAATTTCTCTCGACGCTCTCCCTGATTATACGCCAATCTGGCTTCCCAATAATCCGAATCCATTTCGTCAGTTTCTGACCGACGGAAGGCCATCCTAGCGTATTTTGTCTAGTCACTATTGGTTATGGCTCATGCAAGACGCTCACCGCAACAAAGAGTTCCGTCGTCATCTATTACCTCGCCGTCCATCAAGCGTAGAAACAATCTGAGACGCTCCGCAAGCAGGGCTCAATCTCACGGGGATTCCCATTTCATATCGTCCTCTGTCCTACCGACTCATAGACCTGTTTTGGTTCCACTTCAACCAAATTTACGTCGTTTACCTTCCCGTGGCCATCTTCAAAAGGATCCTTCGAGGTTAGAAGAGCTCATGCGCGATACAGGTCATGTGATGACAGGCTCCAAGAGAAAGCGCGTCGCGAGTACAAATGAGAATGCGCATACGAATGCTAAAATGTTGGGTGGTCCTGGAAGGGGGAAACGTCTGAGGACCAACAGTAACTCACACAACTATCGCCGCCCGGTTTCTAGTGACGAGAGTGAGTCGGATGCGAGTGAAATGGAAGTGGATGCAACTTCTTCTGCGCAAGAAGTTGATACCGACAGTGACGTCGTTGAGAATGAAGGGGAAGAATTAGAAGAGTGCGAAGCCTACGACTCTTGTGAGTTACTGTTTCATTATGACAGTATACAAAATATTCAAGAGTCTGCCAGCGGATGATTTCTTGCTTCACAGAGCAGCACCAACGACATTGCATAGACAGCTCAAACAGCGCCTCGTCGAATTATACGAGCTCTGCGGCCTTACAGGCAACGGAGAAGTTATGACAAAGTCTGACTTAGTTGACGCAATAGTCAACAATCGTGACGATGTTGCCTCTGTTCCTCCGTCGTCACCTCCCGGCAAATCCGACTACTCAAGTGATGACGGTCATGTTGCGGGCGGAGAAGAAACTGATGCAGGGGGACATCACTCAGCACCTGGAAATAACCCACTTCGAAGAAGAGTGACCATGCACAACGTTGGTCAATCTCCTGTTCGTCCACCGAAAGGTCGCAGTTTCTCTATGGGAAACCTTCTTGGCCATGGAGAGCCTCCAAAAGCGTCGCATTTGACAAGGAAATCTTCGATGCATATGGAAAAGATTACCACAGGAAGTTCAAGCACAAGGTTGGTGAACATGCGATACAGTGCGAATATGCTAGCTAATTTAAGTAGGCGAAGAGTGTCAACTAGGGCATCTCCTGCGTCTAATGGCCCGACTTCTGGGTCTGTATCATCTCCACCCACCACACGTCTACGATCCCGCAATGTTTCCACTTCCATTCCAGATGCAAGTACAGCCAGCTCATACACGAATAAAAACAAAGGGAAAGGGAAGGCCAAGCAAGTCGAATTCAGTAATGACATCGAAGTTCACCTCCAATCGCCATCTAAAAAGTGTTCCAAAGGCAAGGAGGTTGAACGACAATTGATCGGTTCTGAAAGCGATCTTACAGAGTTGGAAGATTCTGATGATGAGCCTCTGGGTCAACCTAGTCCTAGAAGACTTCGAAGCAAAGACCGCGACCAACCTTCGTCAAAGGACGATCCCCAAGCTACCCCTGTTGCTTCATCAAAGCAACGGCGCAAGAGTGCGAAAGCAAAACAGCACGACTCTGCCAAGTCGGTTGAAGGCACTAGTGGGCGGCAATTACGAGTCCCGCCCATGAGAAAGGCGAAAAAGGATACCGGATGCCTGAAGGAACCTGAAGACGAAAATGAAGACGAAAATGAAGAATACGATGAACTCGTAGAAAATGAAGAAGAAGAGGACCATGCATGCGATGTTGGTGAGGAAGAAGATGCAGAAGAGGAAGTAGAGGTTGACGAACTCATTTCATCTGCTTCATTATCACCATCACCTGAATCTCGAGCCCGGCAAACTCCACTTAAAAAGCGTTTGAGGCCGAGACGACCGCGGAAATCTACCCCTACAGCGGATGAAGAGAATGAAGGCGATGACGAGGATGAAGAAGGTGCAGACGATAATGCAGATGATGCTGAGGATGCTGCAGATGAGGAGCAAGGGGACGAAGAAGAAGTCCATGAGGATGACGAGGTTACCATAGCAGTTGAACCACGGAAACTTCGGAATGGGAAAATAGTGGGTGAAGAAGATGTGGAGATGGATGTAGATGAAGAGTCTGTCACTGATGAGGAAGGAGAAGCAGAGGAGGAAGGAGAAGAAGACGAGGACCAGGGAGACGAGGACGACGAGGACGAAGACACCGTTGATGATGCTCGAAGTGTAGATCTTGGTGTTGAAGGAGACTCGGACGAGGATGAGAATATGGAAGAAGAAGGTATGTGTGGTAGAATCTTATCAAATAGCTTATCTGACCTTTGTACGTTCGCAGTTGATTTAACGGTTGCAACTGCCAAAACTTTGGTTCGTTTAAGGCGAGACGACCTGGTCCGCTTATGTGAAATAAGAGAAATCGACCCAGCTGGCACAAAGCCTCAACTTGCAGAAGCTTTGCTGCAGTGGCGAGATCGACAGGGCAATGATTTTTCGTCTCCATCTTCCGCCGGAACTGTCCGTCCTTCTTCAACCAGGAAAAAAAGGAGAACGAAACATTCAAGTTCCATTAATACAACAGTTCCAGTTCTCCTTCGATCAGAGAATGCCCTGACAGATGAACCTCGTACTCCTGTGCCCAGTAAAGAGAAAGAGAAAGAGAACGAGGACTTGGAACTTGATTTGGAGAGTTTGGGGTTGGAGGATAGAGAAATTCCTCCGGAGAAATTGACCAAGCTTGAGAAGATCGGTAGCGGTGGGTTCAAGGATGTGTTTATCGGTAAATTCAAAAACAGAAAGATCGCCATTTCGGAATTCAGAGGTCAACTGAGTGCCAGTAAGTTTTTGGGCTATTGTCACTCGAAAACTACTTAGTGATTATCATTACCAGTGGATATCAAGGAACTCAAGTTGCTGGGGGCTTTCAATCATCCCAATATTGTTCGATTCGTAAGTGGAGTCTTAAATGAAAACGTTACGAGTCTAAAGCTTAGATACATTTAGCTCGGAGTCAGTATACCGGAAAACACGAAAGAGACACCAGTTATGATCATCAGCGAACTATGTTCCAATGGTGATCTATTCGATTACATTCGCAACACAAATGCGCCAACCTTGCATAAAGTAGTACGTGATATTTTCTCTTGTCCCCTCGAACATTTTACCAAACGACGTTCAGCTTTCAATTATGCTTGATATCGCACGCGGCTTAGAATACCTTCATACCCGAAAGCCTTCCATTATCCACAGGGATTGCAAGTCCTCCAACATATTGATCACAGCCAAGGGTACAGCCAAAATTGCCGACTTTGGTTTGGCCAAAGTCAAGCAGTCGACTCGCTCAATGGTTCGCAGTCTAGTGGGAACAGTCAATTGGCAGGCACCGGAACTATGGCATGCACACCCAAAATACAATCATAAAGTGGATGTATTTTCTTGCGCCATGGTGTTCTGGGAAATGTTACAATGGCATGCGACTACCAAAAAATTCCCTTGGGAGGTGCGTTTCAAAAATAAAACCGAATCCTGTTTGTATGTTGTTAAGCTCCATGTTTAGGGGATGAATGAGCACGCCATCTATGAAATAGTGGGAGCAAAAAGGCAGCGGTAAATCATAGTTATTTGTTTGAATAAAGCCGCCACCAATGCTTGTTTTCTTTGCAGCCCATCGATATCTGGTCTCCGTAAACAATGGTGCCCAGAGCTTATAGATCTCGTAGAGCGCATGTGGGCACAAGAACATCAAGAGCGACCAACCATATCCGAAGTGGTTGAATCTCTGGAAGACCTCCTTAAGAAATATTAAGCTAATCTCACATGTGTTTTATTGATTTCAGTTGCTTTTTCAGCGTTATTCGCGGTGTACTTTTACTTCGTTTCCTTTGTGAATGCATTTCTTCTATTTTTATTGTTACCACTTTTATATCTTCTGTTATATCATAGACTGCTTCGGTACACCCTATTCTTTTTTATTATTTGTCATTTGTGGCACCGAACCAGCATATGTCTGCATTACTATTACATTTTTATGACTCGAACTTTACACGCAGTGCTATTAAAATATCCCCTTTGCAATGTAAAACAATGAAAAGCATTTATCAGATACATTTACATTCTTTCCGCTTTAAACCTGGAGATTTTTTTCTCTGGTTGATTGTTAAGTGCAGGTTGGTGAGGCATACCAATTGGCTTGCGTTCGAGAACACTTGCTGCAATCACCGTTGGTGGCCGTTCGGGGCGCCTAGGAATTGGTGTTTGGACTATTGAACTAACGATTGGAATAGGGGTCGATGAAGAATTCGTGCCAGACACCCCTGGCATCGGAAATGACGGCGAGTCGACAATCATAGAAAAGGGCGAAAGGGGTTGGTCATCTATTTTTGTCGGATTTATGGATGGTATTGTTGCAGATTTCCTTTCAACCACAGATGATTTCATGCTGCTTGGATTGTCAACCGATTTGGGGGAGGACCTTCCTGCATGAGAGACTGGAGTTGGCGACTGGGACATAACTTCAAACTCCGGGACGTTAGCCTGAGATGCTAATGGTTTACCCATTGCCGCGCGAGAAGCTTTGAATTTCGATGATTTCGGTCGCATATTCGGAGGCTGGGCATTGAATGGCTGAGGTTGTTCAACGGCGGGAGGCTGTGAGGTGCTTGCATCACTTGATAAAGATGTCTGCGCAGAAGCCGTTGGAGGTACAACATGAACATATTCGCCGTTCGGTCCCAGATTGTACACCTGCCCCCTTTTTAGCAAATCGAGAACCTCTTGCATGGTTTGATCTTCTTCTTCACTTGCACTATCTTCTTCTGCGCCAATAAGTTGCCCATCTGAGCCAAGTTTTCCTGTGCGTATAGCATGCTGAATAGTCCGTGTAGATGACGCAGGTAGGACACTTGAGCCTAGAGAAGTCGACTCATTGCCTGTTGACTTGGGTGACGACGCACTGTACGCGGAAGCAAGCCGGCTAGCTTTGAATTGCGAGAGAGCTGGCTTTGAGGTGTCGCGAATCTGTTCCTGAAAAGGGGAAAATTAAAAAATGCAGTGGCCATAATAATGTTTTCACGAACATGAACAACATCTTCCTCTGGGTCATGTGAATGTTGCATCATAGCTTTGGCAGCATCTTGTCCAATGGAATTCCTTTTCCTGTAGTATTCTAGAGCAATTTCGCGTTGGTGTTGGGCAAAGTCGTAATCTACTTCGTCTGCCTCCAACATTGGGTCTTCATCACTAAAATCGGTCTGCGAGCCTTCCGAAGAGTTCTCTGGGTTTGATTCATCATCGGAATCAGGCATATGTTGTCGTGAAGTGGGTACAGGCGATTTTGGAAGTGTAGGTCGACCTCCAGGTACACGTTCCACGACGGACATTTTCATAGGAGTTTTATCTACCACAGATTGGGACAATAAAGTTTTACGCTTGGAAAATTGGATCTTGGCAGGAGTGATATCTCCCCATTCCATTTGATTGGACTGATTAGGCTCAGCATCATCCGATTGTCCTGAAATGCCAGCGAACGCTACCGTCTTTTTCTTCGCAGAAGGCGACTTGCGTTTTTGGTCTTCTTCTTGGTCTCGAAGACGCTGGGCCTCTTTTTCTTGTTCTTCCTTTTGCTTGGCCTTTCCTACATCCTGTAAAAGTGCGCGACCCATCTTTTTCTGTAATTCTCTGGCCTGCTTCAATCTATCTTTCTCTATGGCAGCTGCTTCTCGACGTTTGCGCATCTCTTCTTCCCTTTCGGTGAATTCTCGCTGTTGCTCAACTATCTCTGCTTGTCGTTCTTCTTCTTCGAGGGCATCAAGTATCCTATTACGTTTTTCGCGCAACTGTTCTTGAATGTGATTTGGCAAATTAGCCAAAGGAATCAAGGGTTCCACAGTAATGGGTGGAGGGATAGACCGAGTCAAGGCGTCGTTCGCAGGTTCCGTAATGTCTATGATGGGTAGTCCTTCTTCGTTTAATAACTAGAAGACGGGCTAAGTCCTCGCATATGAAGGATATCAATACAAGCATACCTCACCCCTCGCATTCCGATTTTGTTGCAGTCCTTCAAGTACTTGATCGCCCATTAGCTCTGAGAGCTTTTCAGTGAGTCTGTTCACAGCATCCCCACTCAAACTCAAGTTGTTGGAACCGTTGGCACTTGCTTCAGGAATAACAGCCTGTATCAAAGCACGCAAAGCTAAGATCGAAATTGATTAAATTGTAAGATATGGAATTATTTAGATTAGGCTTACATTCGTCACTAGCTTCAGTCAAATTTTTTAAATGACCTGATTTTTCAGACATTTTCTGGTTAACTCGAGGGATGGTCCAAGGAACTGCACTGCACTGCTGCAGTGATCTAAATGACCACAAGTTAGTGGGAAAGTATTTGTAAAGCAAGTGACGGGTAACGCGTGGACATAATTCACATGACCCTGTATCATTCTGTGACGGACGCGACCTCGTCTGTCACTCATCTTCTATATCACTACGTTCAGTGTTCCCTCGCTCTCGACCAACGGTTCGACTGAAGGACGTGTATACCCCTAATTCTGATGTCTACCTTCCAACACACCGGTCTACTCTCTGTATCAACCTCAGTCACGTCCGAAAACGCGCTAGACTTCTCCCTGGAAACTTCAGAGTTCTTACCAAATGGTCTATTGAACGTGAATGGAATGAAACCAAACGATGAAGCAGAAGTGGCCCAGAATGGCAGTACCTTTAATTTTGTCTCCAATGGGCTTCTCAGTACAGCCGCATCGACAATACCTGCCACGGAACCACGATCTCCCCACCCAATGCACGATACCGACCAATCCTCATTCACCACACCGAACTTCGTTTCGAACGGGCTTCTCTCAAGCACAGGCGAGTTTTCGGCAAATATTGAAGAGCCACAGAACATATCGCCCGAAACCTCGTCAAGCGCTGTTCCAAGTGTGTCGCGCGTTCTATTACCATTCAAAAGCCTGACAAGCATTACTCCAGATGCCTCATTCGTTAGCAATGGACTGCTGTCCGGCTCATTACTTGCATCAGGTATGCTTATACTTGAAAATAATACTTGACGTGTGTTAACATCTCGACCAGATAGCATAACAGTAGTCACGGAGCCGTTTCTACCATCATCTTCAGGTATGGGAACGATGCTAATGCTCTGTATTTTCAATTTTTCCTTGTCTGAACGATGAGCAGGCTCAAACTCAGTGGCCAACGGCTCCGAAACCGATGCTTTATTGCGACCATCAAATATACAAATTCCGAGAGCAAGCGTGAGGGCAACAACTTTCGAAGGAAAAACGATATATCTGCGTCGAAAACCAAAGATCATTCTAACAAACAATGTAAGCTCTGTATTAATAATCTCTGTCTACTGCAGACTGACCTCTTGTCAAGAATCAGAATACATCTATACATTCTTCCCGCAGGATCGGCAATCTTCTCGATGTTCCAATACATAGACTTATGGACCAACTATCCTCCGCTACTGCGACACTTTTACAGCGATCGTAAGTTTACCTGGCTCGTCTTTGCGCGTTTATGCTGAGTGCCTCTTCAGTGAATCAATACCTACACACATCACTACCCATGAATCCGGTCAAACTGAGGCACTGGATGATATGCTGTGGGTCGACAGATATCGCCCAAGCAAATTTACGGACCTCCTGGGAAATGAGAGGGTGGCTAGGGATGCCATGACATGGATCAAACAATGGGACTGGTGTGTGTTTGGAAAGAAAAAAGGGATTAAACGGAACAGAGATGAAGACGAAAACATCGATCCGGACGAGTTTCGTCGTCCGCGAGAAAAGGTTTGCACGTTGTGTCATAGCGATTGCCTTGCAAAATTGGTTTTTTATCTTTTGCTTAGGTTCTCTTACTTTCTGGTCCACCTGGTTTTGGTAAAACAACCTTAGCACATGTGTTAGCTCGGCAGGCCGGATACGAAGTCATGGAAATCAATGCCAGGTTAGATTGATATCCAATTTCTACCATGAAACACCCGTATTGACTTACAATATTTTCAGTGACGCAAGGTCTGGCTCTATAGTGGATGATCGCCTACGCCCTGCTCTTGAATCCGGTTCTTCTATTGGAAGTACTAAACCTGTACTACTTATCATTGATGAAATAGATGGTGCCACAGGAGCAGGAGACAATGTGAGTGTTGAGATGGATGGTCACTGCGTCTCTTCAAGATAAGATTAACTTATATTTAGGCAAATACTTTTATACACAAATTAGTTCAACTTATCCTAGTTAAGCCAAAGAACAAAAGTGTGCCTGGATTAATTCTCAAACATTGTCGGCGTTGACCTGTCTGTATAGATTACACCTCCAGAGGCAAGGATAAACAGGCCAAAAGACCCATTTTGCGACCGATTATATGTATCTGTAACGACCACAATGCCTCCTCTTTGGCGAAGCTTCGACCCCATGCCTACCAAATTCGGTTCAATCGACCTGCCGATATCCACATTGTCAAGAGGCTAAAAGAAATTTGCCTAATCGAAGATTTGAAAGCTGACTCTCGAGCCCTGAGTACACTCGTTAGTGTGGCAAAGGGTGACCTTCGTGGCTGTCTCAATACCCTCCAGGTAGTTTTTGTCTTATTTTATTTTAAAAGAGAATCTGGATGACCTGAAACGTCCTCTTCCAGTTCGTAAAGACACGGAAGGAAGATGTCACGGAAGGCGTTATCCGAAAAGCTACATCTGGCATGAAAGAAGAAGACTCGACTGTTCAATCCGTTCTTCACAATTTATTCACTCCCCTTACAAAGAAGCGTATCAAGGAGCTGGGCTTAACGGACGGAGAAGAATCCCGATATGTGGGACGCCTGTCGCATGAAATTGACTCGACAGGGCGAGAAAGTACTATTGCTACAGGTACGTCGTACTTTCGCCGCTTAACTGGACACAACAATGAAATTTCGGCCTAGGTTGCTTTGGTCACTATACTACGTTACGGCGTCATGATGCGAATCTTTCGAGACAGGAGAAAGCAATGGACTGGTTGACCACGTTCGATATGTTTTCGTCTGCGATGTACTCTGATGGGGAGTTCGCACTTAACCAATACCTGCCTTATACCCTGGTCCCGTTTTATCCTTTGTTCAACGAGAGAGGTAGCGAACGGGTGGAAAGAAATCAAGCCGACTGGGAGGTAAGAATCTCTGTTATAAAAGCACTTACGATACTCATGAATCATGGCAGCATTTACTGCTAACACGAAGTAACGAGGAGATATTCAAGTCATTCTCTCGGTGTCTTCAGAATGCCACTATTCGCCACGGCGGTGACTTCAGACATCTCGTCAGCACCCCGATTCTTCAGACCGAATTTGCACCTTATATCAATAGGATTATATCACCGCCTCTTCGACCTGTGAGTATCATATTATCTGGTAACCGCTTGCATGCTCAACCTTTGCTTCAGGTAAATAGTCAAGTTGTCAGGCCACACGAAAAGGTCTTGATGAGCCGTTTAGTGGATATTATGTCCACGTTGGAACTTCGTTTCGTTCAAGAAAAGGCTGACGACGGGCAATTGACGTATCGATTGGATCCGTACGTCTGATTTGATTATTATTATTGGCTGCAGTCCTGAACTAAACGTATGTCTAGGCCAATCGATGTCTTCGTCACGTACGATGGAAAGCGTGCAGCTGATATTACACTCTCGCGATATGCTGTTCGGCAAATTGTGTCTGGAGAGGTCCGTGGGCTCGTTGTGCCAGCGCTCCAGGCCTCTCATCATTATTGACTTTATCTAGATTGACGCGCGATTAATTGCCCGAGACACAGAGTTTGTTGAGAAAGGTAAACGCGGCAAGCACGGTGATTTCTTCGGTAAATTCAGGTAAATGCCTTATTTAGTGGTTGGTTTGTGCTTGAGGAGTAATCATCAACCCTCCCTGTGGCGTAGTTCGAAAGGTGAAAGCACGGAAAATGGTGCTGATAGCGGTGATCTTACCTCTCAACCCAATAAACGAGTAAAAACCGTCGACAATAGGGATATTGCAGACAAAGTATGTGCCATTCTTCCCACCCACAAAACGTTAGCTTATCTGCGCGATTTGTAGCCTCCCACCGATTTCTTTGGTAGGCTGGTTACCTCTGTATCCGCCTCGACGACAAAGGCCGCGGCGCGTAAGAATGTCGAGAAAAAGTATAGAGTACAGTACAAGTTTCTAGAAGGCAATTCAGCAGCGGTAAGGAGGCCCGTCAAAGTCAGCATGTTTCTTTGACGTGGGTTGCAATTAACTGAGCGCGCTGGAACATAATTTATTCGACAAATGCTTGTATTTTTATTAGTCCGTACTTCCATTCTAGGTTTCGATAATAACGCTTCTAATGTTGATAAGATGAGAGGATCGAGGAGCCGAAGCAATTGATGGGAGCCTGGTTGGTCATTAAAAAATCAAACCATGTATTATGAAAAATAACACTAACCACGCACTGCGTTTAGAGCTTGGCTTGCGAGCATTATATTTCTTGCCTTACCTCAAATCAAAGGATATTTCCGAACGGGGCGGTGTGTAAGCCTGAATACGCCGCCTTCCTAACTTCCGCGTTCTAGGATCTCAACTATCGGGCAACAGTGGTGTGTCAATAACTTTTGGGATCTGAAGTCCGCTTTTTCAACGCAACGGAACCCGGCGTTTACAAGACAGCTACTGTGGAGTCTAGAGGCAGAAAACAGACCCATTTGTGGACGGAAATTACTGGTGTACACCGATTCTCCCAAATATTGTTTATTGGGCTTCGCACCCCCCTAATTATTAGGTTTTGCGTTTTGCCAGAGAACATCATGTCAGAATATTAATGCGTTGGATGGAGCGGTCTGGGCTATTCTACTCGCTATAAAAGCAGGGAGAGTTTTCCTCATCCTTCAGACCACACTTACCCAGCTAAACTTCAACTGAGTACCAAGTCAACTTCATAACATTCTATATCAACATGGTCGCTTTCAAGTCGCTCTTCTCCTTTGCTCTTCCCATGTTGGCGCTGGCTAGCCCTCTCGTATGTGTTCGTCACCTCAAGCGGATACAACGGTCCACTCATTTTGATTTCTTCACTTTAGGTTGAAAGGAACGACGGTTGTAACTCTGGTAGCCTTCAATGCTGCACCACCGTCACTTCGGTAATTGAGTGGTGTATTTATGCTGCGCGGCATACCTCTGAACGCGTCGTTTTTTTAGTCCACTGACTCTGCCGCTACATCGGCGTTCGGTCTCTTGGGCATCCTTGGACCCATCAAAGGATTGGTCGGACTTACTTGTGTTGTTGATCTCGTCGGACACTCTTGCAACCAGCAGACAGTTTGCTGCACCAATAACAATTTCGTACGTGAAATCACATCGTACACCCATCCAACCATTCTTACCTTTCTTAATCCAGAACGGTGTGGTCGCCCTCGGGTGCACTCCTATCAACGTTAACGTATAATCGGTCGTACAAGTCCTTTTGAAAGTCAGCTTGAAGGACGCTCTCTGATTGTACTGCTCCCTTACACCCGCCGGGCATCATCTTATCGGCCTTTAAGTTACTTCTTGCTTTTCGTATATTACTACAATGTTTGTATAGTCGTTCCTCTTTGCCTTGGAGTGCGATTTGCAATACATTCTGTGCACTGCCTTTTGTTCACCCCTGATCTTTGGCCGGAAAGAACCCTATCTATTACTGACAATTTTATTACAGGCGTGTCGCGTTCCCTTGGCACAAACTGCACATGATTTTCCCTACACTTTCGTTGATTTGATGTCCGTGTAGGTGGACCGTGGCATCATTTTTCAACGTTTTTTCAGTGCATACAACCCTGGAAATTTTCTTGCTACACATTGCTTATTATGAGCAGGTACCACACCATGCGGAAACCTGCGTTACCGAATGACTCGTGTCTTCCGCTTCGGTCCCGTGCTGTGTGACTCCACGCGTAGCGTTCTGTCACCTATAAAGCTTTGCCCTGCCGTCGGATTTACTATTTGTCTACTATCGTATATCTTGAAGCCATCAAGTTTAAATCAGCGTTGCCCATGGAACTAAGAAGAACTACTCGTTTTCCTGAATATGCCCCTCAAGCTGCCGAATCAAGCTCGACAAGGCCAACGTCTTCTGTGACAAGACCGAAGAAAAAGCAGAAGTATTCCAGTGTACCATCTAAACCAAGTGTTCCCCGGCAAGATGATTTTTCGAGAATCAAAGGGAGAAAAGGAATGTTGAAAACGATGACGGAAATTCCCCTTGATATCCTTTTTGAAATCTTCAGTCAACTGCAACCTATCGACCTTCTCCATCTTTCATGGGCGACCAAAGACATCCGAGCTATTGTTATGGATAATAACGCTTCGTTTCTTTGGAAGAATGTCCGCACGAACTTAGTTTGACTATTACTAGCGGTGACCTCTGAATAATCTCCTTGTCTAGGCCTTTCAAAACATCCATGGGCAAGAGCGACCTCCACAATGTCCTCGGAATATTTCCTTGGTGCGCTACACAAAGGTCCTTTACGGAAAGCATTGTTTCGTGAGTCCTATCCCTTAGTTTATATTTTTAAATTCATGATTGAATTTCTTCGGCTGTCTGCATAGTTCTGCTCATCCACCCCTGCGAATAATATTCTCTGGAAAGCTAAAACGCGTATATGCCACAAGTGTGCCGGTAAAAGGTGGATCCTCGCGTGATAACATGCCTCATTTCATCAAATCTAATTGCAGCGCACCATTTTTTAGACTCATTAACGTAGGAACATCTGAACTTGATGCGGACATTGTAAATTTATGCGCAAGCCAGTATTTTCATAAACATCCTAAACTATGTACGTGCACCATTCACCTCTTTTTGCACAAGCTATACCTCCTTTATAATTCTACTCGTACGCAACAGACAACGGTACATACATCTTGAAGGATGAATATCAATATCATGAACGCAAGTTGGCCGAAATGGAGGACGAGATATCCAAAACAGAGTATACGGAAGCGGTCACCCGAGCCAAAACTGGGCCGTCCGTGTTAAGAGCAACCCGCCAAGTAAGGGGCTTGCCTCGCTTCATCTGATATACGCTCTGAATAATCTCCAACTAGTACTACTCGTGGATATCCAGAATCCAGGCGAAACGCTCGAACGAATCAAGGAAGACGCGCCATGACCGCGAAATAGCGTAAGGATTACTGATTCCATATCTTTCGTATTTTACTGAAGAAAAGTATTTCGCACACAGTATCCGTAACAAAATTAGAGAAGAAGGTTCGTTCACGTTCTAACTGTGTGTCAATGTGCTAGATCATTTCTTCGTGCGTAGGTTATGGATACGAATTTGACGCACTCTTGAGGCGCTGCCCTGGTGTACGCGTTACTGCGAATCTCACAGAAAAAGGTAAGGACAGTCCATTCCTCTGGGTAACAGTGCCGCATATGATGACCTCCTTCATGAATAATAGGCTGGAAGAGGATCAAACCCGGGATTATAGAAATACTAGAGTACAGCAAGCAAGAAAAGGAGAGAGGGAAGATTCGAGATTTTCTGCGACAACGAACTCGTGAAGTTTCCAATATCTTGGAAAAACACTTTTGGACGACAATGGGTATCCCCTTCATCGTCCCTCCGTTTGCCCACTTCATGGCTTCTGAGCCCTACAGTGAACTACTTAGGAGTAGCGCGAGTGATATCCATCAAGACACGAATGCATTCGTGGCGAAAGTCAAGCAATTACCTGTTTCCTACATCGACGATATCACATCTTCCTGGAAATCTCAAGCTGACAATTTTCTGTTGAAATTGATAGCCGGAGAAAACAAGGAAGAAAGCATACAATCTCAAAGCACCCCCAGTCGACTTGACATGCTATCTCTTTCCCTTGCCGTTACGTTCTTCAAATGCAATTGGTGCAATGACCCTATCAGATATCCTCGAATCTTAATGCATAGGTGTTTGCGTGACGTGATTGGCGGGGTGGATGAAGACGAAGACGAAATGCAAGGTGAAGTGGATGTCAGCCATCACTCTGATGAAGAGGATTACGACGAAGAGGAAGAAGAGTCCGACTCTGAAGAGCCTAGCGTCTCCACTCAACCAAAGAAGGTGGTTGAATCACCTATTGATACTGTGTGGAGGAAGCGTTCATCATGGTGTGGGTCAAACTGGAATCATGACGAAATTTTTGTGGATGCAGAAGCATCTGGGTTCGCGAAGGCCATCGTTCAAGTCTGTGGTGAAGACCCCACGAAGACCGCATTCTCCAGAATGCGGGAGATAAACCCGAGGGTTGAATGTGTACGTTGCCGTAACGATACTAAGCGACGAGGAAGGCTCGTCATGACCTGGACAATGGCTGTAAGTAGCAGTCTGGAATTTATTCATTACACTTTTTTGTCTATGTATCCTGTAACCGGCTCACCACTGATACTCTGTTACTAGATTCTTCACGACATAGAAACGCACTACCAAGACCCCCCGTCCACGGCAGGTTGGAAACTAATAGTAGACGACGGCGATCTTGCCCAAATTAAGGATTTCGAATCGAAGCAGAAGAAGGAAGCCGTATTAACAGCCTCCGAGTCTTTGGATGCCCCCTTCAAGACACGCCCTTACCCCGTCAAGATTAACTAAAGATAATCCCGGCAAAATATTGAGCTTTCATTAAGAGGCTGAACAAAGAACATGGAGGCACGTTTGTACATCTAGGAATAATTTATAAATGGACAATTACATTAATCTCGTTATATGAGAGTGCCAATGCACCGTGAATAGTATCGTTACAAGATAAGCAAGCATCCGCTTCTGGGTATTGAACAAGTAGTATGGATATCAGGATTTGCATCATTTACAAAACATAGCGGAACTCTCTGTTTTGTGTATCAGTAAGATCAAGGAAAGCCTAGTTGTGTGTTGTTGATTTCATGAGCATGATGCATCGAACGCAACCAATGAGATATTTACCTTGTCGACCCTCTTTTCCGTCTTCGTTCCATCTGGGAACTCAACAATCACATATACATCATCGTAGCTATCGTCGCGCTCTTCCGTATCCCGTTTTTTGTTTTCACGTTGCAGCATGAATCGTAGGATTATGAGTAAAATCGAACAGGCAACAATGCAAGCAGAGATAACAGCCCATGGAACGTGATTACTTGGAAAAGATTAGATGAAACAGCAGCGAAATTATTGGTAACAACATACCGTGGCTGATATTTTTTCTTCCACATGAATGGTCCAGCCGCGTTTCCGATAGCATACGCGGAGAATATAATGGCGTTAACTGTGGTGCCTGTAATTCATACGGATAAGGATTAATCCAAGAGAGTCAAAGAAATGCCCGAACGTTTAGTGTGGCCAGAGATAATGGAACTGATCCAGCCAAGGAGAATGACGAAGGGGGTAAAAACGAAGACTGCGTACGGTACGGGTTTAGTAAACTGTTAGAAATCCATTGCACCACACCAAAGTGCCCGCAGTTAGAAATGCTTACTTCCTATCCAATATGAGAACAAGAGGCCGACTTTGTTGTGCGATGGAAGCGTGCTGACCAGAATAGATCCAAGAAGTGCTGGTATGAACATAAGAATGGCTGCGTATCCGCGTCCGATGACATTACGCGCGGCAAGAGTGATACCGAGCCAGATCGTAAGAACTGCAACGCAAAAATGATATTAAACGGGATGATCGGCATTCTCAAGGAGCGCCACGCACTTTCGACGACTCCATCCACGCATCCCAGGAGTGTCGTTTGAATTGGAGTGAAACCAAATTGGTTAACGATAAGCTGTCTTTGGTTGGTCAACTGGGTGACGAATTAAATGAACATTTATTCTTCGCTGAAACGCAACCACAAATCCTTACCGAGTTGACTATATTACTAATGTTGGGGTGAGTGATCATGTCAGGCATTTCAAGTGTACTATTACATACCCGATTGCAGCAAACGCAGCCAAGACCCATACTTTGGGATCGGTGAAGGCCTCGATAAATCTAGGAGGGGGAAGAATCAACAACTTGTTCCCGATGTTAGTGGAGTGAACCATACTGATCCCGTTTCCATGTCTTATTTTCGACACCTGCTTGGTTTATTTTGATTCGTTGGACGGCTTGCGTCTTCTCTTCTGCGCTCAAGAAGTACGCTGTGGTGGGAGAATCAGGGAAGAAGAACCTGGTGATCGATGACATCAGAATCAAAACATAGGGAAGTAGCAAGGACGTGATATACCAAAATAGCACGGAAGTAATCAATGTGATGACACCGGTAATGACCATTAACCTATGTTTTTTTTCAGAGGCGTTCTATGGCTTTCATGTTATTTTCACCTACCATTGCCACGGCATGAATTTATGAACCTGAAAACGAAAACTTAGTACATTACGGTAATCGGTCGGCGTAAAGGCATACCCGTGCGTGCAGCACCCCGAAACTGACAAATCCTAGAAAGATGATAGCAAAGCCATTCATAAGGACTGTCTCAACCAGATGAGCACGTCAGGCACTTGATTCAAAGTAAATTTACTCACACCAGTAACCAACGCGTTTATTTTGCTCGGCTCTCGTATAGAACATTGAAGTTACAATCATAAATCCCGGGGTAATTGCACCTGGAAGTCAATCAATTAATGTGTCTAAGGGGGGATAAAGAAGAGGCTATGTTACCTTCGCACATTCCCAAAATAAATCTTACAGCGAAGAGGGCCCCGAAAGACTTGCAGGCTGTATGGGCAAGAAGAGCAACGGCCCAGACGAAAATATTGACGCTACAACGATGATCGTAAGTTTTTGTATCGATGCCAGTGGAGTCATGAGACGAGACCTCATCCATTTTCCAACAGGGAACTTTTGAAGGGCCAAATTTTGAGGGTACTATAGACGATTTGAGCATTTCGTCATGATGTAATAGAACTATCGTCGGTACGAGCCTGGAACACAAGATAGCTAAGATAGAATATTGTCCCAAGCCAGTTGAATTGATTTTGGTTTAAATGTGCGCCTGGTCTGGATAATTTCCATCAGAATATGAAAGATAAGTTGGGAAAAGAACTATCAATTCACAAGATTCCCAGTACAGCGGACTGTCCAAGTGTTGTTTTATCGGCAAATGTCATCCTGTGAACAGCGGGCGCCGGGGAAGGATAACTTGAGAAAATTTCTCTCGCTAAAAATTTCTAGAAACATACAGGTACATGACTGCATGAGAGAATATGTTAAGTATGCGATTGTGGGTGCACCTTGGGAAAGCACTTACTGCACATGAGTGGCATAAGGTGCCAATCGATTTTACGCCTACTTTACGTTGAGTATTTCCGCTGCGGATACACAAAGCTTGCTAACACACCTCAGACGAAGGGCGACCGCTGGGTCCAAGGGAGCATCTGAATCGACCTGTGCGGCGACATCTACTTCCCGAGCATTGGCGTGATGAACATTGTGCTGAACTTGTTTCTTCTCAGTGGTGTCGCTGCTGGAGTCCATGATGAGCAGAGAAATAGAAAGGGGGGCCAAGCGAGGAAGCAAGGAAGATGTGTTGAGACCATGAAGGCTTATATAGAGAAACCGAGGCGCCTCTTACACATTGCCGTAAGACGGAATTGTTTCCATCAAGAATCAAGCTTCAAGGTGGATCAGCGAAAAATAACTGAACAGCATTTCCACAAATGAACTCTCCCACATGGTCTGTCAAGTCGCTGTCCGTATCAGAAACCAGGACACCGTCCCCTCCGATCACAACGACACTTGGATAACACTCTGAAATTTTTCTTGTCTTGAAACTTGATACATATTTTCGACTGTGGGGATGATATAGTATGAACATCGCATCACATCTCGATGAGAGAAAATATACGGCGGTGAAAAGCACTGCTCTGTATAAGGAAGTAAATTCCCACGCTGGTGTCAGACGACGACGAGAGCCTTTTCGCTTTCCATAGCTTTAATCTTGTAGGAAGGCCGTCGTCGTAGTGGCCGCTGAAACTTTGAAATAATCTTGACTTTCGAACATACCGTGCTTCGCTGTCTTTTCGTCAGGTACCCGCGGAAGCCATCCTCTGCTGCTAACCAAGCGCCAGTATTGTTGTAAACATTCTTCTGTCCGAGCTGTTTTCTTGCGGCCATGTCAGAACCGCAACCAGCTCAGTCCAAGAAATGGGACTTGGGACCAGAAAGTGAATACAGGTTCGAACTCGATCCTGGGGCATCACTCGCGATCAAGGTTTGTCCAAATCCCCGGCGAGAGGATGCTTTATGGTGCTGTTTGTTGAACTAAATTCTTCGGTAGCTTGTCAAAGGCCAGGCTGAAATATTTGGATTTGAGTTAGTGGAGGGAATGGTTCATCTATTCGGTTTCGAGTGTAAAGCGGCTGTTTACACCTGGAGAGGTTGTGTTATTGAGATGAGTCTTCTTTTTTTTCTGACAGAGTCCTTGCGTGCATAAACGTTTTTCTTTCACGTCACAGGTGAACCATCGACAGAGTACGTTTCAGATGAGACACCGATGAAGAACTATGCAAATCTACATATAGCCCTCGAACAGATGCGCGTTCGGGCACTAAGAAGAATACGCGGCTCTCCCATTCCACCTCAAGAAGCGTCGAAGAAGTCGGATCCTCCAAGGGTACTTGTTCTTGGACCGGAACACTCGGGGAAGACTTCTATCTGCAAGATACTTGCTAACTATGCAGTCCGCATGGGACAGGGCTGGACACCATTCCTTGTGAATGTGAATCCAAGCGAGGTCTGTTATTCCTGTCATAGAATAGGTATAGCTGTTAATCTCTCCGAAACAGGGTGCTTGGGCTGCGCCGGGGACATTGTCAGTATCACCCATCCTTGGCCCAATACCGACTGCATCTCCTGCAAACCCCTTAGGCAGTGCAGCCACCACAGCTCCTTTATCCCTTTCCGCCAATGCACTTCTACCGCTGGTGTATTGGTATGGCCACTCTGATACCAAGCGGAACCCTTTGTTGATGGACAGAATGATACGAAACCTTGGTGAAAATATTAACGATCGCTTTGAATTGGACACCCAAGGTATGTTGTACTCGACTTCATAATTTATGTTCCGTGTTTATCACCACACACCTCTCGTAAAGGTCAAGCTTCTGGGCTCATTGTCGACACTCCGGCATCATTTTCAACTGGTCCTTCATCTAATAACCACAGGCAAAAATTAATCAAGGCATGCATCGAAGCATTCAAGAGCGAGTCACCATTCTACTTTCGAGCGAAGTTCCCTGACCTAATCATCTATTAGTTAACATGATCGTTGTTGTTGGGCATGAGAAGCTTAATGTTGAAATACAGCGCACATACGGTTCCCAACTGACAGTGGTGAAGATACCCAAATCCGGCGGGGTATGCATTCAATGATCACATATCAATGAGACATAGACAGTTAACAGATGTATCCAGGTTGTTGAGCTCGATTATAGCTATCGTGAAAAAGTGCAGCAGTATGCATTACACGGATATATGTATGGACAGGTTCTCAAACCACCCTCTGGGATCACGAAGGGAATTTTTGGCGGGGAGGCATTAGAAGAACTACTTTTATCTCCATCTTCGACTGTTATCAACTTCGACGATCTCTATATATTCCGTATAGGATCTGGTACGTACTTATCACTTTTCACCTGACTTTCACCCTGCTAAGGACTTACATTCATAAATTACAGAATCCATGGCACCCTCGGATGCTCTCCCAGTTGGTGCTGCCCGCACAGTCTCAGAGATGCAACCAGTAGCCGTGGATCCGGCGTCTCCTGGCTCTGGGTTACTCAACTCTGTGTTAGCATTGCTAGCACCCCCCAACGAAGACGAAAATGAGAGATACGATGAAGAAATTCTGGATCTCACTGTAGTTGGGTTTTTGATCGTGTAAGTCTTTTTAGTGTAAATGTAAGCCTGATGTTGACGTTACATAATTTTCTACAGTACGAACATCGACATTCCAAAACGTAAAATGACTGTGTTAGCGCCCAATCGTAGTAGCTTTACTGGTCGAACGGCTGTAATTGGGTCTTTCGAGTGGCAGGATCAATAGACAAATATGAAGCAAATTATGTGCGATATATAATGTTTTGTATAGAATCTATTCCTGGACGCTTTCCGCGCTATCGAGAATGACGGTGGTATGAGTTTAATATCTGGACAGTTTAAGTTCAATGTTTTTAATGGGCCACCTTTCTGATTTATAGCACCGATGATTACAGGCTGCGTGATGATGTTAGGCACAAGTCGACAGTAAAGTCCGCATTCCTTCAATCATCATCCGTCAGACCGTAATCTTCGTGAACTTGGCGTATTGTAGTTTGCTTAATTGAGGCAAGCTTAAGTCATGTCCTTTATGAATACACACGAGCGAAGCGCCATGTAGAAATTTCTTCTTACTCTTCCTATTAGAATCTACAGAACAGAAGTGTTCAGAATAAGCGCCACAGATCTATACTCGTCAAAGAATCAAATCTGACCTGTGCTGCATCTTTTGCCTCGTTGTATTTGTGCAACAAAGCAATATGCCTCTTTACTATTTTCTCCGCGTCTACTCCTTCTCTGAGGATAGATTTTGACGTCTCTTTTGAAAAGGCGCATACATGCGAGTTTGACGAAAGAAAAAGCTCACCCCAGACGCGCTTGAAGCTGTTCGATCTCCTGCTCCAAGACCTTCCTACGCGCTTCTTGGTTCTAGGAAGGAAAACTGAGAGTAAATCTGACAGCGGTAGTGTAAAAATACTAATTCACTTGCCTTAAGTGAAATGGCGGCATGCATGTCGGTCTCAATAATTTTGAAAAACAATTAGAAGGTAGGAAGCAAGAAGAACGTATCAAAGGTTTAGCTTTTTGGGTTGATGTATTTGGCATGTGTGGCGCCCCTTCAGTTGCCATTACTCGATTAGGATACTAGCAACCATATACACTGATTCTGCATCTAGAAGGTAATCATTGATGAATATCGATAATTTTTAATCCACGCGTCGTGTCGTCCAATACCTAGTCAGGACAGCAACTAGCTATTAATTATAGAGACGAAACCGCCGCACAAAGGATCGATGTAGTATCGCGTCGTGTAATAATAAAACGTGGAACGTGTAGTACTACTAGTAGTAAAGTATTTTGTTCAGTCCGTGTCCGATGAGAGCTACAAAAAAAGAGTCCATGCGATCGTATGCAATACAACCTATTCATTTTCAGAAACAACCAGTGTAATCCCACATCTCCTATAAACGAGTTAATGCCACGCCGAATAGCAGTAATCCAAGAGCCGCGAAGTTACTTGGCACTGCCGACCTACCCGCGGCACTCTTCGTCTCCGTCACGCTCACAGAACCAGGCTGGACGTAGGGTGTGTTGTCCAGCTCCTGTGTTTGCATGAAGTCCTGAGTATATGTCTGTCCGGAAGCTTCCGCATACACGTCCAAAGTCAACTGTACACCTGCCGACTGGGTTTTAGCAGAATAGAACGAATATCCGGACAGGGATGGTATGCTGGAATCTTGCGCGAACACTATTTGAGTGTAGACAGGGAATGGGAAGTCCTGTATAGCCACGTCTGTTCCGTTGGCAGCTACTTTTGAAGGGTTCGTTCCATCCCGAACGGCGACAACAAGATTATAGTTCCTGGTAAATCCGTCGCCGACCCTGTTGGTATAAGTCTGGGCACCTGACGTCGAGTTCTGGACAATGTCGACGTGGCTTAACATGGGAACAAATAAGACCTGATCCTGGTCGATAACATATCCGTTTCCACCATTCTCGTAGGTCGTAGGGTCGCTGCCGTCGTTTTCGTTGACCTCGAACCAGAACTTGGTGATGGAGGCGTTAGTGTCAATCGGGACCACGAAATTGTAGTTAATGAAATATAATCCCATATTCAGCGTGATAGGAGAGATGTTGGGATCGTCTGAGAGTTTCTTGACTGGTAGAGCCGTGTTAGTTTTTCCGCCAGCACAGCTTTTGTTGTCTCCGTATTTGTCACACCAAAGCAAAGTGACGTTGCGATTGGCGTTCGCAGTCTGGTTAATGGGTTGCGTCAACTACAAAATAAGTCAGTCTTACTGTAATTCAATATAAGGATGAGATAGAATGCATACTCGGAAGTTAGTCTTGAATACCGTTTGGTTCTTTTCAAATGTTAACTGTGCTGCAGTAACCTTAGCCGGTAATAATGTGATTTCATCGGTCAACGTTACGCCCTTGGGCACGACTTCAAGCATCCGACCTATAAGGTCCTTGCATTCTGATTGAAAGACCGTTCCATCCGCTAGGCTAAATGAGGATACACGGATAAGCTGGAAACAAGCCATAAAGATTCGATTTTTACTGACCCTCGCACAGTGGCATTATTGTCGGCTTCAAAAACACGCAAATCGGAAACCATAGTTTTATTGGGGCTGACAACGAGAACATTTTGGGTTGATCCATCAAGGTATTGAGTAACACTGCATCGAAAAAGATAGCAGTCAGCGACTGTTATCATCGTGGTCCAAACCCACAGACTCACACTTTCTCATCAAAATTTGTAGTCGTATCGAAATCTTGAAATATGGGATCCAGAGAATTTGGGTTGGGTGTCACAAGTTGAGGGAAGTCGGCACTGCTCACGCCACCCATGGTATGACCACAAGCCACGAGCTTGATCATCTCAGTTTGATTGAAACCTTGCTTTCTGAAGCTCTCAGTGAGCGTAGATAGATCATGTTGAGGTTCGGGTGTTCCTGTGCCGCCAGCCTGCCATGCATCGGTACGACCACCGCGAAATGGAATTGTTGGTCCGCCACATGTGCTGACTGCAAAGACAGCGCCGAGAGCAATAATATCGGCACCTACACAAAGGAAGAAAGAAAAGGTATAAATGGATAGAACGGACAAGAAAGAGGGATAAAACCCACGAGATGCGTATTTATTTGGGTAAGCCTCGAAGTCGCTGAGCGTCTGGTTCAAGCCGATATTGAAGTTCTAGATCTCGGAAATTAGTATTTCCTAACGACAAGGTCCTGCCTGAGAGAAAAACAACGAATCTTACCTCCGAACGACCGAGCTCATAAGCAAGTGAACCGTCCAAACCTCCCGTGCCATCGTCTGCGTTGTGAGTGGCCATGTCATGGAAAGCCTGAGGAATGTAGATAATTCATTAGGATTTGATGGCGTAAGATCATGCAGCATAAATTAAACTGACGAAGCGCAACCATTCTGCAGGAATGGATGCCAATGTTCCTGAGCGTTTCCGACAGGGATGAACGAGCGCTGCAAGACTTGATCCGTCTGAGCGACGACCTTCGAATAAAAGGCCTTCAAGGGTATCGTATTGAGGTGAGGGCCATGTATATGTCGAGAAAGAGGGTGTAATGACAGAGAGCACGTAGAGAAAAGATACCAGAGGTAGTCCGTGCATATTTGACGATATCCGGTTGTGAATGCGGGGGTATGGGTGCAGTAGGGTAGATTAGGGAAGTCGTTATGACGTGCGTTGTGAATAAGTATGTACTCTCTTGAGGTATTCAGGTGCTGGTATGAAATCAGAGAGGCATGTAAGAAATATAAAAAATAAAGGAAGGGAGCGGTTTAATCCAAATACGATGGATGTCGGGAGAAACAAGGTTGTGTAAAGGGCTCAAGCCTGTCGGGCTGCTTTCTCCTGCAGAGTGGCTGTGCTTTCGTTGCCGAATCGGCATGTTGGAGACCAGAACACCACAGACCAGTCATACTAGAATCCCAAGAACCAAAAACACTGTCGTGGACGTTGTCTGGGCTAGCAGCAGGCGCTAAATACTTTTCTTTGCTTTACTTCGACACGTTATTTTGTCCAACGTTTGTTCTGGCACTAGCACTTCTTACAAACTTCCGAATTATGTGATGCACTATGTCAGGTCCCAGGCCCGGTAGGACCCGGAGCTTACAAACCTTTTCATTGAGCCATGGCCCAATGGCTTCTGCTCACTCAGAATCCCAAGCATTCAAATTCTACGATTTTATCCTTTTCCAATGCAAAAGCCATTTTCGGTCCGGATATTGCTCCTTTCCAATCTGAAATCATGAATGCTCTATGGGAGGATGAAGGTTTCGTTGACGTCACCGAGAATGCGAAGGATTTTTTGAGGACAGAGGACACCGAGCAGACGACGACGAAAGTTATAGAAAATAACGACGATGGATATACTTGCATATGTAGCCGCTGCTGGAGGGAGTGAGAATAATAGTGTCTTTTCCTTCTTTCTAAGTTCATCGACGACTATGAAAGCCTCACAACTCCAAATTTTCAAGCCTGAATGAAGGTGATTGTCCTGTCGCTACAAAATCTTGGGCAGGTCGAAGATAAAATGTTTTTCTACTACAATATTTTTGCTTGACATGCATTTCGTTTTGAGTTTATGGTTTCAAAATTCAATTGAAATTCAATCAGGTGGTATAATGTTTGTTTGTTTTTATGTCGTTGCTCTTCTTTCTTTTATTTAACCACTAATCTCTTACCATCATTAGGATCTTTGATACCCTTAACTACATGTTCCGGCCTTGTATATACCTATCACTCAATTACTGTACCTTAGCCTAGTAGTACTGTATTCTAATAGCCTAATAGCTGCATACTCTGAGCCATTCAATGTACATACTATTAATCAACCCTACATTTTGATCCAACCCTTGAAACCCGAGTTTTGTGCTCGTTAATCGTGTAATTTCCAAACCGTTGATGATGATGATTCTCCGAAAACGGAATATTCTGCCTAAACGGGCGATCGTCCCAACGGTTTGTTGGTGGGTATTCTCACTGGAGGATATTTTTGGATTTCTCACAGTCGTGGGTGTTTGGGCTATTCGGAGCTGATGGACTTGTGGGATACCGAGTACCGGTCTATTCATATGCATCGTCATTGTTGATTCGGGTTCTTGATTGTTGAACTTAAACTACCGGTGAACTTGTCCTTGTCAATGTTGAGTTGGGAATTCAATTCTCTGGCGGGCCAATGCAAGGGGGTTTGGAATTTGAAACGAGTCATATTATTTTAGACTGTTAATGTGACTGTTTTACCGATATTCTTTAGTTGACAAGTTAGCACGTTTTCTGTGATCGATTTGATGGTTTAGATTAGAATTTTATATAGAGAGTAGTACATGCACGCGGGAGCGTGTCCCCGAGAACCTTCATCTGTGGGCATGCAAGTAGTAACTATCACCCAGGAGAATGCAATGTGCATCGATTAAACATGTACCCATGGGCGCAGCTTCGGAACGGGGGTTATATGCGATGCCCAGAAGGTCGGTCTCTGTCTTCCCAAGTGCCATGTTCGCCGCATGTCGAGAGGACCCTTGTGTACATGCTTCAGTCATGCAACACGATGCAAGGGCTTCGACGATGGTGACGAACGCTGTCTAGCATGACTATGAATGACAGCCAATCGCGACATGCGACAGGATGATGGAAGTGAGTGGCGACGGACGTAGGAGACCATCGTCAAGGTAGGGAAAGGTGAGAGGAAGATGAGAAGAGAAAGACTGTCGGTGCCGTGCAGGGCGATAATAAAGTTGCGTAGATTTACGTGATTAGTATTTAGATATACAAAAATAAATAATTTGCGCCAAGCGACCACCCGACCAGCACAATACACTTCTTTGTCCCATACTCCCATGTCCTTACGCTGGTCGTCCTAATGCTCGCATCTCTATTGTCCCCAACTTCTACCTCAGCAAGCGCTAAGCCCAGGATATCTCAGCTACTTCCAACAGTAAAGTGCTCAACATGCCATCAGCCAGTGCCCCTCGACGAGCTCGGGGAGCACACCTGCACTGCACCTCCACCGGTGCCCTCGCCAGTATCTGCAGCCCCAAAGCCTCCCGTGCCAGATTTGCCAAAGCCGTCATTGTCGCAAGAGGCTGCGACAGCGCTATTACCCGGCAGGCTGCAGAGCCGTGTTGTCAATGCTAATAATGGGAATGGCGGTCCTTCTGACGCGCAGCGGTCTCAATCACCGTCACAGTCATCATCCCACCAGTCAAGACCTTCATTGTCTACCACTAGTTCCTCGTCAAGTTCAAGCTCAAGTGACAGGCTTCGGATAAGCACCAAGCCTAAAGGCACTTCTCCAACGTTTCAGCCTAAATCCAGTCCCCTCGCTCGGAAGGATTCTCAAATGGAAGAGTCTACAAGCATAAGGAGTAGAAGTAAAAGTAGCAGCAGAGAGAGACTGGGGGATAAGATGTCGCCTCTGCGTACACGACCGCCTCCGAATGATCCCTTTAAGAGTAATCGTCACAACAATAACAACAGCAGCATCAGCAGCAGTATCAGCAACAACAGCAACCTCCGCATTCGTACCCCTTCAAATTCGAATGGACCCAACTCTAATCAGAGCACACCGTCGACCGCTCGACCGATAGTTTCTTTCAGTAATCCGGACAGGGAGATCACCCCGGTGACTGCACGACCTCCCTTTCCACCAGGACCAGGCGCTCCATTACAATCAAGAAATGGCCAACCTGTACCACTGGGTGGCGGGCCCAAGAGTCCTCTACCACCACCCCCAGGACCTCCCAATTCCATCAACTTTCCTCCTCGAACAGGCCCTAGCCCAGGCCCCATTCCCAACAATCGCGACCCGAGAATGATGGCAAGTCCTAGGAACACTCCGCCGCCGCAACAGTCCCAGCTTGCAAGGCGCCCAACACACGCAGTCAATGAGTCCTTCGTTCCTCCTACCGAGCGCGGTATTGACAC
This sequence comes from Agrocybe praecox, assembly GCA_964017145.1. Classification (NCBI taxonomy): domain Eukaryota; kingdom Fungi; phylum Basidiomycota; class Agaricomycetes; order Agaricales; family Agrocybaceae; genus Agrocybe; species Agrocybe praecox. The sequence goes on along the minus strand of OZ024844.1, from coordinate 2,926,359 downwards.
CAAGACCGGAGGAGAAGCCGGAATGGCGGGTGTTGGAAGGAGAGGCTTTGCTGCTGCTGCTCGTGCTGCCATGTTCGTTCAGAGTGCAGGTGGTGGAGGAGGACCAGGATATCCCCAGCAAGGGTACGGTGCCATGGGTGTATCAAATGGTGGTTATAGTAATGGGATGGGACGTCCGAACGCACCTCAGTTTTTGGATATCGATGCCGCTTCTCGATGTGAGTACATCTTCCTATGTTCATTTCCGATCAATAGTTCTCCAATAGAGATTGATCCTAAATGTTTCCGTGCTTCTGTCTTCTTCTTTCTCCACCTTACGTTGTTCTGGGCATACTGCTTCCGGGTATCACCAACTCGTACGAAACGCACCCATTCGTGTTTATCTACCCCTCTCCCCGACTAATATTAAATATACTCTTTGAAACATAATCATCACGACTTTGCTGATTTCTTACCCACCTTTGCTTTCATTTCGATCCTATAGCAACTTCAACACCGCCACTATCCGCAGGGTCTGGATATTCATCTCATTCACCGGGAGGTCCAACTTCTCCACCTGCACAACCTGAATTCCCCCAGACAGCGCCGGTTGGTGTTAAACCTACTCTGCAGATACCGCCCGCTGCACTCAGTAATAACAATTTGAATCCGAATATCAATACCCCACTGTCAGCTGTATCTCCCAGTGCTGGTGGTCGACTTCCTTTCTTTGACAAACTGAAGAACTCGACAGGTGTCGAGCGGTCGCAAAGCGCCAGTTCTGTGTCTTCCTCGATGTACCAGCGCGAACGGACACCAATACCAACTGAGAGGAATAATATCGCGAGAGAGAAGGAAGTTCCACCTCCTCCGTCACCTATCGACTCCGATTCGGAGTATGGAGGTCTGGCATATGCGGACTCAACGGACTACGAGGATAACGATAGTAGGAGCAAATACGACGGCGCTGATGATTATGGTTTCGATGATGAAAACGATCTGGATGCGGGTTTGGCTAGGGCTGAGAGGAGAAGGCGGGGGTTAAGTGAGAAGGGGAAAAGTAAGGGTCATAATCCTGGTCAGAGCCAAAGTGGACCTGGGATGGGTATTGGGTCTGCGATGTTAGGAAGGAATGGGACCGCGAGCAGCACGAGCAGTAGTCGGAGAGACGATAGCCGAGACAGACGGCCAAGAGGGAGTGGAGCGGTACTTGGTGCACGGAGCATGAGTGGGAGTAGAACCAGGACGGGCGCTGCGGTTTTGCCTGGCTTGCCGTTGAATGACAGTGGAACTTCTGCTGGCTCCTCGAGGGATGCTGCTGCTTCTAAGAAGGGACATGCTCAATTCGGTTCGGTTTCTAGTCGAACGAGGAGCGTGAGCACCGACCGAGATGGGAGCCATGTAAATGGAAGGTTAAACTCTTCAGTGACAACCTCTTCGCATGCCCATTCATTGTCCCAATCAAGCGCTGTCTCGGCCTCTGCGCTGAGGATGGGGCTGAGTCACTCGAGAGAAGGCTCTATATCCTCGAATTACTCTTCAACGTCAGCGAATGGTGCCGAGACCGGAGGATCGCCGTCGAAGCATGGCGTACGCACGAGAGCGGACTCGGCTGCTGCTATTGCTGCTGCTCTGGGCTTGTCGCGCTCGAATTCGATACAGTCGGTTAATGCTGGCGATTATTCCAAGCTTGGAGGACCCGGCGTACCCAAGAGAGCGGATAGTTCGAGAAGTAGGAGGGACGAAGGTGGCGCTGTGGATATGAAGAGGGATGGAAGGAGAGATGGGAGTGTTGGCTTGAGTCTGGAACGAGGGGTCGATAGAGGAGAACGTGCGCTTGGGAAAGGCAGAGAAAGGAATCTGACCATTCAGGTTAACGAGGAGCCTGAGGCCCGAGGACGTGCGATGAATGTGGTGAACGGCATCGGTAGTGCTACGATGAAGAGCGCTACTCGCAGGGCAGATAGGGACAAAGACAGGGGCGAGTATAGTGAGGACACTTTGGCACGCAGCAAGACTGTCCAGTCTCCTGAAACCAGCCGGCCTATTAAGCTACCGACTCGTTCTATGACGAGTCCGACTTTGGAGAGGGACAAGGCTTTGATCCCTTCCAGCTCATCTGGGGCTGCAGGTGGCGGTACTGGCGGTTTGGTACCGAAGAAGAGACGCCCGACTCCCAAGACGTGCGTCCGCTGCAGGAAGGTGGTGGACGATGGTAGGTGGGTTAGCGTTGGTGCCGAGTCCAAGACCGGTGGGGTGTTGTGCGAGAAATGTTGGAAAGGGATGTATTTGCCAAAGGTAGGTGTTAAAACGAAAATTTTCTTGATTTAAGGTTCTGTTCGACGTGGAAGAGACTATCTGATTCTGATAACTATGGGTGGCGGTTGACAACTCTGACTCCTTTTCCGATTCTACCTTCTTCGCGGCCATATCTGCACTTTTTTCTTGACGTATGAATGCATGAATGTTTACTGATGAATGTTCTTTTCCCAACGGATGTTTACTATTCTAACAGTGCCGAAGGTGTAACCTTCCCATCGAGAAACAAGCAGTTTCTTCCTCCGACGGTCAGCTCAAGGGCAAATATCACAAGGAGTGCTTCAACTGCCATGTATGCAATGTACGTTATCCTCATGTTGATCTTAATCTAATTTGTACATTGAATTCAAAATCTGACTTTTTTTTTTCTTCCCCCCTAAAGAAACCCTTCCCAGATAAATCCTTCTACGTTTATGACGGCAAGCCTCTCTGCGCTTACCACTATCACGAAGCCAACGACTCTTTGTGTGCGGCTGCTCTCTGCGGACAACCCATAGAAGGACCTTGTGCAGTATCACACACCGGCGATCGCTATCATCCAGAACACATGACATGCGAATTCTACGCAGGCGATTTAGACAGAGACTGTGGCGTGAGACTCGAAGAATACTGGGAGGTGGATGGCAGGATGCTTTGTGAACGCCACGCGAATGCTTCTTCTCGTTACGGCTACGGTGGTAGTGGTAGTGGACGAGGTAGCGGAAGCGAGGATGATAGTCAGAGGAGAGATAGGAGGGCCAAGAAGCGAGTTACGAGGTTCATTGATTTGGCAGGCGGTGCTGCCAATGCCTCTCCAGGCGTGGGTGATAGTGGTCTGCGATAACGAAATTTGAATTCACGTACGCATATGCTCTTTTTACTCGATTTTTCTTTTCTTTTTCTTTTTGGGATTTACTACTACTCTTTGCGTTTCTATATGGCTTTTTCCCTTTATTTATGCCTTTTGTTCTGTATCTTCTCACTCCTTCCTTTTGGCGCTTTTTAGCGGGACGTTCCTCACCCTCTCTTCACAAATTTCTACATGCTCATGACTAGCCTTCGTTCTTTTTTGTCCATGTTCTACATTACATTAAACTTCTAGTCTTCTATATTTTCCAATTTTTTAAGGACTTCAACGGTGATACCTCAAGGCGAATACCAACTGCAATGACCTTCAGACCCTTACTTTTTATCTCATTCGTTTGTTTACTCTTTGGATTAAAACTTTCTTTTATTCCTGTACTTATATAACTTGCTTGATTGTGGGAAACACAGTGAACCCTGCTGTCGAAGACTGAATACTTTAATGGAAAAGTATGAATTTATTCGATTTGAAATTTGAACAGCAAAGCGTTCGAAAGGATGTGACAAACACACTGAAAATCTAAAATCCTCGACATAAAGTATTTTTATTGATACTGGGGCGGTGGCGGCTATTAGTTCTATTTTTACATGCGGAGTTTCGATCCAGAGGTGAGTCCGGGATGGGCGCCTATTGTAATGTCCTTGCCTCCCAATGTCTTACCATCCAAAATCCCAAAGTAAATATTTGTGTATACCCTAATTGGAAGAACTTATATGGTGCTAGTATGGCACTCATTCATGCGAGATGTTATCAGTTTAAAATATCCGTGGATGACTCTATAAAACTGATGGAAGTTTTCTATTTCCAGTGTCACGCTTGGGAAATGTTCAGAGAATTCAGATTCTCAATTTTACTCACCGTTTCACCTCATCGCTAAATTCCATCTAGAATGTCATCGCTGTATTTTGAAGCGCAGCGTTTGAAATTTCTTCGAATTGTATCATATCAGAAGGCGATGTCTGGCTAGCGTCATCATATACTACAGGCGGCTCTTGTAGCGATATAATTTCTAGAATTCGCATGATAGTGACTAATACTTAATTAACAATTAACGATTGTGTCCTTTGGACGGGGGACGACACTCATTCACCCCTCCCAATGACGCACCCTTCACTCTCGCCACTGTCTATCCATTTTAACTTATAAAATTTGGATTAATGAAATTTTTTGAAGAGTATATACTATGATATTCGGGCACACAGAATCAATGTCCATTCCTCAACATATCAGTGGTCAGTCGTCCTACTCCATTGACCCAGCCTGAGTCTTTGGAGTAGTCCCCCTTATCACGAACATGTTTCAGAAATGACCGTACTAGCGGTAGTATAACGGCAAGAAATGATACAGGTTCATTGAAATATTCTAATATACAAGAGAAAAAGAATAGAGAAAATAACGAGTCTGTATGTAGGACAGGTACTATAGTGGAACTAGTAGTCGTCGTCGCAATTTTGATTTTGATATGCGGGTGATAATAGTCGTCGCTTCAGTTCCAGGTAGTCGATAGTCGCCAGCACATACATAACTTAACATTCGCCGCCACGCCATACGCACACGCAAAGATCAATCCAAAGGGCTTACTTGCAGTCGCAGTCGTACCAGCAGTTATTTTTATGACCCTCGCATAATCACTTCCTTTGCGCCTGATACTTCGCCAGCGCCGCCTCAGCCGCGAGCTTCACGTTGCCTGTGAGTGGGCCACCATTATCGTACGTAGCCATCTCTGCTGCGAGGTTGCCCTGCAATATACCCATGTCGCGGATCAGGATGGTGATTACTTCCATTCGGAGGGTCTTGCGGAGGGTTGGATCCATTTTATTTATTTTTATGTTTCTGGGTTCGTTTTTGGTTTAGGTTTGTTTCGTTCCGAGTTTATTTTACTTTTGGGTGCGTAGATGGAGGTGGGCGACTTGGTATATTATGATACCGAGTATCCTTTTTTGAATCTTCTCGGAGAGAGAGACACACAGAAACGCAGAGACTGGGTGGAGGAGGGTGGGGGGGTGGGCAGGATATTTCAAGTGGCGGCTGATAGTAAGGATAAGAAGTGGGAGGATTCTTCGCAGATAGAGAACAGAAAAGCAACCCATACCCCGAATTTTATACTAGCGAGTCGGCCCCTACGTATCAGGGAGGGCCCCTCCTTCGTTTATTCACCAAGAGGTGTCTGTAGCTCGGTTATGTGAAATAATGGTCGTCGGAAAATGCAAGCGAACGTTGAATGGTCTCATATGCGAGGAATTTGTCAAGATTTAAAAACCCGTCCTAGGGTACATAGTGTAGGTTAGATTGGAATGGAAAATGATATACCATATTAGGATATCAATGGAGTCCACTAGATATAATTGTGTTGTGGACTCGTGGACTATTGGGCGCTTCGACAGCGCGCACGTGCTACCTAAGCCTAGTCAATGCTACGACAAGGTAAATCTCATAGTACTTCGTGCGAAACAATGAAACAATGAGCCTTAGCACGTTTATGAGCTCAGTATCGTTGTGTGAATGATGATCTTTAAGAGGTAAATTATACTTTTTGGAGTCAACAGTGCAACTACGAGTAATCAATATTCAATGGTAAACATGCCTTGGGAAACCTTGAACCACTAGCCCGTGCCGCTTAGGTATAACAGAACTTCACGTCCGAATTAGCAAATACTACTTCTGGGACAAATCTTAAGCCTCGTAATACCAGTAAGACATGTTTGCTTGGTCCTAATTACCACAGTTCAGGAAAAAGCAACAAGCGAGATTACATTCTTGTAGGTAGTAAGAAGAAGCATGTTCCGGCAGACAATGGGCTACTGTGAGATCGGGTCGGTATATCGGAGATCGCAGAACAACGAGTCTACATACTCACTACGAATCTACGATTATAGGATCCGTCAGGTACAGTGACATAGTTCAACAGAGAACAGATCGCATTGAACGACCGGTCACATCCTTCCCAATTGGGCGCTTGCAAAACAAAGCAACGCACCAAGTTCAATTTGATGGCGGCGACTTGCGAACAATTAAATTTCATAGGAATTTTTGCCACGTCCGGAAGCGCAGAATTTACGCATCAATGACGCGTTAGAACGGGTCAGAACGTCTTCAACACGCACATTGGTGATGTTCAAACAAGTTTTTGAGTATCAACTCACACTCTTTCTTCCCGATATTAAGTTAAATATGTAGCTATAAATAGTTTAAACTGAGAAACCGACGAAAAAACACCCATTGCAGCGGCTGTTAGATCTTGATGCTGAGGCGCCCCGGGATGATTTTTACGATTGTAACGACATTTCTCACTGTTCCAATCTTTCATAGTTAGTTTTCGGCAGTGCGGCACAGCGATTTGACATATACATCACAATCTATACTAAATTAGGTGATCGCCATGCCCATGGTGAGCATGGATATCCACGTTTGAGGCGATGTGGATATCCACTGGCGATGGTGGACACTGTTGACTAGACAAGGTTGAAGCAGCCACATCAGTGCTCTCTGGACAGGGTGCGCCATTTCTTAGACCTTCCATATGGGGGCATAGCTCAGTTGGGAGAGCAGTAGACTGAAGTGGCCTGCGAGGGTTGTATTCTAAAGGTCCCGCGTTCGATCCGCGGTGCCCCCATTTCTCTTTTGCTATCTCGTTCAGTGCATTGGACGGCACTTGCATTATTTTTGAATGGGCATTCTTTCTCCACATTCAAGCTGCAACGGGCGCACTGTCAAAGCAATCATAACCTTTTTGTTCCCTTATACTAGAACTATCCATCCCTGGAATTTATGACCAAAATATAGTATTCTCAGCGTGTCTATGTACTATGTAGTCCTATGCACAACTATGCTATAGAATATTTCCCGTAATTCTTTTCAGGATCGAAGACCTATGCATGATAAGGATCAAAAATTTGAAGTAAGCGCAGATATCAGAGAGATACATACCTCCCAGCGCGATGCAGGAAATATATGCTTATTTCTCTGATAGTAACTTCGTTCAACAACCTTGCCCGCATGAGATTCGTCCTTTTCTTTGGTGGCATCTGCCAGCAATCTGACATCGTCGTGAACATCGAAATTGAATAAAGGCCCCGATTTTCCCCGTGCTTTATTCACTATGAAATCGTAGAATGTATAATGCTTTGGACAAAATTGTTGAATAAATTGTTGTTCGTGTGATATTGACGAACTCACATGAGGTATGATCAAATCCTCCTACTTGCATTCAGTATATCAATTCAATATAATAGAAGGTCTTAACTCACTTTAACATACATCAGATTATCGACGCTTACACCGCGTAGTTCTGGAAATTGAGCACGGCACTTTTCAAGGAAAGAACCGACATCGTCGCCTTTCTTGCACTAAACCATCGAGATGAGCACATTCGGCCTGTAATTCATCAATGTAGATAGAGATCACTTACGGTTACGCTCTTTCTGTGACCACTACCATCCCAGTAAGAGTACACGACTTCTATCTCTTCCTTCTTTGTAGTTTCCTGCTTTGAGAGCCACTCTACACGAAGTCGCTCTCTTTCTTTCCTTTCCGCTTCTTCTCTTTCCCTGTCAGGCAAAAAAGATGTATCGACGTTGGGATTCTTCTTCAACCTGCTACGTTTGAGGGCTGGTGCTTCGTCGTCTCGATTTCCTGAAAGTCCGTCATTCATGTCACCATTGACTTCTTCTTCGTCGTCGTCCATAGCAAAGGACAAGGTCGCTTTTGCCATCTTCTTGCGCTTCTTTGCCTTTCTTGCGTCATCTCTGAAGGTTTTCTCAACATCCTATAAGTAATCTGACTTTCGAAAAGAGAGGTTCACGAATAAGAAGAAATGGAACATACTTCAAATCGTTAGACCGAGCTGCCTCCCGTGCCTTTGCCTCCTCCAACTCCTTTCTTCTCTGTTGAAAATCTTCTAGACGGACCAAACCAACGGTGCTGTTCTTCAGAGTTTCCTCCATGGAATCATTCTGACCGACGAAACGGTTTGCTGAAGGACGAGCTTTCTCGGTTTCGTTTATGAGGGTTTGCTTCTGCCTTTCATATTCTTCACGCATCTGGTTTCGTTGCTTAGCGAGAGCATCTTCGCGTCGACCTTCAGCTTTATTGGCAGACATTGTGGATTGGGATCAACTTTGAGAGGAAACGACGGGAGCTCAGTAGTGGTCGGAGCTTCAATTACCCCCGTGATCGTGACAATCCCTCCTCTTGACCCGAAATTTCAATTTGGGAAAGACCCACTCACTGAAGAATGGTCCATATCCTTGGGATCAACCTCCCGGACAACAAATTGGCCAGAGTCAGTGCATTTATCGTGGCCATTTCACCTTTTCTGACTTTCTGGAAATCAGTATGCGTTGACCTCAATATACGGCATTGGCCACCACACCGCACATCGCCTCTGTGCCAGGCTTCAAGTTCACGATAAATGCAAAGTCAAGGACCTTTCGCCGTTCCAAGTGACCTCGCTTGCCTCCTTCCTTTCCTCTCCCGGAACGGCTCCTCCGTTACCCAGATACCCTCTCGCTACCCCCGACTATGTCCCCCCTTCAACCTCCGTTTCAACGCAAGAACTGCAAACGCAATTCCTTGAAGCCTACAAGAAGAAAAAGGTGAAGAATTCGGACCCGTTGAAGAACCTGAAAATCGAGTCAGAGCTGAGGAGAGAAGTAAGGGAGAATATCGCTCATCAACGTATGATTGGAAGTTATGTTGGAAGAAGACACGCTATGCACCTTCCCGTCAGAGGACAGAATACTCAAAACAACGCGAAAACAGCGAGGAAACTCAACAGATTGGACCGACATTAAACGCGTGGTTCGGGTCCTTTTGGTCATTTTCATTAGACGTTACCAAACCTTGTACAGCATCCACACACTTCTGCGCCTAATATATTCCATGACTTATTTGACCATTGATGTATGGACACTTGGAGACCGCGTCTAATTTTGAGGATTATTTATTTATTTCCTAGCAGAGTTTTCGTGACATCACGCGCTGTTTACTACTTGCACCTCAACCACATCATATCAAATCTTAGAAACTTGACAAGCTCAGATCTCGCACATGGCAGCTAGCAATAAGCAGTACAAAACTATCGGAGAAGAACTTTGGAAGGGTCGTCCGGAAAAGATTGTAGGGGTCCAGCTCCCACTACAGACATTGAACTGATGTCTGTAGAATGCAGAACTGTTTGCCCTTACATATGGCGCTTTAGTCGTGCAGCTCATTCAAGATTATGAAGACTACGAAGAAGTTAACAAACAGCTAGAGAAAATGGGCTATAACATTGGGACCAGACTGATCGAGGACTTCTTAGCCAAGTCAAATCTGGGACGATGTGCTGACTTCAAAGAGGTCGGAGAAGTTGTGGCTAAGGTCAGCTCATTTATTTGTGCATTTACCCCTTTTCTTAAATCTTTTCTCGTGCATAGGTTGGATTCAAGTCATTCCTGAACATTTCCCCTATCGTAACGCACGGTGCTGCCCAACCTCCTGCATCCCCCAGTCGACCCACAAGCAACGCATCAATATCACAAGCTGCTGCTGCAGGAGCAACCTTTACTTTGACGCTAGAAGAGAACCCTCTTGCGGAATTTGTTGAACTACCGGACGAAGCGCTCGAAGGTGGTTTATGGTTTAGCAATGTTCTGTGTGGTGTTCTACGCGGTGCTCTTGAGATGGTATTTCAAAATGGTAGTGACCGCGACTTGTATCTGACAAAATAACTATAGGTTCAACTTCAGGTCCAGGCTGAATTTATCTCCGACGTTTTGCGAGGGGATGACAGTACAGAAATTCGCGTTAAACTGGTGAAATATCTGGAAGAAGAGGTTCCAGTAGGCGATGATTAAATTATCGTTAATCAAGGCTTCGTCATGTTTTATTAAAGTAATTCTGTAATGATACCTGTCCTATGAAACGGCAGCTATTGCTTGATTTCTTCATTAGATGCTGGTTTTCTGCTACATACATACTTGACTATGATCAATGAGCGGCATCAAACAAACTGATCGGCCTTGCTAAATTAGATCATTCACTTTTCCATCTACCACCACCACTCACTTACGCCTTGCGCTCTCAGAGCATACTTCTTCGTTGTTTAATCAAAAAGTCCGTATAATATGTCTAGACCAGAACTTGTGGCGCCTCCAGAGATAGTACGAGTCAAAAATTTCTACAAATCCGAATGAAACTCATTTGCCGCCCTCAAAAGTATTATGGCGATATAGAAGCCAAAAAGTACACCCAAAAGCAAGTATATACCGATATGCTATATGCGAGCGACCTATTAAATGCTGTGTATTCAGTACGAGAAACCAGCAGATCCAAGCCGACATGACATATAGAGCTTTGGAGCTGCTAAACCTCCCTCCAGATCATCCTGCATATCTTTTGGATGTAGGCTGTGGTTCAGGACTTTCCGGCGAAATTTTAGACGAGGAAGGCTATATCTGGGCTGGTGTTGATATTGCACCGAGCATGCTAGGTCCGTCATATTATTTTGCTGTTAACACTTTGGTTTTAAAAACTTTTCGCAATCCAGAGGTTGCTCTTGAAAGAGAGGTCGAGGGTGATCTTTTCCTCCAGGACATTGGCCAAGGGTTCGGTTTCAGGCCTGGAAGCTTTGACGGCGTGATAAGGTAATTTATCTCCCCAAACTTGATGCTTGTTTTTGTTCAATTTTTGCAGCATCTCCGTCATCCAGTGGTTGCTCAACGCAGAAACATCGCACCCAACGTCTTCACCTCCCCACCGGTTAAACCGATTTTTTACCACCCTCCATTCCGCTATGCGCAATCCATCTCGAGCTGTCCTACAGTTCTACCCTTCATCAGATGACCAGATACAGTTGATCACTTCAATAGCCCAAAAAGCTGGTTTTGGAGGAGGAATAGTCGTCGATTACCCAAATTCCAAAAAGGCGAAGAAAGTTTTCTTATGCCTGTTTGTCGGCGGAGGTGGCTCTCAACAGTTACCACAAGGCCTACAAGGAGAAGAGGAGGAAGACAGTAAAGTCGCATTTGAGCGTCGACGAGAGCGAGAAAGAACAAGAACGAAGAACGGAAAACGGAAGAGTGTGAAAGATCGGGATTGGATTCTGAAGAAAAAAGAGGTGCGCCTAGAGTTGATTTTATTTGTGATTCTTGTAACGTGGTTATGTCTTTCCAGCTCTACCGACGACGTGGTAAAGATGATGTTCCAAATGACTCTAGGTATACTGGCCGCAAGAGACGGGCCATATTCTAAGTGCCGACTTACATCCAGCTTTTTCTTTCTTGAATGTTCCCAACCAGCCAACATTAGTATTATAGATGTAGGATATCAGATCATCTACGTTGCATAAATAAGTCTTGACATTTTGCGACGGCTCCTTGTGCATCATTGCGGATGAAAAATCCCTGCAGAGCAGCCATGCTAACTGACCGTCCCTTGTCCATCTCCTCCTGCATAATTACCCGTAGAGTAGCTGATAAACGTGCCACTTCTTCATCTGGGATGCCTTGAGGGACATCCCTCCCGCCATAGAACCTTTCGAACAAGATGCAAGCCTGTTCCGGAGTCGCGTCGTCGATCATTTGCATAAGGTCGACTCTGCCAGGCCGGATTAACGCGGGGTCTAATTTTTCGACATGATTTGTTGTCATGAATATGATACGTTCCTCTCCAGAAGCAACGCCGTCTAGTGCATTCAAGAAGCCCGAGAATGTGACTGATGATTGATAGCTATTATGTCGAACAAAAAAGTCTAAGAACGATGATTAAGATCAATTGTAATTTGTAGAGGCTTACCCATCTTCCGAAGTCTGAACTCGTTTATTAAATGCTGCGTCGATATCTTCAATTAGCACAAAACTTCTCTCCGGAGCGTTTGAAAGTAAATGGAATAGTTTATCGTCGGCGAGACCACGTTCAGAAAGATTGAGCACACAGATATCGTATGAAAGGGATCCAGCAAGTGCCTGAATAAAGGAAGTTTTCCCTGATCCAGGTGGTCCATGTAATAGATAACCCCGTCGATAGGGTATGCCTTAAAGTCGCGTAAGCTTAACGCAAGTTAAGAAAATAGGATAACAAACCTCTATCCGCGTACCACTGCCGCCTGTCCAAGAATGCCTTGATGTCGCTCTCAATATTTTCAGCTACGCCTGGTGCGAGGACGACACTTTTTAGTGGGCGTTTGAGACGCGGTTGACCGAAAGGCCTCCATTCGATACCCCAAGCCGTGTGTATAACAAGCTTGCCTTCATGCCCTTTCATAGCAAGATCCCTAGCTTCAGACAGAAGTTCAGGAAATAACGTCCTGTCTTGCGAAAGAGCAGTCAAAGTAACGGTCTCCCAAGGTGTCCCTGACATCAATTGCATCGATTTTGTTTCCCTTTCGCGCTTGACCTAGAGATGCGTAAATACGACGATATCATTAGTGGCCACACTTGAGCGCACCTGCATCCACGCGCCCTTGTATTGGAAGTAATGTGTCCCAGGTCCAGCGACAAGCTTGAACATAGCTGACGAGCTTCCATTCTTTCGCTGTTCAACGGTGGTCTCGACGCTGAGTTGATGGCTACGAGTCCATGGAGTCAGTCTCTTTTGCGCTTGGATAGCATTTTGACGCGACATCCACGCCAGGAACCATTCATAAGCTCTATCTTTGTTGTTAATTTCCAGAGTCACCAACATTCGTCTTCTGAGTGCGGTTGTTCCGACGACCAACCCTTTGCGCATAACAGTGAGGCCGACACCTAGGGTCTATATGAAATCAGTATACTGACACGAAACAACAAGAAAGTAGACTGACCATGAGACCAAACCCTGCCTGGAAGTAGGGGCTACGCTTGATAAAAGTCAGCTATTTCCACCGTTGACGAGAAATGGTACCGACTTGTCATTGAGAAAACTCTTGAGAAAGGAAGGAGAGTCGTTATTCAACAATTGTGCTACGCCTGAGGATGGGGTAGGATGGGCCAGAGTTGTCACATCTGTCGTAATTGTCTCTGGCTGCAGCATCTGCCCAACCTTTGTTCTACTGAAAGAAACTAAAAGAAAACCAAAGGAAAAGGGACCGCCACGCGAGGTCAGCCGGCCAATTATCCACATTAGGCAACGCTGTCCAGGGTCTGCCTGCTGTTTTCCATCAAGCGCGCTTCTTTTTTCTCCCTCCTCTTTCTTGCTTTCTTTCACTCATGAGGGACCCTTCTACCGTCGCAAAGGCTTTCTCTACCCTTGGGCTCGAGCAGGTAACCCTATTTTTCCCTTCCTTTCACGCCTTTCATGCCACTTACCGCTCTATGTATAATACAGGGCGCATCTCTCGAGGTTGTGAAAACCACTTACAAGCAGGTCTTTGCGTTTGCCACGTCTCAATGGTTAACGTACTCAACGTAATCACAGATAGCCCTTCGGACTCATCCAGACAAAAATCCCGACAATCCAGGTGCCACTGAGGAATTCCAACGAGTGAGCGAGGCATATAGCGTGCTCGTGAAACACCTCGATTCTTCGTCAAAGGACTCTTCTGGTCGTCGTGCACCCCACCCCTTTTTCGACTTTGGAGACGATGGCTCTGACGACGATTACTACTACGATGACGACGATTTTGACTATTACACTGATTCTGAAGATGAGGGCATGGACTTTTACTTGTAAGACCCACTCGGTTGCAAAAAAAACATAATTTTCAGATATTCTCAGGTGGCTTTTCGAACAAATGATGCGCAACCGTGCATATCGTGGCTATGGTCATCCCCAAAGGCGTGACAACCGTGAGTCATCCGTGTAATATATACAAGACCTACGAGCGCTAAACTTTAGACAGATCGCCCCAGTCGGCAAGCAAAGCACCAAACTCCGGAAGAATATCAGGAGCAATTACGTCGTTCTCGCGAGGAACAGCTTGCTGCTCAAGAGAGAAGAAAGCAAGAATCGATTGCACGGAAGGAAAGAGCTGCTAGGGAAAGGGAACAAGGTTGGTCTTCTGCATAACCCAGGAATGATTTATTTCTGACTAAATATCCAGAACGGCTGGAGGCGGAAGAACGTCAAAAAAAGAAAGTAGAAGAAAAGAAAGCTCGAGTCCAGGCTTCTCGCAAGTCTTCTGAACAACGCGCGCAGGCGATATTGCGCAAGGCTCAAGAGACGAGATCTTCAGTTTTTGTTGCTGCTCGTAAGGGTGAAACAGAGAAAGTCAAGAAAGGCGTTTGGGAAGATAGCGTCGATCCAGCCGGGGGAGAAGTAAAAAGCGGCTGCGAACAGTTTATCAAAGACTTGCCGAATGATCCCCAGGAAGCATTGCTTCATATTGCAGCCAAAAATGGGGATGCAGAATTGGTTCAATGGCTTGATTCACATAGTATGTGTGCTTTTTTTTTAGGAGGCATGTTACGCTCTAAACTTTGAGTTCTAGGTTCTGACCCAGAGGAGCGCAATTCAGAAGGCCTGACAGCTTTCCATATATCATTGAAGCAAGGTTATCCTGCGATTGTGAACCACTTCTTGGAAACCTACCCTCCAAATGATCAAGATTTCAAAGCTATTTACGATTGCCCTGACGGTTCCAATTTACTTGAACTGGCTCTGGAATCTCGTGAACCGGAGCTTGTTTGGATAATTCTCGACAAGAAAATGACAACTCCTTCCGAAATGAATAAATCGTGGACTTGGGCTACGTCGGATAAGGGATCAGCTGATCTGAGAGGCCCGAACCCTACGCCATCTCGGTTGGAGAAAACACAAGATATCATACAATTATTCATAAGATACGGAGGCTTTTCTGGACCAGGAAACACACAGGCTCCCACAAGAGCACCCTCGAGCTCATCAAATTCTGTCAAGGAAGGACCAAGACCTTCCCAAGGGCCCACTTCAACCAATCCCCAGCAGGGCAAGAATCATCCGTCACAGAAACAGCACAACCATCGTGGTAGAGGTCGTGGCCGAGGACGGGGACGGCCTCCGCAAAACGCACGTCCTGCCCATTGATTTCATACCGAAGTTTCCTTTTGATTCCCTGTGAATATCTGGCCTCCATCAACCACAAGCTCTCAACATTTTTTGTCACACACGCATACACTTTATGTCTCCTTTTCGTCTGCATTGTTTCATAGTCAATTCACTTCATCCCATCAATCCATGTACTTTTCATTACCTACACAACTTTCCATCAGCAATTCTCGTTCAAATTTTAACTGCACATTTCTGATCCTCCCTTAATAATAATAATGTCTACTTCACGGGTTCTCGTTTAAGTAACTAATTGTACCTATATGCCGCAAATCCATGTATAAAGTCTTTCTAAAAAAACATTATGAAAAAAATATCTGTCCATATTTGAATGTCGGAATAGCCGGACCGCCTAAGCGTTTCAAACGTAACAAATACAAACAAGTTGGCCTTCTGCTCAGTGCTAAGCCTGAATCTTTAAGTCTTTAACGTCAATTACTACCAACCGACGAAGCGACATTATTCTTCGAGATGGGGCGTTTAGCGGAAATGCAAAGAAAGCTCTTAGAGGTGTGTAGACCCTTGATCTTGTGCTTAATATCCGCCTGACGCGTTGAAATAGCAAATGATGGGCCCTGAAGCTATGGGAGTTGCCAACGCCAACCTTGTGTGGTCAGACGAGAAGGTTTGCAGGAACTTTTTGTGTGGAACATGTCCACATGCACTCTTTACGAACACGGTGAGCTCTTTTAAAGACATTATTCACTGGGATACACGTTGCTGAATAATATCCTTAGAAAATGGACCTCGGTGCTTGTCCCAAATCACATACTGAACGTCTCAAAACCGAGTACCTCGCTGCAAAGGAAGCCAATCCAAGCGACCCCATATTTAACCGTTTTCAGATGGAGTACGAGGCTAATATCTTTGCTTTCGTCGACGAATGTGATCGAAGGATTCGCGCAGCGCACCGCCGTCTAGAAAAGACGCCCGAGGAGAATGCTAAAACGACGAATCTTGTACGTCGCTGCTGCACAAGTAATTTCCAACGTGTGATTTATCTATTCTTCTATTAGATGCGTGAAATTGCAGAAATCGAGCTTGCAATTCAGGGTGGCACGGAGAAGATTGAAACGTTGGGTCAGACTTTCGTGTGTATGACATGTGGCGTCTCTCTGCTGACTCATATTCACAGGCGAACAAGGAAAAGTTGATGAATCCATGCGTGAGATGGCGGCTATTGAGGCACTAAAGAGCGAAAAGGCCGACAAGGAAGTGGGTAATTTGAAAAAATGTCTACCGTCACAGTGCCTAATCGTGCACTTTTCTACCAGCGTGAGTTGCAGCAACTTACGGACACCTCGGGAGCCTCGGGACACCAAAAACTACGCGTCTGCGATGTCTGTGGCGCATACCTCTCTGTGCTCGACTCTGACCGTCGTCTTGCGGACCATTTCGGTGGTAAAGTGAGTTGAAGGAGCGTTCTGTGAATTATGCAATACTGACCGAGTCTAGATGCATTTGGGTTACCACGAGCTGCGAAAGATGCTTGGAACATTTAAGGAAGAAAGAGAAAAACGAAAGATGCAACCTCCAAGTTCTGCGCCTGGAGGTCCACCTTCAGGACCTCCACGATCTGGCGGTGATTTCCGCTCGTCGCGCGGGGGTGATGATTACCGTGAACGCAGCGATCGAGATCGAGGCTACAGCGACCGAACAAGGTATGAGTAAGTGGATATAAACGTGTGTGTTGTATTCTAACAGTGATCCGTGCAGCGACAGGCGGAGAGGGGACCGAGAGCGCTCAAGAAGTCCGAGTCGACGTAGGTTCTGAGTAGAATTAAGAAATAATTTGTCGGATCAGAGCACTGCCTTTGAAATGTGATAATAAAGTCAGATGTTCACAATCGATAGAAATGACTGACTGAGTGTGTGTGACATTTGTGACGACATGGCTTCTCCCAACGGACCTTGCCATTCAAAGGATCTGCAAATCTACTTGTTCCTTTACCACCACCACACGTGCCCCTTAGTATCGACATTTATTTAAACGCCTTCCAGCAAGTTTCCTCTCCCCTAACCCTGGGATGGATATTTACGACCAGGAGTCTTCTCTTGGTCAAATGGACACCACCCCCATACCACAAGTAGACATCATCCCGGCTTTTCTGCCACCCGTACATCCAGATCTCGTAAATCCAACTTCCTTGCTGCCTCAAGACTCGGAATTGCTTTTTTTGCCAGACCAGCCGCCCACAGAGTTTCCGTCAGCGATGCATTTGTCTATGTCTGATATCTCTATGCCTGCCTTCATGAATGTCCCAATGGACGCCATGGATCCTCCTATGATGCATCCAGAATATCTAGCAGACATGATTCCAGTTCCTAGTCCTTTTGCGATGCTCCCATTACAGGACAAGCTCGACCTCTCCCCCGACGCACGAACTTTGTCGGTATCTCCTCCGCAGTCTCAAATTCCATCTCCTTCTGCTCTCGGAACATCGTCTGCGTATACGTCTAGTGCCCTATCATCTCTCGATACAAGTAATGCCTCAGGCAATCGCAGTAGGGCAAACACCTCGCACTCTCCTCCGTCATTTCCAGCATTATCACCGAGCAATCCCCATAATGGCCCCGAATTCGCTATGAGCAATGCTAGCAACAGTCCGGGCAGTTTGGGAGAGTCCGTCTCGCAGCAACAGCCTCAGACCTTGATTGGGAAAATGCTGAAAGAGTAAGTCGTGTCCTCCCGATTACATTATCTTAATTTACAAAGAGTATCCATGTACCTTAGCATCGCAATTACTGCAATTGACGCCGGAGATGCATTTGAAAATTGCCATCGCGCAGAGCAGACAACGAAAGTCGGTGAACTTAGGGATCGTATAATCCAGGTCCTAGATATGCTTGGGGACATGTCTGTTCAAGAAGTTCCAAGCGCCATCCCCGAAGTGCCACCTATGCCACCGCCTGCCCCAGCTGTCGCGCCATTACCTTTAGAAGCCCCTCTTATCGATACGACGGGTCATCTTGTGGTGTCTGACCAATCTCGTAAGAGATGCGCCTCGGAACTCGAGGAGCACCGAACTGTCAAAGCTTTGAAAAGGGAGCCTCAAGAAGACTTGCCACTGACTATGAGCATACAAGAAGTTACGCCTATTCCTTCGTCAGGAATGTCCTATAATTTACCGACAATGTCTCCTATTAACTTTCCTGTCATTCCGCCATCCCAGCTTCCCCTTGTCCCAGCTCCCACTTCACGACCATCGAGTCCATCTTCCTTCGCTATCCAAAATTCCTTTGGCACACTCAAACAACAAAACCCCGTCAGCGCCGCTTTCCCCGCGTTCTTGCCTACTACTTCAATACCTCCACAGTCTCATACATTGTCCTCTGTGCCTCTGTCTAGTCCAGTTGTTGCACCTCCCTTCCCAACCTTAGTGCATTCTTCTTGGTCAGATCCAGTTGTCCCCACAAGGCACCATCATTCCCTTTCTGCTGGACCTGCACCCGGACCTCTTACAGGATTGTCCCTACCTCAAACTGCCGCAGCCCATCCAAATGTGGTTTTCCCACCGGGACCTTCCCAGCCACCCCTGGCCCAAGCACCCATTGTCCCGCCTAATGGCGTGGCTTCTACAATGAGTCACCCAATAGGCAGAATGTATCGGTCGGGTTCCATCAGTGGTCTAAACTTCCGGAACATATATGGTCCATCATCTAGCGAGTCTGCATCAGCGTCCAGACATGCTCCCAAAGCTTCAGGATCATCCGGAAAGAGCAGTCAGTCGAACTGGTATATGGGTTCCGAACCAGTAAATTCGTCTAAAAAGATCTTCCAATCAAGTATGGCGTCTGCATCTCCGCCTAGTGATGACGAAGACGATGATGAATCTACCGATTCCGAGGAAGAATCTGCTGGCAAACATACAAATAACCACGTTGTGAGATAAGCGCATGTTTTCCTTGCTGACATTAGCTGATAATCTGTGACATTAGGCTTTCGGAGAAAGACACACACCATCGTCTGCATCAGATCTGCCGGCAGAATACTACGCTGATGTTGACAGGATATTTTTTGAATTTTTAAACAAACTATGCTCCAACTGTGAGCCTCTTCTTCAGTCTACAGGATTTAAACTCATAGCAATAATCACCCCCAGTGGATGCAACTGATTCGAAAGGCGAGCAAATCCATCAGACACTAATGCCCAAAAAGATGCAGCGCCTCGATGAATCTCCCGATTTCCGTCCCTTCAAGTTCCGGATTCAGGCCTTTACAAATTCATTTATGGATGAAGTGAGTTTGTTTTAAATTATCTCGCCGGAAATTATTTTCTGACCTAATTCGTTTTACCAGCTGGCAAAACAGGGGTATCCTGAAGACAAAATTCCCATGAAGAAGGTCGGTCTTTCAATGTCCAATCATCCTTCACATTACATATGCTAACATCGATTCGTCGCATAGGCTCGAAATTATCTTTGGCGTCAGCACTACATTCAACGTTTCAACGAAGATGGCAAAAAAGCCAAATCTAAAGGCAATCACATATGGATTGTCGAAGCAAGAAAGGCCGGGGAAGGACAATGGGACTTCCGGCCTTTCCACAAAAAGCTGGCTGGCAGTCCGCCTAACGTCGCTTATTGCGGACTGCTGTGGTCTTGGAAACCTCACATATGGCACCCACAATTCTCCTTCAAGAAGACTCCGGTAACTTTTAGCTCGCCAACTCTGCCTTCCTGGCTTTCATGGAAAAACGGGGAACTTTCTGGCACACCTCCTCCCGATGCACAAGACTGTACCGTCACTATCATCGCCAAGGTCAGTTACTCTATTTATTTTCGAGTTCTAGACTAACTGGAAGGTGCTCTTTAGTTTCCCTTTGATAATCAAGATGACCATGTTGCACACACTTTCACCATCAACATCGCACCTCCATCAGCATTGGATGGCAATGGGTCTTATTCTCGTTCCCGGCGTCCTTCCTTAGTAGATGAACCTCCTAAAAGAAGCACGAGCGACTCGGCACTTTTCTCGATCCCTCATAGGTATGCAGCCAAGGTTGACACCTTGCATATCCGTATATTGATCGAATACTGCTCTAGGATGAATATGCGAATGACTCGGAAAGACGACACGCGCGTTATCCAAGTCTTACAAAAGGTTGCACAACGTGTCACAGACGAAGCGGCGTCGCAAATTGTCTCTGATTCTCCAGGTGAAGGCGAACTGCAGGATCTCGTGAAGCAGAAGCACGTTCTTGATTCTACGGTCAGTGCTTATGGCGAAGCTATCGCAGGACAAGGCCACGGGGTCTCCCGTCGCCTCGCCGTCGCTGCTCAACACGTGGTTCTCCAAGCCGCAAAGACCGTCATCGCAGATCGTACCAACGCCAGTGGCGGGGTACCTGTTCCTCAAACAGAGACAGTAGCAATGCAAAGCGTTTCCGTCAGTGAATTGACGGACAAAACTCAAGATGCTATCGCCATGGCCGTTAAAATGAACGGTCCAGCAACAAATGAAGTTGACATTATCGTTGCAGCTACATCTATTCTCAAATCTCAGACAGCCAGTATTGATCCCCCTCCAGGAGTTCTTTTACCTCCCACTCGTGGCTCGCCATCAGCCGCTATCCCATCTAGACTGACATCCACATTTCCTATATCTAATCTCTCACCTCTCCCAGAATACACTTAGGTCACCTATGGCAAATTTCTTCTTTGGGTTTATTGTTACAGTTTACAACTAAACTCTATGTTCTTGTTATTGGGCTCCACGGGACAATTGCTCTTTTTTATGAAAGAGATTTTCTTTTTTTCTCTTCTGGTCGTTTTCGTAGACAGGGGCAATGGTGTGCAATGCGTCTTTTTTTTTTTCGACGCGATACATTTATTCTCATCGAGCTTTTATGATTTTGGGTTTCTGGACTTCTTCAAAGGTTTCTTTTTGTTTCTGTAATATCACTCTTTCACGCCAAAATTGTATCTCATCTGTCTACACGAAATTTATCACCATTCTAAACATTCCAAAACGAAGGAAATTAAGCTATTGTCCTCCACGAATGTGAGACGGGTTGTGACCTTCCTCGGGAAAGGTTAATCAAGCTAGGTATCTTGAAGGTCATTGCATTTATAGATAACCTCCCTGGATCAGTCTGAGAATATCGTGCAATATTGGATACAGTTCACCGCTGAATAAACTACCCATTACTATAGGTTTGACGACGTATCTTCATCATACTTACTTTTAACTACATAATACTGCGCAAACGTGTGAAATATTTCTACCTTCTGTTATGACAACTTGTATTGACCGCCTGTTGCTATTTCATGCTGTTGCAAGATGATTATACGAGGGTTGTATCGCACATCTCACAATGCAAATTATCAAGCTGGTTTATATACGTGCAGGCGGAACATGCCTTCTCGTGAGCCTTTGTTGTCACCGGCAACGGGGTTTGCTCAGGTGAACTCGACCACGGAGAGTCTGCAGAGCCCAGCAATGTTCCTCCGAAACCCGCTCCTTCCACTCGCTTCTTCACCTGCTTGTCGTCGGAGTCCGAATCAATCTCCAGTATTTCGTTTGCTTCTTTCATATCGATAACACCACCGGCAAGGATTTGTAGATTTTCTGCGGTTACTTGGTTGTCTTGGAGTTCACGTCCCTGGTAAAATAAGCGCTGACATATTGTCGGCACGTTGAACTCCTTGCTCGCCTAGACAGTATATAAATCTATTTAGAACAACACAGATAGACGATGACGCTATTGACGGCACGTACCATGATCTTGATGTCTTTTACAGTAGTCGCCTTTGATATTGTAATCTTCCGTCGTTCGCCATGTTCTTTCATTTGCCGAAGACGTCTAGACTGGCGTGCTCCATTAAAACGAGAATAGGTTCGCATGGGCTTGTCTTGCAAATTGTCGCTTTCCGATTTACTCGATGCGGGACCTCCCAATCGAATGAAAATATCTGCCGATTGCCATTCACGTTTACTGATTTCGGATAAGTGACGGATGGCAGCAATAACAAAAACATTACTTTACCTTCTAGTCCTACAATCATCGCAGACAGCAATATTATGATCATAATCTTTTTCATCTTGTCTTGGGCGCCTGGTCAACTCGATCAAAGGCGAGGCAGGATAACTAGAATGCAATTAGGTTATCAAGTGGAACCATGTCGAGAGAGCTCACATTGACTGTATAGTATCCCATTCACTCAACTTCACAACATTTATAACAGATTCCAAGTCGCTGGGGCAGTTTGGATCGAATAGAAGGAGACCATGTTGACAGAGAAACTGGTTATTATCCACCCCTTCCGGTCTTGGGTTGTCGAACGGGCTGTTGACCCATCGCTTCCAATCCCTGATGAATTGAGCGGGTAATATTGCGCAATGAAGCATATCGGAGTCATCAGTCCACGAGTCTAACAATGATTGTGATATAAATCTTAGTCGTGCCTATGCAAGCAATATTAACATATGCCCGTCGAAAGCAAAAAATAGGCACCTTCTCCTCTTCTGCCCTCCTACGCATCTCTTTTTTATCCTCCTTAGAGATATGCACCTCAGCGTCGCATATGGCACACATCTCGGTATTGGTTGATGGAGGGTTCCAATCTGGAAATAAATTTTGCAACAAATGAACGGCCTATACAACAGCGGTTGTAAGCAGAGAAGTGAGATTTGAACACAGCAACTACTTACTTCAAACCTTATTTTCTTACGACCCGTTGTCTGGAGGGTTAGTGCGCCATGCTCGCAAAAAACGTCACTGTAGAATTCTTCGGAGTCGGGTGCCGGGTCATCTTGCGAGGCGACGTGCATGCGGGGTTTGACCAGTTTCCAATCTAAAATGCCAGATAACGTTATTGTTACAACAAGTATTTATGTACAGGATTTCAAGGCTTACCTTTACACCATTTCTTGGAGATCCAATAGCCAACTTCATCTTCCTCGCACGTGCCTACTCCATCGAATTTTCTTGTGTAGATTGGATGCGTATATTCGTAAAGTTTCTCTACAAGGATCATTTAGAATTTCGATAAGGAACTAAGAGCGGTTTCGAATCATTTACCTCGAAATAGGGATGCTATACAAATGTCGCAAGGGTCTGACATTTTTAGAATGGGTTCAAATGTGCATCCTGTGTCAATAATCGCATTGAAACTATCCTGGATGATATCATCAGTCCTTGCAGTATATGCACTATGCCACAAAGAACGTACCCGAGTCAAGCATTTCATATCTCGCGCTTTTGATGGGTCAAGACGTCCATGTTCGCAAACAATTTGCGACGACGATATAACCAGTGGGGTCGTAGTTGTATTCACAGATGAGTCCGACGGTATCATTTCCGCGTCCGAAGTGACTGAATTACCGTCCTTCAAACCGGCTTCTATGCATTTCTGGGATAGCCAGTCTTCTAGAGCCTGTCGACTAACGACAATAGACTCCTGCTTATTAATTTCTATGTTAGGAACCAAAAAGTGTGTTCGGAAAGTCATGGACGCACATTAGGACTACGAGACGTCCAGGTTGAATAGACCTCTTTGACTTTGTGCCGCAAGAGCTCTAGTTTCTTTTCAATTTCCTGACTCCTATAATTCAATTAGGCGTTCGTATAATTCGTCTTCAAAGCACCCTTTTACCTTTCCAAAAATGTTTGGCATGCACTGTCGTAGGCCTTATTCATATTTAATACGATCTCCTTTGCCCGTACGGGAGGTTGGGGAGCCTCCCGGGAATATCGTTTGAGTGCTGAAATTTCCACTACATTTGTTACACATTCCTGTCGTGGCTTTCGCGCATATATCAGCATATATGCATCTTTCGACGTTATCACACTGTAATAAAACGTCAGTTCGTTGGGTATTAATTATGACCAAAGTGATATCTTACTTGTTTTTATCTGCCAAACGTGAAGGTGTCATGGTAGAAGCGCGTTTGGTAAACCCAGGGATTCTGGGAAGATTTTATTGAAAGTGAGACCAGATAGATGGCTAGCGATATAGAGCTGATGGCTTACTCAACAATGTCGTCGTCGTCGCTATCGTCGATTCTTTTTCTTTTTCTTGCATTGGCTCTGTTTTGGCGCACTTCAGACGAATCAGGTCTGTAGCACAGAGGGTATACATAAACGGATCAGGAGAATGAAAGTGGAAATAAAACCTACTGTTCATCGTCGTCGTCGTCAAATATCTCCGTAACTTCTTGTTTCTTTGGAGGGGGTTTGTCACCCAGCGTCTTGATGCGCGTGACTGTCTCGTCGTTGAATTGGAACCAAGCTCCGTATCTGACAAACATTAAGAAGGCTGAGCGTTGGACAACCGGCGATGCGTGGAAGAACATACTCGGCATCGTGTACTTGAGCTTCATAATGGCCATGGTATGCACTTGCGCCTTTGTGCAGAAGAATCCCACGTAATTCGTATATCATGTCTTCTGAATCTTGGGATGCACCAGTTCCCTGGGTAGTCACTGGCCCGATAAATCGTTTCATGTCGAGCGTGAGTGGGAATGTCATTGAGTGCTTCGATTTCTTGCGTTCCATTGTGGAGATGTCGTAGACAAAACGGAGCAATGAGAGATGCAATACAGGTGGGAGCTGTTGTAACTCTGTGTAACGTGTTGCCTCCTGCAAGCTTTCACAGAGGGAGCAGAAATACCTAGAAAAAAAGGGTCGGTTCCCATGCTTGTACGAGACTTCATGATTATACGAACTTGTTGTCCCCAGTAAGCATCTCGGGTGCCAATGAAGCGGCGAGACGACCTTCAAGTGTGCTATTTTTCTATAGAAACTGGTTAGGCCAAGAGTAAAACAAGAATGTGGTGCATCATACCTCCATACTCAATTCTATTTCCAAGAAGTCAGAGGACCTTTCCGAGCGATTTTTGCACGTATGGCAGATCGTGCCATAGACTTGAGTTCCCTGAAACTACACCAATGGTAGGAAAAATACCAGTGAGAATGAAAGTATGCTTACTTGGTCTTTGATTAATGATTGTACGGCAGGATTCGTTTGCTTCTTGAATTCCGTATCAAGATGAGACATGAATAGCTTTGAGAACCTTAAAAAAGAGCATCAGCAAACACATTCTATTCCTTTCTGGTTTCTTGACCCAGCGAACGTACTCTTGAGCATCCTGCTGTTCTGATGTGCGAAGTTGGAGGCTTTCGACCAGTTTCTCCGGGTTGAAAGAAGATGTATTGCCTTCTTGAAGAGCGGAAAATGTGACTTGTAGTTGGAATATAGGAGAATCCTTAAAAATGGAGACATTAAAGGAGTGCTTTAATATATGTCGAAAGCCATATCCACCTTATATCGCTCTTCAGATGCGCCATTCGGAGGAACACAACCAAACACACCCGCTCTAAAGGCCAAATCACGGTACCACACCTACACAATGTGTATTACTTTAAGAATATTATTTTTGTCGCAGTTTCAGGGTACTTAATACTTACCTGCAGAGAAGCGTTTGCATAGCATGTAGCACCGAGGTTCTAGCAAAGAATCAACAATTGGATAACAAAGATACTCTCATTATTTATCACCTTTAACCCGACAGGCAGGTTGGGATCGCGGGAGAGTGCAGTAGGATCTCCCCCTAGCAAGTTGTGCTCGGAAGCTATGTCCTTTATGTTATCTGTCTCATTCGTAACATAAGCAACTGCTTTCAAGCGGTCGAGTTGTACCACATTATTTAACGCACCGTCTTCCCATTTGTTTTGTCCTAAGTGATTGAGACAGAACGGATTCATACGACAGTCTTTTTTTGAGCACACGGATTCTTCATCCTCGTCTGATATAACAATAATATCATCTTGAAGTTCTCCGTTTACAGTTGAAAGAGAGGCAGTATTGGGCTTTGCGCTTGAAGTTCGACAGTATTTATTGACACACAGCATATTGTTGTTCCTCTGGGCAAGGTTGCAAGTTGATTTACGGTGTTCCAGGCTTATATCCTCAGCGCACTTGACTTCAGAGCCTACCCATCCCCAAGGTGCACTGGCAGATAGAAGCCGTTTAACTTTATGAACACCGTTTTCCTGCACAAGTGGCGTTCTCTTTCGCTTTGGTGGCATTTATCCAAGGGAGCCTGAAGACAGAGGAAAGGAGAGAAAAATCACTTGTGGCGCTTGTACGTTGTAATGTAAGGTTGAGCAAAGTCCCGGCCCTTCAAGACGCGATCAAGAATAGACCCATTTAGTTAAGCGATAGTACTTTCCCACATTTCCTACATCCTGAAGTAGCCTACGTTGAGCACGCACTGCGATTGCATTGACTATTACAACCAACACCACTTACTCCATATTGACTCCACTTATCAAGTCTTCCTAAGGAGTCCGAAATGGACAATGCAACCATCCAAGCGCCCGAACTACGAGAACCCTCAAGAGGGAAAAGGATTGCGCTCAAGCTGAGACAACTGGTACGACCCACTGGAAACGTGCAAGAGAAACGGTTACGGAGGAAGATGAAATTAGTGGACTTGATAACGCGTCGCTTAACTTTTATCAAGTACGTTTACTCTTTGCAACAAACAGACATCGAGACGTAATGGGTGCTTCAGGGCCACGTTGTTCGTAGTGGGATATCTGTGGATGGTTTTAATACCGACACCACAACTTGGTAGAGGGACGTACATCGATGAAAATGCACTCCAACCTGGTCAGGTGTGGCTCATACTCTTATTCTGTGACTAGCTATTAAATAAATGCCAATATCCAGGTTAATACGCAATGGAATTGGGGAGATGTGCATGTTGCGGATGTATTTCTTGAAGAAATTGAGAAAATACGCGACGCAAATTATACGAGCGAGCAGTGAGGATATCAGTCAATAGTTGGTTTCGGCATCCTGCTCATGCATGCGTCCAGGCGAGCCGAATGGTTCAAGGAGCAATTCAGCAAACAAGGAATATCTTCATCTACCCAAAACTATCACTTCAAAACAAGCACAGCGGTATGGTCACTGCAATTCGTTCCTGATTGATATCTCATACTGGCTTAGAACTTGACAGGAACGAACGCATATGCCGTCATATCCTCCCCGCGCAATTCTGGTGCTGAAGCCATGGTCATCAGCGCTTCTTGGTTTAGCAGAATAGACGAAGGAGCTGGAACTATAAACATTCGTGGAATCTCAACGGTACTAGCCCTGTCTGGATTCTTAAAACGTGCGTTTCTAAGAGTTTTATCTATTGTCGCGTATGTTCAACCTACTGCAGGTTATTCCTACTGGGGCAAAGACATAGTCCTAGTATTGAGCGACGGATATCTTGATGGAATGCAAGCATGGCTGGGCGCCTATCATGAGTCTCCACAGTCTGGTAGTGCTCTTTATTCTACTACGAAAGGAACTTGCATTGATACACCACAGGATTGACCTCGGAATCTCTGGCACTGACCTCCGGTGTTATATGGACAGCTTTAAATATCGATTACCCCGGCCACTCTTTCTCGCATCTAGGTGTATTCTTTGGTGAGTTAAAGTTAATACCGCCACGATAATTATTGTTCTCAGACAGATCTGCTCAGAGGGTTTAAATGGTCGTCTACCCAATCAGGATCTCTTCAATTCCTTATTTCGAATCGCTAGATATACCGGAGGTGTCCCCGTTGTCTTGTACGACCACTTAGACCCAAGAGAAGACTCTGCAGCGGATGTAGCGTTCGATTGGGTTCCATCGGTGCTGTATAACGTCCCTTTCATCAAGTCGTACCTATACCAAGCCAGGAATGTTATTCGACATGTGAAGTATCAGTACGACGGTCACGGAAGTGGAGTGCACGGTTTGTTCCATCAGTGAGTTCTTCAATATATAATAGTGATGGGGAGTAGTAAAACTTGCATACTCTTTACAGGTTCAGGATAGATGCTATTACTCTGTTTGCCGTGCCTGCTGCAGGGCCTCATGGATTTCATGCCATTGGAAAGTATGTGATTTAGATTATGTGGAGTCCCTTTCACGATTTTGACATGGAAAATTTTCAGGACGATTGAATCCACTCTCCGTACGATGAACAACCTTCTCGAACGACTACACGCATCATTCTTCTTTTATGTCCTCAAGGAACCCACGTGGTTTTTGAAAATAGGGCTTTACTTGCCAAGCGCCATCCTTGTTAGTGTAGCTATGATGTTCCATGGCCTGAGCATCTGGGTCGACGCAGGCTGGATAAAAGATGATACTGCGAAAAAGGACGAGAAGGAAGGTGAGGTACAACCTACGATAAAACCTGAATGGAAACGTCGTCAGAGGCCTGTACTGAACGCACTGCTCATCATGGCTGCAACGCATGTGTTGGGCCTTATCTTGTTTGGAATTATATCCAGTCGTCTGTTCATGAGGCAATACAAGGTACTTTATCGGTATCAATCGTTCTACGAATTTAGCATCTCACATCTACTTCCTTTGCTCAGGCGTTGTGTTCACCGATATTCAGTTTGTTCACAACAGCTCCTGTTCTAGCTTCGCCACTTATTGCGCAACAATACATACGCCGGGATGTCGCACCAACAAGAACGATCCTCAAAGCCCTAAACCTATGCCTTGCCTCGACCGTTATCTCCATTATAACCCTGCTCAACTTCTCCCTTGCTGCAATGCTGACTATCCTCCTTGGCATACCCCTTACGATGTCCTCGTCTTCTTTAGAATCAGAGTTGCCAGCGCGCATGGTGAAGTATTCAGCTTATGCATTTATAGCCCTTGGGTGGCTTATGTTTGGCCAGACGGCGATGGTGCAAGCCATTTGGAACTGGGAGATCCTCAACGTATGGTTTGCTCCATTCGTCTGTATCGTATATGTACCTCTGCTTTTGCAGGCTGGACTTACGTCTCTTATTTAATGCACAATATATGTATCTAAATGGACAATATCATTTCTTAACCACTTGGAATATGAAAGGAAACGTAAAGTGTAGTATACATGAAATGCTAACGTTACAACATGAAAGCGGAGATTAATGCATGAATCGCATTCTAGGCTATGTCCATCTCTGAATCGTCCCCGAAGAGATCTCCGTCATCCTCATCGTGCGCACCTCCGTGGCCATTGACACCATTTGTGTGAACGTTGTCGCCGTCGGTGTCCTCCACAGCATCCATTGCTAGCCCTTCCTTTTTCAACCGCTGCCTCTCCTTTAGTTCATCCCGCTGAGCCGTCTTCATTTCCAGATCAGAAGTAAGCTTCTTGAGAGCATCTTCGAATCGTTTCTAAAGGAACCGTGAGGTTAGCAAGGAACAAGATAGCATACACATATGACAGGATACATACCCTAATGAGAGGATTCGAAGAAGCAGCAATCTCTGTCCTCTTCTTCGCCACCGCCGCCTCCAGATCTCTGATCTCCTCACTCAACAACCGCCTTGCCTGATTATCCTCGTCGTCTTCATCTTCCTCCTCGCTTTCGTCCTCTTCCTCACTTTCCTCGTCGTCATCGTCCGCCTCGTCATCGTCCTCGTTCTCCAGAGCGAGATCCAGCTCAGCAGCGAGCTCTTCGTCGATGTCACCTTCGGCCCCGCCCTCTCCCTCGCCTTCGTCGTGCTCGTGCTCGTAATCCTCGTCGCCTTCCCCGATGTCTCCTGGCGTTAGGCCATCACCGAGGTCAGAAACTGCAGGTGTAGGCGCGTCGAGCGGGACGTCTTGTTCGATGAACTCGGAATCTGATAAGTCTGGGTTGACGTTTTCGAGTATATCTATGTCATATCATATCATATTTAGAGAGGTAGACAAAATGAAAACCGTACGGTGAAGAAAAGACGCACCATATTTAACCTCGCTGGCTAGAGCATCTTCGTCCAATAACCTCTCTACTTCCTGTTCCACGCTCTCTATCGTCCGCCTATTGACGCGTTTCCTGAACCGACGCTTCCGCACATGGTGTAGAGGCGGTGTGAGCCCGTGCGGCCAGATGAATTCATCAATATTGAACGACCCTTTGTCTTTATCTTTGGCGAATTGGTCTTCGCTTGGGATTTTCTTATCAACTACTAGCATCTGTATTACATGCAGAAAAAAGTAAAAATTTAGTACAACCCGTAACCCCTGGAAGCATAAAATTCATTTTGACCTGACATATATCGGCGACTTTGAACATCTGTTTGTTGTCCAGTGTCTTTTGCGACTCGATGACGCACGGAAGGTCAACGAGTTTGGCAGAGTAGGTGTTATTTCCAATATGGAATATCGCACGTCGAGAATCTACCAAAGTGTAGTTGGTTTAAATCCCCATATACTGAGATATACTGAGATATGCCGTTCATACGACGAAACAACGAACCTTTGAACTTGAACCAAACATCGTTCCCCACTTCCCTACTCTGCACCATCTTCCTCAGCTTATCGCAGTCTTCCCCAGGCTGCATCCGCAGAATGAACTGCTCCTCGAACGCCAGATCCTCGTCGTCCGAGTCCAGCTCACGGTCGTACGGGCCTAGGAACGACATCCCGGGCGCTTGAGACGCGGCTTTTTCGCTTAATTTTAGCTTGAGCTTGGGCTGGGAATGGCGAGAGGAGCGCATGGCAGAGGAGCGTGTCGTGCGCCCGTCAGAGTTCGCTGCTGCCCCACCTGGGCCGCTGCCATGGTGGTGGTGATTAGCCGTGGCTAAGGAAGACGATGAGTGGTCGCCGCTTCTAGCACCAGACCCCGAGCCGGACCCAGAGGCAGATGCGTTGTTCCCCCCGTGGTGCAGGCCGCTACTGCTACCGCCTCCCCCGCCGCCGCCTGAGCTGCGCAGGCGGGTGTTTGCTGCTGTAGACGAGGACGAGGCCATGCCTCCTCTTCTGCTCCCGCCAGCGCCAATTCCTGACGTTTTCGGTCGGGACCCGTAGAAAGGTGTATCGTGTGGGTCTACCGCACCCGCATCGTCGTCGTTATCAAAGTCGTCGTCTACTACAATGAGATCGTCGTCCATGTATTGGTCCTCCGATTTATGTACCGGGAAGTCAGGGCCAGATGATGAAGGTCAATGAAAGTTGGTGATGGTAAGTAATTCCATACACGTGATGTGACGCGACCTATTAAAATAGAATTGATCGGTGCCGTCTTTCCTCTCCTTGCGTACACACATAACAGACATAACCCATACTTACTTTATTAACGACCCTACAAACTAATAACGATCCATAATGTCCGGTCCATCCACACCTTACAGATCAAATCCCAGGTCCAGCAACTTCAGCACACCCGGGAATAGCAGCAACAACAACACACTGCCCAACACCACCCTCCCGGCACCATTCAGCACCACCTCCCTCCCCCGCCTCCAAGCGCTCTACTCTGACTTTTCACGACAGAGATTCTCCAACCCGACGTCGTACAACGCTAATGTGGATTGGTGGAAGCGGGCACTGGAGAGTCTCGTTGGTGCTTCTGACGACGACGACGACAGCGACAGACTTGTGCTGCATGCGAATAGGGACCTAATGGAACGCGTCAAGATACCAAAAGTGGGCAAGCCACTTGCGCTAGGCTCTGTACTTGTGCGTCTGCTCCATAACCAAAACACGAATAAATGAATGAATGAACAAACAACTAACCCACCCTCCTGCCCAGCAAGTCTGAACAACTGCAAACGACACAACACCAACACCGCTTCGCACTCCCCCTAACGCTCTTCCTCTCCTCCAAAACCCCGCTAGTCGACCCACCCACAAGGGCGTTCGCGCTCCCACTGCGCATAGCGTCGTTCGTCATCGGCAAGCCCCTCTGGTGGGCGCTAGAGCAAGTCGGGTTGGTATCCGACGATGGCGGGAGCAGGCATGACAGCCATAAAGACACAAGCTGGTACGGGGACTACGTCCTTCTCAGCCTCGTGCAGAATGCTGCCGAGAACGTCCTCGAAAGGCAGGAAGAGAACCTCATGGGGAATAAAGGGGATGCTTTGTACACGTTTGACGAGTTTAGGAAGGTATTTGGCGCTTGTGTGTCGTCCTCGTCCTCGTCGGGCGGCGCACTGGATTCTGATGGTTCGTCGTCATATGTGATGCGAGATACGGACGCGAAAGTATTGATCAAGTACTTGGAGAGGGAAATGGGGATACTGGTGGTTGATAAAGATGTATGTAATTATTAACCGTATGAGATGGTTGCTAATCCTTTGCAGGTTATCAAATTCATCGATGCCTCTTCCTCGCCTGACGAGCACACCATCACAGCCATCGACCGTGGTATCCTCGAGCTAAAGACTGCCATTCGCAATCTGCAATCCCAAATCGACGGGCTGCATAAGAAGATCGACGAGTACGTTCGTTCTTACCTTCCCTCTCGACGTCTTTCTTATTTATTCACAAAGATGCACGAAGAAGGCGTCCACTGCTCTCCAACAAAACCGCAAGCCCGCAGCATTGACGTACTTGCGCTCCCGCAAACAGCTCGAAGACCTGTTACAAAAACGACTCGGGTCGTTAACAACATTGGAAGCGACTTTTATATCAGTGGAAGCTGCGGCTGGTGACGTAGATGTGCGTAGCATTTCTTGCAACTATCGCACTCTTCATACTTATCTATGTTTATTCAGATATTGAAATCGTACGAATTATCTACGACAACGCTTCGCAGTATACTCGCTCACCCGTCGCTGGAGCGTTCCGCGATCGATAAGACTATGGAGGCACTTGCAGAAGCCAACGCAGACGCAAGAGAAGTGGACGATGCAGTGCGCTTTGGAGGCAACGTTGCGGTGGGTGTGGATGATGCATTGGTGGACGAAGATGAGCTAGAGGAAGAGTTGAAGGCATTGGTTAAGGAGGCCGAGAAGGAAGAGGTGGGAAGGAAATTGAACGAGGCAGGTAGGGTGCCGAGTGGTGTCGCTACTGGTGAAAAGGGGAAGACCAGGGAGGCTGTCGTTATTTCATGACATTGCATTTTTTCATTTAGTAATCAGGGTTTATAAAGCACAATGCATTGGATTTAATGTTACAAGCAAGTTACAAGTCGTTTAACCGCAGTTGTAGAGTACAGAAAAAGAAAAGATTTAATTGTTGCCCATGCCGACAGCGTTCTTGGCCTTGTTAAGAAGAGACTCGTCGTTCTGGTTAGAGTTGCTGGACATGGTGTCTCCCACGCTCTGGCTGCCCGACTTCTGAGACTGTGTGGGCGTCTAATGAATATCCGAGAATAGAGGGGTGAAAAAAAGGACATACGTTGGGTTGCACGGTGGAGGCAGCAGAGTCCATGTTGCCCTTGAACTTGTCACCGATGTGCTCGGTGGTGCTCTTCTGGGAGTCGGGCTTGAGAGCTGCACCAGCTTTATCGGTGAAAGATTGACGACCTGCTTGGGACAT
The DNA here is from genome assembly GCA_964017145.1 of Agrocybe praecox. Taxonomy (NCBI): domain Eukaryota; kingdom Fungi; phylum Basidiomycota; class Agaricomycetes; order Agaricales; family Agrocybaceae; genus Agrocybe; species Agrocybe praecox. The sequence continues at coordinate 2,892,993 of OZ024844.1, read as the reverse complement.
GATGTTGATATCTATAGAGAGAGAGATGAGCAGAGAGCTTTGTGAGAGAGAGTAGAGACTGACTTGGTAGTAGTAGTAGTAGTAGTAGTAGTATTGAAAGAGATACTGAAGATGAAGAGCAGAATTGTTGGTCCTTTTATAGGAATTTGGCGAGTCGAGCAGTGACGAAATCGAATGACGCGTTGATCCACCGAGGAAGCGCTCGGGGCAAACACGAACAAGCAGATGATGCGGTAGATTACACGTCGCCCCTTGTTCAAATCCCATGGCCCCTGTCCGTCTCCGTCATCCAAAAGGTGTCTCCACCGTGGAAATCTCTTTTGAAGATGATTTCACAGTCCAAGACTTGCAGCAAGAAATATATGCCGTCACAAATATCCTGCCCTCTCGTCAAATCTGTAAGCAACACTGATCTACTCCGGGCAGCGATAATTATAATGTAGCATGTACAGTGAAATCCGGATACCCGCCCCGTTCTCTCGCTTTGGTCCCCGAACTTCCTCTTTCTTCACTGGGCATCCAGCGAGGCGACCAGCTTATCGTCAACGAAGCTCCTGAGCCCGTATCGCCCACACCAGCATCACCTCCTCCAAGTCGGGCAGCAGCTCCATCTCCACAAGCGCCTGTCCTGTCAGGCCCAGACAGCGTACAGGTCGATGGAAGCTTCCTCGTGCACAGAATCGTACCAGATGATAATTCCTGTTTATTCTCTTCAGTAGCCCTCGTATTCGAGCAGAGCATGGCCAAAGCTTCCGAGATGCGAAAGAGTCGGTCATCTGTCATCTATCATCTTCATTATCCTTACCGTTTACTCTTCAGTCGTAGCGAATGGCATTCGCGCCAATCCGGATCTATACAACGACGCGATTCTCGGGTACATCCTTCTGCTCATTCTCTTTTGCGTTCTATTCTCACCTTATCCAGTATGCCAGTTGCCCAATACATCACTACCATAACAAAGCCATCTTCCTGGGGGGGTGCCATCGAGCTCGGTATCCTTGCCGACCACTTCAAGTCCGAGATCGCCAGCATAGATGTCGAGACTGGCAGGATTGACCAGTTCTCTCCCGCGAGCGGCAGCGCAAGCACCCGTGCTATCCTAGTGTACTCTGGCATCCACTACGACGCCGCATCGCTCGCCCCTATGCCTGATGCACCGCCAGAGTGGCACCAAACACTATTTCCCATCGTGCGTAGTAGTTGTCTTAATTAACTCGTTCGGACCTTACGCAATTCGCATTCGCACAAAATCTAGGAATCTACAAACCCGGAGAGTGATTCGATGCTCAAAGCAGCCAAGAAGCTCGCTGACATCTTGCGCTCCAAGAAAGCGTTTACCAATACTTCTACTTTTGATTTAAAGTGTGAAGTGAGTTACCCTCTTCTTCATTATCTATTTGACAGGCGTAGATCCTTGCCCTGTTCTCCTTCTCCTTCTATACTCATTAATTTTGTTATAGGATTGTGGTCAGGGACTCAAAGGCGAGAAAGGCGCACGAGCTCATGCTGAGCAGACGGGTCATGTCCGGTTTGGGGAATACTAGATAGCCACTACGACCTCTTTTTACACCTAAAGTCCCGAGTCTACTTGTGTCACAACCAAATACCAATTGTATACATATCTCGTTCATCCACTAGATGTATAGAGATTCTTGGAGTAAGGTCGACCAATAACATTCTTTATCTTCAATCCCAAAGATTAGATTAATACGATTGATAACCATCCGTCTAATTATATCCCATAGCAAATCTAACGCTGCCAAAAATAGGATATCTAAAGCCAAGTATAACGCACTCTAGCAATATAAGTATGTGAATGTTAAAAAGTAACAAAACATAATGGGGGCACCGCGGATCGAACGCGGGACCTTTAGAATACAACCCTCGCAGGCCACTTCAGTCTACTGCTCTCCCAACTGAGCTATGCCCCCATGAAATTCGATCTTCCAGATGTTCCAGCGAGGCGCTAGTTTGAAAATGGTCTTATTATACCGTGGACCTCGCCCTCGCCTATCCAGTCAAGAGGGTGTCGGTGTTTAAATCGTTCCATTTATGTTAATAATATCTTTACTGGGATTACCGAGGGATCAGAAAGTCTCATTCTTTGGGAGTGACGTTCGCCGAACCTTGAACAGCGAACCCCGATTGTCTGGTCGTTTTGTCGGGCGAACCGCGAACTACCAAAGAAAGTGTCACATGGTTTGGTCTTGCTGCAAGGTCCATTAAGCGCCTCCCCAGCGGCTAGGCTCGCCCCAACGCTGACAAGTCAAAGCCAGCGGTTATTGGTTGCTGTATAAATATTTACTTCAGAAATATTTTCAATTAACCACAAGCTACCAGTTCATCCTGGGTGTCGGAGCCTGTTCTTGAGTACCCATGTAGCCAGTTTGAGGCAGTAAATGAGATGCAAGGGATTACATTCCCTAGACACTCCTCGGCAACAATTCGGAATTATCCGAAGCTACTTGCGTAGTTTCGGGTCGTGGAGGAAGATTCAAGAATTTCCACCATTCTTGAGAAAAGACATCGGGGCCATATACGACGGGGTGACGGAGTAGTCTTTCCACGTCGGAATTGTATATCCCAAGATCTATGGTCTTTTGTTTGTATAACTTCAACGTTTCCAGAAGAACAGTGAGTTCGTGGTCGAAGTAGATAGTCGCTAGAGCCTTGACGTAGAGGGAGGCTACATAAAATAACAGGCTGGGATGGGTATCAAGGTCGGGATGGGACATTTCTTGTTGGAGGCGCTCATCAATAAACTGGAAGGTGCTGTCGAATTTGGCCATAATAATCTGGCACAATGGATGGTTGTGGCTTGGCCCGGACCACAAGGTAGATATGTTTCTGATGGCTCGACGCGTCCGTCGTAGTAAATGTGGGAAATGTTGATACAACAATCCAGAAGATGACTGAATACGGTGATCAGGGCTATAACTATTGCCGACCTTTATTTCACTGATCCTTCCAAAAATATTTCTAATTAGAAGAGCGAGTTGCCAGTAAAATTCTGAATAAAGCGATGAGAAAATAACTATGACTTCGTTGTTAAACACCTACCATATGGTTCGTTGGAGGAACCTTGCAATGAATTGAATTCGATCCACAAACATGGGGGGAAATGTTGTACGAATGGGTGATCTGAGAGAGGGAAGCGAAGTCCGTGCGTTTCCAGGTGAAAATAGCCTAATAATCGCAGTTTGATTTCGAGTCTATGATAGAGAAATGTTTTATGATTCCGATTATGCTGCAGTATCCTATTCGCGAGAATATGCAGATTTTCGTGATGAAAAGCCTTTGCTACCTGGTCTAGATCAACGACGTCTGAGTGGTTACTATTGTAAAAGGGGATCCTGAACACGTTCGAAAGTCGCAGGAACTCAACGTCACTGGATTGGTGAAAAGCTAATAAGTCTTGAAAATAGTCATTCTGAGGTTGGAAATCCTGCCAGGACAAACTTCGCCGCGTTACACTTAATGCTTCTGAAACTTCAGATATGCAATGGTATTCGGCAGAGAGTGTGTTGTCGTCATTCTTGTGAGTTCGGTTGTAGATGTTACCAATAATTGAGCGGACAAGGTCGAACATCGGAAAGATGTCTTCTGATAGAGTCCTTGCACTGGACTCCCCATCTTCTGTAAGTGACTGGCGTATGGAATATCCGTATGCATCTCGTATCGAAAGCCAAGTTGAATCATACTCAGTCCATGTTCCTAGACGATCATATGATTTGCGGATGCAAAAACGTGCCTGACTTCCAATTATATGTTTTTTCGAGGAGGAAAAAACATTGGCATCACTGAACAAGAATTCTTTCAAAGACGTATGTAGTCGATGAAAGGTCCTAAAAGCCATTGCAGCGAGGTTCAAGGAGATGTATGCCTGTGGACTTTTGTAAGGACAGGGAGTGGGTGGCTCTTCCTTCAGCCGAAAGTTAGTGATTTGGACGAAGAGAATAATGCCCTCGATAGCAGGATATAAGGATGTGTATAGTAGAAACAACAAGGTAAGACCGATGATAATTGAAACTGGTATGACGATTTTCTTCCCAAAAGGTGAGAGAAATTCAATCAGGCCGAGGAGGAACAGCACGAGGGCAGCCTGGAGAAGAAGAGGGAGTGCCCTAAATATCCTTGGAACATGCCATTCACGCAGACTTTGTGTCCTCATATGAAGAAGGGCGTATGCCTCCTTTGGCGAGAGGCTGGGGTAAGATTGGTGTTCTCGGAGCCATTGCAGGCAGATTATTCCGATAAGGACGGTGGTGAGGCTTAGGACTAAGCTTGTGAGCCACAGCACATTGACCCTGATGTCTGATGAAGTTGGAACAAAGGTCGATTGAAGTACTTGAGACGTGCTCGATCCATTATTGCCAGAGGTTTCGACGCTAGTTGCAATGCGAGATAATAAACCGATTATTGCGTCGTTTGGGTCGGGTTGCAAGTTCCTGTAAGACTCAATAATGAAAGATGTTACGACGGCAGAGAAGAGACCAGCCTGGAACTATGTGAGCACAGAAGCGGTACATTGAGTTTGATGTAAAAGCCTACAAATATCAAGAGGTTTTCGACCTCGTCTTTCCATACGTTGCACTGTTTTTGGTCTTTTTCCAACAAAGGTTTTAATAGAATAGTCCAGGAGTTGTCATTGGGCTTTTCGGGGGCGTATCGAAATGCATCATTGATATTCCATAATTCAGGTTCTCCGTCCTGGTTCTGCGGCCAAGGTATGTATCAGCGCTTTAGCAACCATTGGAGGTTATCAAAAACGCCGAGCTGCCCACCAGTACTTCAGGTTCTGGGGAATGTTCCGTTTCTTCGTCGTTGATTTGATCGGAAATAATGGTAGGCATGAATAGTTGCAGTGACGCGGTAAGCGCCCAAATGTACGCAGCAAATTGAGGATGAGGTTGGGGTGAGTTACTAGTTGCTTATCCGGTGAACCGGTGACGCGTGATGAATCGATGAATCATGGCGGGCCAGTGCAGCCGGTATATGGTTTTGCTTGGCATTGACTTTGCGACGCGTCCAAATGTGTGGCGGCTGATGCTGAGGTTCTGAATAATCTCCCTCTGCCCGTCGTTTCTGCTGTGCAGCAGACCGGAGGCGACCTCTTCTCTCAACAATTCACTCAATTTAACCACCATATACTCTATCTAATGGCGTTCTTTTCAAGGCCCAATTTGGATTGCTAAACCTACTTCGGGCGAGGACTCATTCAGCTCGAAGCCATCTCCGCGCAAAGGTCAGTGCGCTCATGTTTTTTTGCGGGATTATTACTCTTCTACAGCGTCAGTCTCCTTGTTGGAACTGTGCTAAGGCTTGTAATTGCCTTTGTTGCTAGATTATGTACGGAGACAATGTCGCAATATTGTTATCTATGGGTAAGTGACTGCCCAATTGTCGGCATCTATATTTGCTGTTACTATTGCGATGTATTCCTCACGATATCTATCAGTGAAAAACTCATAAGAGCTCACGTATTCATCGTCCTATCTAATACATACTCCAATGCATACGCTGACTACAATTCTTATAGCTCTTGCAAGTTCCAAGATAAAGAATGCATCTATTATCATCCACCGGTACGCCATCCAGTCCCACTTTCCTTCTTCATAACAAATAAGCTTCCAGACGCAACTCCACCGCCGTATGTCTACCGCCACCATCATGCCCTCCATCTAACCCCAGTGCAGACCTTCCATCTTGAACGTCGTCGAAGCTGGAGGTAATTATAACTCTTTTTATTTTTGTTTATATTCAAACTAGCGCCTCGCTGAAACATCTGGAGGATCAAATTTCATGGGGGCATAGCTCAGTTGGGAGAGCAGTAGACTGAAGTGGCCTCCGAAAGGTCGTATTCTAAAGGTCCCGCGTTCGATCCGCGGTGCCCCCATTAAATTTTATCATTTTAATCTTCTGTCATTCTCTCCCTTTTTCATGGGTGATCTACCTGACAAGTCGAAGTTCATCTGTTGGTGCACAAACACTTTTACATTACAATAGTGTGATTCATGAATGAACTTAACAAGTGTTTAACCTGCGGGTAAAAACGAACACTACAGAAGTGATGTAAATTTCTTGAGCATTTAACAAAGCTTCAATCCCTGTAAAACCAATACGTTCAAGTGCACGATTGGAATTCATCCAAGCAAGGAAAGCCCACTCACCCATTTACATAAACGGCTTGTCTTCTTTTGCTCCGCGTGCCGCTTAGCTGAGCTAAACTAAATGATCGTCCTGTGCACAAACTGTGTTACGACCCGGCGAGGCTGGTTGAGAAAGTAGCAAAAAGCAATGGGGGCACCGCGGATCGAACGCGGGACCTTTAGAATACGACCTTTCGAAAGCCACTTCAGTCTACTGCTCTCCCAACTGAGCTATGCCCCCATATGAACGTGTACGGCGCTGTGACACCATGTCAAGAGTGTGATGAAATTGCCATTGTGTCATTGACCAGGAGTTACTCGTCCACTAGTGATTAGTGACCCTTTGTCCCAATCCACCAACTACGACCATGTCTGGTACAGGAGCCCGCGAGAATGTCTTCGCTACGCGCATGGCGCTAACAAACACCAAATTGCGATTAAAAGGAGCTCAGACGGGACACTCTCTACTCGCTAAGAAGCGAGATGCGCTGACGACAAGATTCCGCGCCATCCTCAAAAAGGTCGATGAGGTACATACTTATTGGAAGATGCGACGCTGTCTATTTTATTGATCAGTTCAGCTTTAGGCAAAGAGAAAGATGGGAAGAGTAATGCAACTGGCTTCGTTCTCGATGGCTGAAGTCACATATGCGACTGGAGATATCGCATATCTCGTGCAAGAGCAGGCCAAATTAGCCACTTTCCGAGTAAAAGCCAGGCAAGAGAATGTATCTGGAGTCGTTCTTCCTGCATTTGAAGTCGATCGAGTCCCCGGCTCAGGTATGCAGCCCCCTTCCATCCTATTTCACCACAAACTTACGACGCAATCTCCTTGATACCAGATTTTAACCTTACTGGCTTAGGCCGAGGTGGTCAGCAAATAATGAAGGCGAAGGAGGTCTATGCAAAGGCGATCGAGACATTGGTTGAGCTGGCATCCTTACAAACAGCTTTCACTATTCTGGACGAAGTTATACGGGCGACAAATCGTCGAGTCAACGCTATTGAGCATGTCATCATGCCTCGCTTGGAGAACACAATCAAGTATATAATGAGCGAGCTTGATGAAATGGATCGAGAGGAATTCTTTAGGTCGGTACAATTGCGATTTATTGCCCACAATTATACTAAGGGACACTGTAGATTAAAGAAAGTTCAGGGGAAGAAGAAGCGTGATACAGCTGCAAGAGATGCGGAGGCCGCCGCTCTCAAGGAAGCAGAAACAGCAACGACAACAATTGATCATTCAGACGACATTAACGATGGCATACAAGGATCCACCGACCTCCTGAGCAGTAAAGACGAGGACGTTATTTTCTAGTGATGCGTTAAGGACTGCTTTTTACGATTCGAGTTTTCTTCTGTTCGACCTACAATTGCAATACAATGGATTACACTTCCTGACACCAAAAATGATATAAAAGGCCTGCTGCATACGACAAAGGAGTGATCATGGACATATGTCATATCGGAAAATAGTATGCGTAAGTACATGGGGATTTTGTGAGGAAGAAACGATATGAAATGCAACATATGCTTGAAGAGATTACTAGACAAGATGTAAGATATTTGAGCAGATTTTAGATAGAAAGAACATACGTCGACCATCTCAACATCAGCAGCGGCCTTTGGGGCTTTGTTTCGGTCTTTCCTCTCCAAGATTGCCCGTCTTTCACATAAATTAAGTTTTCAATAAATCTGTAAAACGACACCGTACGCACCTGTCTGTGTCCAGCTTGATGGTGGTGATAACAACATTGCTGGGGTGGATTCCGATGGGTGCACTGGCACCGTTTGACTTGTCGCGTGCGACACGGTCAACGTGGATAACCCATTTCTTGCGGTAAACCTGGGTAACCTTTCCCTCACGACCCTTGTATTTCCCTCGGACAATGCGGACCTCGTCGTCTTTGCGGATAGGGAGGGAGCGAGTCTGTATATTCCAAATTTGATGAGTATGCCCTGTTTTCCAGAGGTTAAGATCTCCTCACGTTGTGTTTGGCACGGAGCTCCTTGGAAAGGGCCGAAGACATAATCTTGCGGCGGATAGAAGAAGGGGCCGCAAAGTGGGCCTTGCGCGACTTGCGCCGGGAGGAAGAGACGTCTAGAGACCCAGAAAAAAGGGACAGTCAGAACTTCAGTTCACCAGAGTCTAATCGTCATCCCAAAGTCCAAGATTCCATCCAGCCCATTTCTCCACCAAAATTGATCGTAGCGTCCTGAAAAGCCCTGGATATGCGTAGGGGTTGCATATGAGACGATACGCACCGGCGTTAAACTTCATTTTTGGCGGAGGGGGTGTCTTGAGGTCGGCGGCGTCGATGAGGAAGTACTTTTGGTGAGGCCTAAGGACTATTGCTCCCACGGTCAATCTTGTTTAGTCATGTGACTTACATTTATTGAACGTCATAAGTGCTCGTACAACTTTGTTCATTCATTATATCTTGCTGCTAGCCTTACTCCGTCCAATCACCTTAAACTCTAGGCTGACTGTAATGACAGATCAAATTCGCTCAACGAAACTCAAATTCAAGGGGGATAAAACCAAAAAGAAGAGAAAACGCGATGACGGAGACGACAGAGTTGGAAGCAGCAGTAGCAAGCGGAAATTGGACGACAAAGACCCAGAAACATGGGTTCTACCAGAAGCAGTAAACGAACTACGCGGTCCTACGTTTATTGTTCATCCCTCGGACCCTTCACCAATTTCAATCAATTATAATTCGACCACTAATCGGATTGCTCTACAAACACTCGACAAAGACAAACCAGACGATGGAACGGAGTCAATTAAACTACTTGACCGTACTCCAACTGACGTCTCACAAGTTTGGGTAATAACTCGGGTGGCTGGTTCTTCGACTATCAATATCCGTACTGGAACAGGAGAAGGGAAATTCATTTCTTGCGATGCCCATGGTCTCGTTTCTGCCGATAGAGACGCGCGAGGACCGCAAGAAGAGTGGACCCCTGTGGTATTACCGGATGGCATGGTCGCATTCATGAACGTCTACGAGAAGTATCTGAGCGTGGACGAGGCGGCAGGTGGTTCTCTACAACTTCGGGGTGACAGTGAAGAAGTCGGCTTCGCTGAGCGGTTCTGGGTCAAAATCCAGTACAAATACAAGAAAGAGGCCCACGAAGAAGAGAAGAAAAGAAAGGACGGTCTAATCGCACCACCTACGATAGATGAATCGAGCACAAAGTATGTTCAACCTTTGTCACATCCTTTTCTAGTGTCGATGCTTATATTTTGTTCACAGCCGCATTCATCAAGCTTGGGGTGCAGGGCGCTCAGTTGTATCGGACGCGGACAAGAAAGATGTGTGTTGAATGATATATTGACCCTAGTGACTTGTACTAAATACCCTAAAGCTCAAGAAAGCTCGCAAAGAAGGCCGCCTGGCAGAAGCTATGCTTGACCGTCGAGCCAAGTTGAAGAGGTAAGTTATTCATATAACAACTTCTGTGAGCTGTAAATCTTTATTAACTTACTCGTTTAGCGACCGGTTCTGTTAAATAATACCCTATGTAAACACATCTTGGATCGCGAATTCCAAAAAAAAAGGTTGCCACCCAATTTCCGCCTCAAGCCTATATCGTGAAATGACTGCATAATCGGCTCCGCTGTAAAGTATCTATATGAAAAAGTTGTCTTTTCACCATTCAAACAAACTTGTTTTAGTTCAGCACCTTCCGTATAAATAGGCATGCAATACCTATTCCTGTTCCTCCTCCCTTGGTCGTCTCTCTTTCCAGATGAAGATACCAAAGCCAGCCTCTTTGACGAAATATAAACCACTCGGCCGACTCCACGACGCGATGAAGCTGACCCATCTTACCGAGAAATCTTTCCATCAATTCAAAGTGAGATTATACTTGCAAAGCTCTTTGAAGGTACAGGCGCTCATCATTCTGATGGAAGCGCTGGGCGAGGATGTGTATGGCAAAACTAAATTTCAAGAAGCCAGCACATTTACAAGGCGCAAGATGGGGACAATTTCTAGAAGACGTGAGCCAAACTTTCCTTTTCTAATACCTGCATCCAGCGCTAACAATGATGGGTAAACCTCAGATGCTTTTTGTCGAGCCTCAACTTGTTCAATATGACGATCACTGGCCGCTTGAATTTTACTATAACTTTTGCCATCTCAGACACAATAAAAAGGCACGTATCAAACCGCAGGAAGTCATTGACGTAGATGTCAGCGAGGTCGATTCGGATTCTGACAGCGACATAATATGGTATATGACTTGATTATCACCTGTAGCCCTTATACTTATCTCTTTAAACAGGATTGACGACAAACCAAGACCTATCACAGCAGGACCATCCATCAGGTGGGCACTATCGACTCGTTTCTAAAAAGAACTAATATAACATTCATTGTAGTTCCACTTTGACGTCGTATTCTTCTCGAAGGTCAGTGAGTACCTCCACGGGCAGGCCTAGCTCTAGCCAGAACGCAGTTTCTCCGGCACCTCCATTGGCACCTCCAGATCCCCCAGCCCCACCTGCTCCGATAGTACAGCAAAACGAACCAAACGACCAAACTCAAACGACCGCAAAGGTAGCAGTATATGCATCCTGCATGTTTTGCGAAGCCCCAATAGTCGCCGATCCTGTCTGCAATGCAAAGCTTCGTGCGTTTGTAGGGCAAGATCGGTACACCGAAATACTGGCAAGGCACGGAATACGGTTCGATCAGCATCTAGAGATTCTCCTTCGTATGGATAATAGCTTGAAGTATACGTTCTTTCAGAATCTTTCTATGGATGGGATAAGTCCTCTGGGCAAGTTTCAACTTTGTCGACTGTTCAGCGCGAGCAAGACAGCAAGGATTTCTCAGGCTCCTCAGGCTGGGAGTCCCAAAACCGAGGCTCGCGCTTCGCCAGACATTCCTTTTATACCGCCGCCTTCTTTGGAGGTCCAGGCAAACTTAAGCAGTGCTGCCCTCTCTGTTGTCGATTTTGGTCCTGACTTGAGGAATGCAATGAAGTTGGATGACGACGAGGCTTTCGATGATATCATGGTAAGGACGTCCCCAGATTTTCATGAAAATACCCTTTCTCAACATATAAATCTTAGAACGTGATGGATCTCACTTCACGGTCCTTTTTCTTCACATACGCACCTAACATCGAGCAGCTCGAGCAAGTCCTTAAATTGGTGTGTGCTCTGGGCATTTAATAGTCCGTTCAAGAAGCAAGTTCATCTCATAGTTTTCAACATGTCACAGATACTGCACCAAAGACAGCTTCAATTCGGTCGATACCATAATTACTGGCCAATCAGGCTTTATATGAAACGTCGTAAAGCCATTTTCGGCACCACATCTCAATTCACACCGGAAGAAGAGGAGGTATTATATGAGGATATTTTTGTAGGTGTTCTTTTTTTCCCTCCCTCCCTCTCTCTATCGTGCGCGGATTGTTGATCGCAGATTGATCTTTTACAAAACAAGAATACACACCATGGAATCTCGCCTGATATAAATAGCGCATTATCACCTCAATCGACATCGACAAAACCAGGCCAAGGGATCCGTCCAGGTATTCCTCCAGCGGAGATCGATACGGAAAACTTGAAGAAACCCGATGTACACGTGGTACAGATCCCGTGCAAGCTGCATGCTCCTATCGATATTTCGAGCGTAGCTCCCAAGTTGAAAGAGTACCTCGACAGAATCGGGATCCCAGAGCTTATTCCGGCTCTGATCCATGCTGGAATCACCACCGATAACGATTTCGATGCATTTTCCAGACTGGGATCTGACGACTTTAATACTGTTATTGCGTTTGGGAAAGTCAATTTGAGTGACTTCCAAAAATTCATACTTAAAGCTATTTTCCCCAGTGTGAAAGTTTTGTCACAATCATGATGGCCTTGTTGAATCATAATACATCTATTGTCGGGACTCGGGACTGTATGATGTGGCGATTCGTTGATATTTTGCGGGCTTGTTCATAGACACTTTTTATGTTTTGGCGCCACATATCGTAGTCAGTAACAAACGAACCAGCAGATCAAGCATCCACGTCTTTTCGAAACGGTTCGTAATTGTAACTGCATCTACAGACAGAGGGGAAGAAAAGATATAAAAAAAGGCTGTCATCTTCCAAGAGAGCTACAAAATTTGATGACGGGCGTTGATTAGGAGGTGAGAAGGTGCAAAGAAAATGCGATTGCTAGTAGTCAATGGAGTATATATCGTATACCTCGGTAAGAAAGTGTCATAAAACGGTGTTGTCACAGAGAAGAGAAAGAAGAAAAAGCGAGGATAGTTTAACATGGATATTCGTTTAGAAATCTTCATCGTCTTCGGGAAGGGGAACAGCCTCAGCCTGTAAGCAGGATTAGGAACTGAAGATTGACAGGAAAAGACGCAGTAATGTACCTTCTTCAACTCTTGCTCGTATTGTGCCATCAAATTCTGGTCAACGGCGACTTCAGCAGGAGCCAGGGCAGGAGCAGCGACGAATTCCAAAGTAGCGTTTCTATAATAACAAGACATTTTTAAAACGGCGAGGTGGTCTCGAGATGGGGTCTACATACCCGACGAGCTTCCTTGCCAACCACAGGAAGGGTTTCTCGAAGTTGTAGTTGGACTTGGCAGAGATTTCGAAGTATTGGAGGTTCTTCTTCCTGTGGAAAGTCACTGAGCCGGTCTTGACTTTGCGCTCCTAAAAAGGAAAGAGAGAGGGATGAGTCTGGGCGGATTTGACGCAGTTCGATGGTGATTTCAGACCTTGATATCGACTTTGTTTCCACAAAGGACGATGGGGATGTTTTCGCAGACACGCTCGAGGTCACGATGCCAGTTGGGAACGTTTTTGTAGGTGATACGGGAGGTCACGTCGAACATGATGATGCCGCACTGTCCCTGGATGTAGTATCCATCACGGAGACCACCAAACTTCTCCTGACCGGCAGTATCCCAGACATTGAAGCAGATGGTACCAAAATTGGTGGTGAACTGTAGGGGGTGAACTTCGACACCAAGGGTGGCTGTGGTTGGTTGAGAAAAAACCGAGTAAGTATTTTTTTCGAGCCACATGTCGCGTCAAAATGGCCCGAGTGCGACATTGAGAAAGGTTGGAAATAGATATCGCGTACCAATGTATTTCTTTTCGAATTCACCAGTCAAATGACGCTGAGAGATTAAAGAGATCAAAACGCGATCTCTGCGAAAAGACAGCACATGCAAGACACTCACCTTGACGAAAGTGGTTTTTCCAGTTCCTCCATCGCCAACTACATCCCAGCATTACAGATCGCAGACGATAGACAGATTGACGAAAGAAAGGGGAGGTGGAAATGCGGCGATGAAAGCGATTTGAACATCGATTAAAGAAACAGGGAAAGTCGCGTTAGAAACTGGAAAAAAAGGGTTACATCTGAAATCAACGCGCGCACCAAGGACGAGCTTGAATGTGGGGATGGTAGTCTCAGTCATTATAAGGATAAGAGGATGAGAGATGAGTGAAGAAAAGGTAAGAGAGAGAGCTGAAAGAAAACTTGAGTCAGATAAGGTTTGAAGCGCTGGCGATTTCCGAACCCTCGGATCCGTTTATGACTATTCTTTTTTTTTTGATGACTTTTCTTTGATATTTTTATCGTTTTTATCCTCGCAACCGGAGAGGTCCTTTCCGTCTGTGGGATGATTATTATTCAAATTCTCTCGGCCGTCATTTTATAAACCTCAAAGGATGTTGGAAAAAAAGGATCAAGGAGAAAGGTCGGAAGGCGTCCCGGCGGCATCTCGGCCAGATGAAGTCATTGGTTACATGCCATCCGTCCAAAAAAAAGTACATGATCTCTCAGCCAACTACTCTTCAAGCCTTCAAGTCACAGGTGTGAGAGGTGCCTTATATATACTTATTTATCTTTTCCTTCTTTACTTCCTTCCACCATCATGTCCTCTCAGCAGGTAGATGACCTCCCCTCAGACAAGGCCCCTAAGTCAAAGGCCCCCCCTGGCGCTTCCTGGAAGACCGATGAGACCCACCTCGTCCCGAAAAATAATTTGACCCTCGTACGCCGTCCGAGGTTTTCTTTTCCTCTCTCTTTCTAACACTCTATGTAAAGGTTTTTGCAGGTCTCATGTGTACAGTGTTCTTGGCGGCCATTGACCAGGTTCGTTCCTTTCATCCAATCGTCTTTCTTCGCATTCCAACCTGTGCATACATTTCAGACGATTGTCGCTACCGCTTTGCCAACAATCGTCAATAAACTTGGTGGCGGTAAGGATTACAGTTGGGTTGGCACGTACGTCCAGCATGGCCATTGAGCTCCACGCATACATTGTTGCTGATTTAATCCCAAAGAGCTTACTTGTTAGCTTCTGCTGCGTAAGTTTGCCCGTTTATTTTGAATTTCCCACCCGGAAATTTATGATCCTTTGTGTCATCAGTCTGTCGCCATTGTACGGCAAGCTATCCGACCTCATCGGCAGGAAACCCATCTTATATACCTCCATTGTCATATTCCTGGTTTGTATCATGTCGTCCTTTTGACCGCACGCGTTTTTTATGATATACGCCCCTAGGTTGGATCCGCTCTATGTGGCGCGGCCCAAAGCATCGTGAGTTTTTTAATTGATCCTAAAATTCAATAGACAATACACTCAAACTTTATTGAATCCGCACAGACGTGGCTGATTGTGTCCAGAGCAGTTCAAGGCATCGGAGGTGGAGGGATCCTCCAATTGGTACGTGTTTCAATCTTTTTTTTGTCGGAAACCTGCAGACTTAATATTTTCACGAAGGTTAACATCACGATTAGCGACATTGTTCCTCTGCGAGAGTATGTTTCACTTGAACCGTCTCCGGTATTTCTTCTCAACCCTTATCTTTGGCAGGCGAGGGAAATATGGTGGTCTCATTGGTGCTACCTGGGGAATTGCCAGTGTCGTAGGCCCACTACTTGGTGGAGTATGTGTATCTATTTTTTTCTGTAAGATAATCCGTTTATCCATGTCCTTGTAGGTTTTCACAGACCACGTTTCGTGGAGATGGTCAGTAATCTTGCCGTTTCCTTCCTTCCTTGCGACGTGACTTATTGGTCCATCTAGGTGTTTCTTCATCAACTTGTTGGTTTTCTGAGCCTTTCCTCTCTAGGCAATCATCTTACCTGATTTGTTTTAGACCGACAGGCGGTGTTGCGGCAGCGATTTTGTTCTTTAACCTAAACCTCAATCCTCATCGCGGCAGGACGCTCAAAGAACATGTCAACGACTTTGACTTTGTAGGTTTGTTCTTAATTGTTGGTGGAATTGTTCTCGTCTTGCTCGGCTTCAATGAAAGCGAGACTTCCTGTCAGTTGCTTTCCCCCTTCCTGATAAAATGAATAGCACCTTAACCTTTCGCTTCTAGGGTCATCTAAGGAAACGATAATATTCCTCGTAGTCGGGTTTGTGTGTCTTATCCTAGGAGGGATCAATGAGCTCTTTACAAAGCGCTCCCCTATTATTCCTCCCCGTCTTTTCAAGGTAAATAATCGACTTCCCCAATATTAGACAGTGACATTGATTACGCCATGTTAGACACGCACCACCAGCTTTATTCTGATCAGCACCTTCTTACATGCTCTCGCGTTCTTCTCCGGAGCATATTACCTACCCCTTTATTTCCAAGTCCTTGGTGCCTCTGCCACCAAAGCAGGTGTTGAGTACGCGTAGTCATCACTAAAAACACCTCTTTCATACGACCTAATCATGCTATAATAGGATGCTGCCGTTCTCGTTGGGCTGCGCAGTTTTCTCTGCCTTCTCAGGTGTCCTCGTCTCTCGCACCGGACAATATCGAATTGTGATGTGGATCGCTTATCCCATATTCGCCCTTGGTATGGGGTTAATGATTATGCTGGATGCAAATTCGTCGACGTATGTCCTACATTTTTATCACTGATTGGAGACTGATACTGATCCATACCCATATCTAGCGCTGTGAAAGTCATCTTTCCATTAATCGCAGCCATCGGTCTCGGCTGCTTATTCCAGGTCAATATTTGCCCACGAGTTATGCATCCTGCTGGAAAATTTATCATGCGATCTAAATTTACTACAGACACCTCTCATCGGCCTCCAGGCCGCTATGCCGATAAAGGATATGGCAACTAGTACCGCAACCTTTGGATTCATCAGGTATGGCCTGACTTTTGGGACATTCATTTAAAGAGGCTCACTGGAACGGCAGAACCATTGGCGCCACCGTCGGCATCTCTGTCGGCCAAGCTATTTATGCCAGTGTATGTGTGCTTTGCGTACTTGCGATCCCGGGCAACATGGTTCTAATCGCTCTTTCTTTAATAGATCCTGCGAAAGAAAGTATCGCGTATACCCAATCCTGGCATTGACACATCGCCTGCCGCACTCAGCCAGATCGTGCGCCATCTCAAAGATATCCCTGTACGTACCTTGTTCGGCGCTTATTGGTTGAGGAAGCACCGCTAAATGAATCATTTAATAGGACCCTGTCACACGTGCGGCTCTCATTAACGCGTACGCGAAGTCAATTAGCATCATCTGGTTGGTGATGACACCCATACTCGGGGTCGCTTTCATTCTTGGTAAGTCTTCTTTCTGTTTGCATATGATGGTGGCAGCACGACTATGATGTGCTTACCATTTCGCTCTCGCGCTTGATCTGATAATGACACGCAGTATTATTCGTCCGGAAATATACCCTTCAACGGACCGTCGTGCGTGCCGAAGACAAACAGAAAGAAGTGGGAGACGTGGAAAAGGGCTCTCAGGAGGAGTCCGCCGAGTCGGAGAAAGATGCTACTATTAACGATTTCGAGAAAGATACCACCAGGCGGTCCATAGAGCAGGAAAAGGCGAACGAAGCCGATGATATTACTGTTCGACCGACTACGGCAGAGTCTAAAACGGCCAGCACGAAGGAATAGTTTTTGAGACGATAAATTATTTGTCTCGCCATGTTTTGGTTTTTGGTTTTTAGTTTCTTTCTAATGATGGGTCTTTCATGAATCCATGGGTACTTACGACGTTGTTTATTTTACAGTCAGAAACGCTGCACTACTAGTACCTAATGTTACTTACTGATGCACTAGTGTATTACGGATTAGATATTTTGGATTTTACTTACTTCCCCGATAACCTTGAGCTTTTTACCAACCTCTGTACATTTGGGTACCTGATAATTCCGTGCTCCGTAGGACGTTGATAAATATAGTAACAAGTGGTTTACGGCATATAAGGTCCGAAGTGAACTAGTGACCCTTTATGTTTACAAGAAGAAAAAATGTGATGGAGTTTCCATGGGTATTAGGCGCCAGAATTTTTTGTGGTTTTCCTTTTTGGGCTATTGCGGCGAGACAGTGCATAAAGGGGCGCCTTTTCCACAGCGACCGACTTTTGAAAACCATTGGTTGTAACTTGTTACACTATAACCGAATTGCAATCGGTAACTATTTATTTGGATCTAAGGTTGACTAATCTATAGCACCCACTGTGGTTTGCTTGTCCCATTGACGGTACTGCGGGGTTATGCTTGTCCTCGTGAGCCATCCGTTGATGGACGTCTGGAATAAAGGCCTGTTATCCTTCAATTCCTCGCGAAGTACTCCTTGAATTCCTTAACTGTCTTGGCCTAAGGAAAATGTGACGTTGTCCTGCACCCCAGACCTACTCGTTAAACGCATAGGAAGTAATCGCAACCACACGAAAGTCGTAAGCGTACCTTATGACTTTATGGCAACTAGTGATGGAACCTTTGATCACTCACCTAGAGAACCGTTGGCATCTTCATCGGCCAAAAGACATGTACAGGTGTATGTGTGTTGTCGAGTCCTAACCATCGCACGGTGCTGTATGGTTCTGATTCTCTCTCTTTATTAATATACCCTGCGAAAAGCACCGCACATATATGTGTTGGTCTTGACACGGCGGCGCCTATCGCGATATCCCATGTGCGCACTTTAATCTAAGCGTTCAGAAGCTCGCTTGAGCACATATTCGGCTGAAGAACATCGCTAAGAGTAGATAATAGGACCCTATAAGGACCCTACTACACGTGTGGCTCTGATTAACGCGTATATTAGCACCATTTAGCTATGATGGCGCCCGTACTCGGTGTCGGTTTCGTTTCTTGGTAAGTATGAGTCTTGTGTTCCGTACATAAGTATGATGGGGTCGCACAACGATGACGTGCTCTACTTACTGTTTAATGGGGGGGGGCGCTCGTTGCTTTTCATTTGACGCCTGATGTTTATGCTGATTGACACGCAGTACCATTCGTCCAGAAATATACCCTACACCGGACCATCGTGTGCGCCGAAAACAAACAGAAAGAAGCGGAGGAAGATACTGATCCGGAGAAAGACACCCCTAGGTTATCGATAAAACAGGAATGGAAACATATGGGTAAGTCAAGAGAGAAAACCCTTGAGGCAAACTATATGTCTCGTAAAGTTTTGTTGCATGTCTCTGCTCTGAATTGAGTGTGTTATCGATCCAAGCCTCCTGACAAGTTTGGTTGATTGATAGGTACGGCAATCTCAGATCAGTTGACTACCACAGATATAGAAGGTCCGGAGTTTGTGTACTAGCAAATGGTGTTTGTTGAGGGTCGGTGAGGGAGCGTCTAATAGATAAGTGGGCGTCTATAAGAGAAGTATATAAAGGAGAGATAGAGAGAATGAAAAGAGATAAACTTGAAATGAAAGTTGAAAGAGCGAAAAAGACGAGTAGTCGGTATGGCACGTGCGGAGATGGAGTGAACGGCGGAGGAAAGCGTCGCTCTCTCCCATCGTACTATACCATGCCTTCAGAACAGTACCTTCCTCCAACTGAAAAGCTTTGCTCATCCTGCCAGTCCGCCCTCATCGACCCCATATCTCTCTTATGTTCTCTCTGTCGCCCGCTCACTCAACAACTATCTGCAAGGATTGACCAAGACCCGCCATGCCATGACATTTCCATCTCCAGACGCTCTCAGGACACTGTAGACTCGATTTATCATGCTTTACAGACCGCACCGCCATCACCTTACCCCAAGAAACCCGTATTGTCAGTCACCGCACCCCCGGCTTCCCAGCGACTTCAGCATATCATTCCACCAATTCAGCCTGTCGACACCGCTCCCTCCCGACCAATTCCAGGGCCTATATTTACCGGTAGCCAGTCCTATCCGAACCCATTGACGGACGTTACTCGTTTGCGCATACGGTCAAGAGCACACCATTGTCTCTACCCCGGAGCCAGTTTTACGGGCACACAAAAGAGCGGGAGGAATAGCTACGACGTCAATGTCTCCATTGTGGTATGTTATTACCATCCTTCAAGGGTTTGGAGCACCAATATTCTCTTTCCGAAACATAGGATGTCAATTTCGCTGCTTCTACACTTTGCGGTTATTTGAGGATACGGGGTTTGACTGACGATTGGCCGGAGCTCACGACCTATTTCGATGCGGAAATCATTGGAAACCGGTATGGGTTCCTTACACAGGAATGGGGAGCTTCGCAGCATGAGGATCTCGTTCACTGGTCTCGGTTCCCGTCGTTCAAGCATATAAGACATGAAGCTCAAAAGCCTCATATGACTCTGGACGAACGAGATCGTGGTGTTATATTCATGAGGTGGAAGGAGAGATTCCTTGTACCCGACCACCGTGTGCAAGATATCAATGGTGCAAGTTTTGCAGGCAAGTCTCAATCAACTCTGCACGGTTTATATATACGTATATGCGCATACCCCTACTGCGCACCGCAGAAAGCACAGCATGCTAATATGCATGTCTCCTCGCAATAGGTTTCTACTACGTTTGCGTCGATCTGAACCCTCCTCCTGTGCCCACTTCACCGCTTGATTCCACAATGGAGGAAGCGGAAGATGCGATACAAATGCCCTTGACCCCAGAATGCGATGATCGACCGCTTCCCCAGCCCAGGCAGAAGAGTGTCGGACGGTCGAGAACACGACGAGATTCTAGTACTCGCCGTCGTGGGCCTTCCCTAGCTCCTATCAACCCGCCTGTTGCTACTATGAGTGGTTTCTACTATCATCAGAATTCTGAACCGTAAGTCTTTAAATAAATTCTGGACCCGTGGTGAATGACTCATGATTTTGGTAGATATCAGCAGTTGTCTCTGTTACATGTTCCAGAGCAGACCAGTTCTAGCTTCGAATTTCGTTGACTAGGTTATTTTTTATTTAACAGCGAAGTCGTGGTTTGTATGTACGATAACAGAACAGAATGGCACAACGAACTCAACGTTCATTTCCAATTGCTTTTTCGAAGATGCAGCTTGGCATTATTATTGATGTCATCTTCCCCGCACCATTTGATATTTCCGATGGTAACATCAAATTACTGCTGACTCCTTTTTTTTTTCCCTGCGCAACCCTTTCGTAATCCCTCCCCGCTCCTTCAAACATCCTTTCGAGTTCAAAAATATACTATACTATACCTTTGTTTTGCTTAGTTCTTCCCTGTATACTTCGGTACCCCAGCAATTGTTTCTCATGTGCTAATGTTATGAGTCCGTTCTGTGTTTTCTTTCACAGCCGACGATGTGGTAAACATCAAGATTCAAGAAGCAGTACCAGGTAGCAATCAAGAAAAGGATCATGTGTCCTGTCCATTTAATCCTCATTGGTGCTCCATTGACGTGACACTCGCGGAAATCAAATGTTTTGCCTCCTTGTCAAAACCAAGGGAAATCACAAGCAGTGGATCATCGTTCTGCATGCGGGCTGCGTAATAAACTGAACCCGAACGGTTCTCTGGCAACCTTTTCTTTCCTTCCTTTGACCTCTTGTACATACATACATAGTATGTCTGAAGCAGGTGCAAAACGGACGCCCCATGTGGTCATCGTAGGCGCTGGGTATGTGTGATCGGGACATTTTTGAAGTGTATAACTGCCGCTGAGTCAATTAATTCTCGGCATCATTGTTGTTTTCACGTATGCAGATTGGCCGGTATTTCTGCTGCGATTGCGCTGAAAAGACAACTTAATTTCGATAATTTCACAGTATGTGATGTTTGCTCGAATGCGGAGAGCCCCTGTGTGACTGTTTTCTTTTTCATGGGTGTAGATTTACGAGCAGGCAGATTCTGTAGGAGGAACATGGAGGGTGCGTCCATTGAATTGGATTTCTTTTTCGTCCACTTCGCTTACTTTGAGAGACTAGGATAATACGTATCCTGTAAGTCCTCTACACGCTTCGTTAGAGTTTGTGTCCTGAAAGAAATCTGCAGGGCTGCGGTTCAGATGTCCCTGCGCACTGGTACAGTCTCTCGACGGACCTTAATCCCAAATGGGAGACGTACTTTGCTACCCAACCCGAGTTGCGAGCTTACTGGGAAGAACTATGGCATAAACACGACTTGGTCCGCCACACTGTGCTCAGTGCAACTGTTACCAACGCGGAGTGGCAGAACGATGAGCAGCGGTATGTGGTGGACATCCAGGATTCGAAGACGGGGGAGAAGAAGCAGATAGAGGCGGAAGTGATTTTCTATGCGATTGGTGGATTCCAGGCGCCTTTATACCCCAAGGACTTGCACGGTCTGGAAACGTTCAAGGGCGAGTCGTTCCATTCAGCAAGATGGAGGCATGATATTGTGCTTCACAAGAAGCGCGTAGGGGTCATTGGAAACGGGTGTTCTGCGTATGTTTTGTTTTTCCCCTTATCTAGAAGTGGTTCTTTGAATTAATATTTTCCTCTTCACTGTGTGTATAGTGCGCAGTTAATTCCGGAAATCTCGCGGGATCCTTCCGTGCAGGTCATTAATTTCTGCAGGACACCTCAATGGTTTGTTCCCCGCGTGCGTTTCATACTTCGGTCACTTTCTGTCCTAGAACCTTGACGAATTGGGTATGTCTAGAGAAACACTCGATACCCAGGTTGGGCAAAGTGGATCTTCGCCTACGTTCCTTTCATCTTACGATGGTACAGGAATTCCATCATGGCCAGAGTGCGTTTAATTCTTTCCTTTTGAATGAGCATTAATCGAATAATCTTCACAGGCCGATATCGGTTTCTTGATCTTCAGGAAAGATAACAGACTGCTCGTTAAGATTGCCAAAAAGGTAAGCCAGCCCAATGGTATTCTGCATCCCAGGGTTGTGTTGACTTTTATGTTGAAGCTTCTGACGGCGTATATCAAATCTAAAGCGCCGAAGGGTGAAGTCGAGAAGCTAGTTCCTAATTATGGTACGCTATGTTCTTCAAGGACATTCCAAATTGTCACTTACCTGTGAAATGGACCGGAAGCTCCTGGTTGCAAACGTATTATCGTGGACCCAGGATATCTTGCTTCGTTAAACCAGCCAAATGTCAGCGTGAAATGGGACACGATTGATTCAATAGTGGAAAGCGGCGTGAAGCTGAAAACTGGAGAGGTGATACCCCTAGATGTAATCATTTTTGGCACGGGTTACTCCCTGGTAGGTTTCTTTCAATCTTTTATTCAAATCCTCTCACTGATCGTTGTGGATAGGAGCCTACCCAGTTGAACGTCCGCGGTAGTAAAGGGGTCACCTTGAAAGAATACTTCGAAAGCAAAGGCGGGCCGATGGCCTACCTTGGCTCGTGCACGCCTGGTTTTCCCAATGCTTATATTCTGTTAGGTGAGCCTGCGTGTTATTCATGAGCTGCGGATAGTTCCCAATGAACTCTTCAGGACCCAACGTTGCTTCAGGGCATGCGTCAGTTATTTTCAGCGAGGAGGCACAGGTAGGTCTCACAATCGCGTGAAAAAGACAGTGCCGTGATGCATGAAATTAGATCAACTTTGCCATGCAGCTGATCAAACCGGTTGTTGAAGGAAAGGCCAAATCGTTTGAAATCACAGATGACGCCACGGACAAATATAATGAGTGGCTGCAGGGACGCCTCCAGTCATCTGTGTGGACGGACTGCGTGTCGTACTACCAGGCAGGACGAGATGGTAAGACTCGGATTATAGCAACGTTTCCCGGACCCGTAAGCCTTTTCTGGTGGTTCTGCCGAAGTCCTAAGTGGGAGGATTTCGATGGAGTAGGGGCAGAAGGCTGGAGCAAGGAAAGGAAGCAGAGGAAGCAGAGGATATGGACAATAGTTACTCTGCTTTTAGGAGCTGCCTTGGGACTTGGATGGAGAAATGTTATTTAAATAATAGTCTAGTTTGAAATAATATAAACCCCAATTTGGGCGGAGTTGGATTGTCGTGACTTGACTCTTGTCCTCTGCTTCAGTGCACAATCTAACAGTAATAGGCCGACAAGGCCCTATTATTTCCCTTCTTCCTCTTGCTCCTTTACTCCATAATGGCTTCACACTCACACCCCTCCTCAACCGCAAATCTCGTCGGTGTTCACTACCGCGTTGGCAAGAAGATAGGCGAAGGTTCCTTCGGTGTCATCTTTGAAGGTTTGCTACCGACTACATTCTTCTGCGTCCGGTCCAACTGACAAGCTAGAAAGGCACAAATCTTCTCAACTCCCAGACAGTTGCAATCAAGTTTGTGCGTTGGCCTGCCCTTTTTTCGGTGGAGAAGTCCACTAAAATGTCACCTGGGAAACTATTAGGAACCAAGGAAAGCGGAGGCACCTCAACTTAGAGACGAATGTCGCTCGTATCGTATTCTAGCTGGATGTCGTGAGTAGTCTTTGGCTATGTCCTATTCCCTTTAGTCTTGACTAGCCACCCACTGCCGTTCGTAGCCGGAATTCCACAGATATATCATTTTGGACAGGAAGGTCTTCACAACATCCTCGTCATCGACCTGTTAGGGCCCAGTCTAGAAGATCTTTTTGACATGTGTGGTCGCAAGTTCACGATCAAGACAGTTTGCATGGCTGCAAAACAAATGGTGAGGCACTTTCGAGTTGTCGGATCACAGTTTCCCCCCCCTGATTGCCAAAGTCCAGCTTACTCGTGTACAAACGATCCATGAAAAGAACCTCATCTATCGAGATATCAAGCCCGATAACTTCCTCATAGGACGCCCCGGGACCAAGGGCGCCAATGGTTTGTCCCTTTTCAGCGATCTTTTTATTCTTTGACATCACTAAATTAATGGATAGTTGTCCATGTCGTCGACTTTGGTATGGCTAAACAATACCGAGATCCAAAGACGAAGCAACACATTCCTTACCGTGAACGAAAGAGTCTTAGTGGAACTGCACGATACATGAGTATCAATACACATCTTGGGCGAGGTGCGCTCAAAATTTGTCTCGTTCCCTTTCGACGATTACTGACAGTGCAACCATCAGAGCAATCACGTAGAGACGATCTTGAAGCACTCGGCCATGTCTTTATGTACTTCCTACGAGGGAGTCTGCCGTGGCAAGGCCTGAAGGCTGCCACCAACAAGCAGAAATATGAAAAGATCGGAGAAAAGAAGCAGACTACGCCGATCAAGGAACTGTGTGAGGGATTCCCTGGTAAGTAGCGTGATTCACTCAGGAAATTGTCGTGTAACTTTCGGCCTTGCAGAGGAGTTTGGCATTTACCTCAACTATGTTCGCAAGTTGGGATTCGAGGAAACGCCAGATTATGATTTCTTGAGAGAACTTTTCACAAAAGTTATGAGGAGTAATGGTGATGTCGACGATGGGGTCTTTGACTGGAATCTCCTAAATGGTGAGCAAACATAGTTAATGCGTTGTCTGAACATACTAATCATATTTTTAGACGGAAAAGGTTGGGAAGCATCTGTGGTCAGCAATTCATTTTTAATTTTTAATCCTAATCTTGAGTTTCACGCTAACTTTTCTCCTTCTAGGGCCAGAGCCAAATGCTCGCGAGAGTGCAGAATGAAAATGCATACGCGGATAGACGGAAAGAACGTGATGATAGGAGACGCTCACAAGCACAACCGGGCAATGTGGTACCTCCTTCTCCTGCTCTTGTTAGACATGGATCTAAGCAAAGGAAGGTCCCTGCTGTCCTCACGCCTGGACAATTGACACCGCATTCTGCACAAGCGCAGGCACATATACCCATCGGGACCAATCAGCGAGGCAGTGCTCAGCAACATCCTTACGCAACCGCTGGAATCGGTGCTGGGTACGAGTACTCGCAACAGCAAGAACAGTTTAAAACCCAACAGCAGCAACAACAGCCATACGGTCGTGCGTCGCCCATGGTATCGAGTGTTGGTGCAGCCCCGGCTGCTATAAGCAACGTGCGGGCAAGAGGTGGAGATATTGGCGTATCGCAAGACTATCAAGCACAGGAAGACCCTCAGCCTAAATCAGCTTTCATTAGACTTCTCACTTGCCGGTGTTAAGCGCATTGCTTTCGCCATCTCCCTCGCCTCACCTCTGGTTTTTTCTTTCTGGTTTCGGTCTTCGGTATATCTGATGCTTTTTCTGAATAATTCACGTCTAACAACATCAAGCCCTCCTTGCATTGACGCTCTGCCATTCTTTTCACTATTTCCTCGATACCCTTATAGGCTCCTTCATAATACCAACGTTCCCTTCCTTCTTTTTATGTCACGCCGTATATGATTTTGAACGATTATATACCATGTCCCCTACAAATCATTGATGCTCAAAATATCAATACTATTCCATGAGTACATATAACCAGATAACAATTCCATAGATGTGCAGTACCAATTTCCAAAAAAAACAAAAAGTTCCGAGATAAGAGCCCAAAAAGTTACATAGTAGTCCCAAAATAATAATTCACAAATATATAAAGTGTTGAAACATGTCTCCATTGGCAAGCGGGTCGGTGTACTATGATAGCAAACAGGTGTATTATTGGGAGGCTCAGACCCCAGCAAGTTGAACTTGACTCAAACTCTTCTTAAAGATCATCTCCGAGACTGATGATCGATTCCATGTCGTCTTCCCGCAGATGCTGGCGGGCCAACCTTAAAGGTGGGCCATCGGTAGAAGAGTCCTTGGGTTTATCGGAACCAACCACGGAAGTCCTACGCTCATCTTGTTGATTACTATGCTCGGCAGTTGCAGTTCCTGAGTTCGAAGGGGGTATGATAGTAGACAAGCCGTTGAGAGTAGAGTCACTGTTCATCTCGGAGACACTACGGTGTTGATTACTGGATGCGCGGCCTAAATTCGAGGACGGGATGGGAGAAGAATCAGGTCCATCGGAAGCATACTCGAGTTCCCAATCTTGCTCTTTAGAAGTGCCGTCGACCAATGTTGCAGTCAGGGGGGTTATCGCTGGAATAGCTTTATCGCCAGGAAATGTTGCTCCAGGCTCAACAATAGGAAGATCATCCATCGGTGTTGCTCCCCTCCTATCAAAGTTATCCACAACTCTAGTATCGACATCCATCGCCAAATCAGTGTCTAGCTCGCCTCTGACATCCATATCCATGAGGTCATCGGTTTGGGTTGTTGCCTCCGAACGTTCGACGCGATTCCTTGGAGGTCGATGTCCTAGTACTAGGTAGGAGTTGTCTTGAACTGAAGAGTTGTTGGAAGTTGCATTCGATTGGCTTCTGTTCCTTGTTGCATCTCTTCGTCCTTGGTTATCACTTGTTGAACTCCGAGTTTTGCGGGGGCTATCTCTCACAGGACGTGATGAGTGTGCATTTTTGCTAGGGGAGCTTTTATTCTTCGAATTCACTCTATTCTCGCCTGAGTTGCGCATAGCGGCAGAAGCGTTATTGTCGGGCGCTTGCTGAGGGGGAATACTTCCAGACGCAAAATGACCGCCCTGTTGATCTTTCCTTGTTTGCGAGTCCATTGAGGACCCGGAGCTCCACGCAGGCACCGGGAGCCTTTCATGCCCTTGGCTTCTTTGTTCCACAGAGCGTATATGTTCTTCAATCGGGTCTACCGGGGTATCCCCCTGTCGAGGTGAGTCAAAACCTCGTCCATATGACGACCCAGATGTAGGATGAGGAGCATGTTGACCTGGTTGAGAAGAATGCTGTGGACGTTGGCGATGAGCCTGATGTCTGTTATTGGGGTTGCCCCCGTTCGTGTGAGGATAAGGATAATGTCTGGAGTCTAGTGTATATTCATCTTAGTATACCTCAACAATGTGTTAGTGGTCGTATAACGTACCTTGATGCTGTTGATACCTTGGATGATAAGATCCTCTGTTCCGCCCTCGAGTTACATAATGCGGGCGGGGGTAGTACATTATCTGTCCATTAGGATGCATAGGGGATGTAAAGCCATGGGGAGGATACAAGGGTGCTACATTGAGGGGGGAAGGGTTATTTTGGCCTGCAGCGAAAGTCAAATTGGGAGGCGGTGTAGGTAGAGGAAAAGGCGCGGGTGATTGTCCATTTTGCAACGAATTCGCCTGTGTTTGTGTCAGTAAATTACATTATTTGAGGAAAAATCCTGATATCCGTACAGCAGCCTGAGTTAGGGTTGTTCCCATCTGGACCATTATGGTGGACACCACTTCTTTTATATTGTCCTGAAAGGCTATTTTCATAACTTCCCCCAAATTGGATTTAGTTACCACATCTGATGTTGGCGAGGTGCGAGTGGACGGGTCTTGATGCGATTGCGAAGGACCAGGCGGGGTAGCAAGAGGGACAGGAATTTCTTCCATTGGTTGGTCTGAGTGACCTTGAGACTCTTGTGAATGCGGGGGAAGACTGGTGGGGGGATTTCTTTCTTGTGATGCTTCTGGGGTAGGAGCTGGACATTGATTGCCATTTTCTGTTGAATGTGTAGATTGACTTGACACCAATGGGTTCTTCTTGAAATGCAAGTGGGCAAGTTTTCGTCGATCGGTTCTTGTATCAAGGAAAGAAACTCTTCTATCCTTACTCTTACTTGTAACTGGAACATCCGTCACAGAATCGGGAAGTTGATTGGTCGGGGGCGTAAATTCATGATCTGCGTCAGTCGCATCGTTCTGTCCTGTTTGGGTGGCCGTAAGATTGTGAGGATCCGAAGAGATAGTCCGTTTTAGACGAACATTCGTTACAGGGTAAGGCGCAGGAGGGACAGCAACATAATCCATGATCAACCTCTTTCTTTTCAGGCTTTTGGGAGGTTGTATGGGTAAGACCGCGTCGACGTGGGGAGTTGTCTGCAAATTGTGCTCGATGTTGTTATGAATAGGAGGCATCAAGGATTTGAGGGGAGTGTGTTCGGAGAGCGATTTGTCGCCTTTTCCCCCCTCTTCTTCCTCGCCTGAGGACTATTTTGAAAAAAAAAAAATGAAAAAAAAAAACTGCTCTCAGTGGATATCAAGTCGAAAAGCAATTACTATGCACCTCTTCATCATACCACCCTGCATGCAATCCTTTGCGAAAAGGGAGACATTTGTTGAACAAGAGAGCATTATAGACAAGTTGGCCATAACCTGGATGACGCTCTCCCTTCTGTTGTCGTTTCTTGAGGTCATCCATCGCTGACTCAAATTTATTTCTTCCTGAAAGGTGACATTGGTGAAAGCTCGAATGATCTTTGCTTGAGTCAGAACCAAAAGCAAGAAGTGCTTCAGCCGAATGTAGGTTTGATTTTGCCAATATATGGGCAAAGCAGCTCCCGCTGTGGCATCCTTTGCAGCTTAATACCCAATGTGAAAATGCTTTGTGGGATGGCTTCTTAGAAGAGGGAATACAGACTTTCAAACGTTGCTTCATAAGAATTAGTCATGTTAATTGTTCACGAAACGCCAGGATAACTTACTTTAGAGGCCGTTTGGATTTGTCGCAGTTGCAAGGCTGCTCGGAAAAGAGAAGGTACGGTTTCGTCCTCGAGATCCCTTAAAACATATTGACAACATACAATAAGAGTAGTATATCAACGAACTCACAGTGGTTTGAACTCGAATGCATCGTTGTAACGCCGCTCGAATCTGGTAACGGCCTGCTCCGCGTCTGAGCGGACATCCTTCAGTTGCGAAAAATTTCGGTACTGCATTGGACGCATTGGCACCGAACACTCGCAACTCCGCCCTTCCGCGTAACATCCAGGGCATATGTGAATAGCGTCGCTAGTCGGATTCCTCTCCAGTTTGAAGATACACTGTCGACATTCAAAGAAACTCTGGAAGATATCGCCCGCACAAAAATCACAAGTATATGGGATTTCATCACTCGTGCCATTTTGCTCGTTGCGTAGCTTGTTGTGTGTTTTATCATATTCTTCCGCTAAGATGCAGTCGTATATTGAGAGCAGTTGAGTTAGACTATCTGATAAAGAGCGACCTTTGGCTTCGTCGAACGTTGCACTACTTGAATCGTCGGTCTGCCGCCTACGCGCTTTCGACGGGAGACCAGTAGTAGAGATCGTACTTGTCCCAGGAAAGAGTGCTTGGAGTTCTTGCGCTTGAGACGAAAGGGAATAAAACACCATGTTCTTGACGCGATATGTTTCTTTCCGACAGAGTCTAATACGATGACATCAATTTTCTGTTATTTGATGAAATCACAAAAACGAATTTTACCGTCGATAAATGGGAAGCTCATGAAAATATGCAGTTGAAAGTCCCCGGCAGGTCATACGCGACCAAGACGTCTTGACGGTGATTCCTCCGGCATTATGGACTTGATGGCAGGATCGTGGAGGCACCAGAACAAGATCGCCCAGTTTCTGTTGCAGGACATATACCTTGAAAGGGGTTCTTGAGAATTGTTTGATAGTCAAGACGTGGTTTTCGTGATCAAGCTCGTGGCCCAAGCGCTGGAAATATTTCGCGGCATCAGGTGCTGCATCGCTTTCCGTCATGAACCAAAAAGAAGATCCGTCGTTTTCCGTGTAGCACATCAAATTCTGCCCAGACGATGCGCAAAGATCTTTGTGGCAAGGAGTGAAAGTATCTCCAATGCCTAAATAGCACATGAGAGTTTCGACCGCTTTCTGGAATGAAGGTTAGCCACCGCAATACGCCGTACAATAACAAGGTGTTACCGAGCCAGTGAGATATCGGAACATATCTTCTGGGCCATTTCCAAGTAATGCAAGAGGAACCACATTGCCTTTTTGAAGCCATTCTTCCCAAATTTTTGGACACTCCAAGTCCTTTCCGTAAAACCTCTCTTGCTCTATAAAGATTATGGCATTAGGTCGCGGAGCCTAAATGACTGGAGAAACCTAACCATCTTCGGTCATATATGGACCCGTAGAACGGCAACGCTCGACAAACTCATCCAATTGCATTTTGTTGTCCTGCCAGCTATGAACATTACGGACATCGATTTCTATGGAACAATAACATGTTAGATACAAAAAGTTATGACAGACCCTAACCTACTGACCTTTAGACTTTGTATTCTCCATGAAGTTTTCCAGTGTAAACATCTCCTTTGGCCAAGAAAGGAGCTCGTGAAATCCTTCTATTACTAATGGGATACCATTCTTCTCGTAATCTCTTATTATTTCCGATAACTCTGCCGAGTTTGCCTTGACTCGTCGTACTGGAATGAATTTCGGGTTATAAGATAAGAGAGTTTCGCAACCATCCCACCCTTTTGTTGAGGGCATCGTCGTCGGAAATTCTAAGCCACTAGAAGTCCGCGATCCTTCGAGATGGGTCAAGTCTGGTTGAGCGGGAATGTGGTCCTCCTGGGCCTGGCCAGTCAGATTACCAGTATCAGAGTCCCGTCGATCGCCAGCAACACGTGTTGTGCCGTAATCGATATTCTCAAAGGCGTCAGAGATGTTTGATATACACTCCGCTCCTGTATCGTTTGTCGACGTTGAACTGGAATGTGAAGTGGTTGTTGCCAGTGGAGAAGGGGAGGATGAGAGTAAGGGCGTCGGCGTCGGGCGATCTGATTCGGATTTACCCAGGCGCGTCAGCCGGGCCGTTTGCGGGGTGTCTCCCCACTTGATGCGTCGCCCCTCTTCCATTAACTTTTTTCGAAACCGCTCTTGCGCCATAGTGTATTGGAAGGTAAAGGTGATCAGGAAAGAAGGGCAACGCGAGCAAGTAGTTTTATATATCCGGAAGATGGGGAAGGGTAACTATAAGTGGTACATTGCAGTGAACGCTAGATCTGATTGATGGTGTGAGCTGTGCTTGCCAGTGCAGCCTGTGCGCACAATATGAGGAGTATAATTCACCAGAGTTCCGAAGGTTTTTTATATAGGTTGGTTGTCTTCTTTCTTACGAATGAGACATATAAGGGACGTGGAGATAGTGCTGCTGGTGTGATATCAGAATGATAATAACTTTCTTCGTAGTAAGCATATGACAGCCTCATGGTATATTTGACAGGTTTGACGCCCAGTTCGGATTTCATTATAACCACATGGTCATAGTTGTTGTGATTATATATAACCCAATATGATCACCATACCATCCGTCTGGGACACAATCCTCGAGTTTTACATCGCCTCTGCCGGCTGATAGTAATATACTTATCAGAAGATTGTCTTCTAATGAGCTTTCGCTCAGAAAGAATAGACGCGTGTAATCACCATGTCACGTGACTGTGACGGCCATGAGAAGAATCAAGATCTTTGATAGCACGCCAGAGGTCCTGCACTACTAGTAACTCAACTCGGACTAAGGGTCATCACCAACCTGCCTATAAATTTTCCGTTCGACTCCGCAGCGTTTATTAATAATCCGTAGAATGTCTTATGGTGCTCCTGGTGTTCCCGATTTCGATTTCTGGGAGTTCGTTTGCTGCTCAAGATGTCGAATGCCCTTCGGCCTGGAAAATGGGTCTGCGACAGTTCCCTTTTGGCTTACCGAGTGTGGACACATAATCTGCAATAATCATCTGAGTCTGTCTGTCTGCTACGTGTACAACCTTTGGATTGATTGTCTTTTAAACGTCGTGAACATAATAGGTCCCGACCGAAGTTGCTGTCAATGCGGCGCCCAGGATATCCAACTAGCACCACTCCATCGAGAGGTGTGAAAGTATCGATATGTCTCCATCCATTGACTTACTATAGGACGTGCGATGCGTAGATGGATGCGCCTATGTCTGAATGGTTCCAGTCTATCCCGCTCTCCCTCGAATCAGTTGCTCATGCGGCCAAGGTGAACCTCAAACTTCAGCAGATCCTTTCCAATGGCTTTTATCTCTGGCACATATTCTGCTATCTAGTTCCAGCAAGAGGCAATGGCAGCTCAGATCCGCTATCATAAACTACGGCATCAACAATTGAGGCAACTTGTGGAACGCCTGAGACAAGAAATCGAGGAGTTGAAGAGGTAAATGCTCTCGAGATCTCTGTAGCCTTTCGGGCTACATACTTTGAATCTTGTAGTAGGGCTAGAGAACCCCAGATAGAACATCACCAAGAACAAATAGACGATACGCGTAGGATGCACAGTGGTGAGGTTTCTCATCATTTGAACGCAAATGGAAAAAGAGAAATGGCCTATACGCACCAGTGAGTTGCTATATCGAATATCAGCGAGACTATTCTGACCCAAAGTCAGGTTTGATGCAAGGCACAGGAGACCAAGGACTGACTCAAGCCCTCGTTCGA
Organism: Agrocybe praecox; assembly: GCA_964017145.1. Lineage (NCBI taxonomy): Eukaryota > Fungi > Basidiomycota > Agaricomycetes > Agaricales > Agrocybaceae > Agrocybe > Agrocybe praecox. The sequence goes on along the minus strand of OZ024844.1, from coordinate 2,860,473 downwards.
TTACAACACCCGTAGCACCTGACAGGCTCACTTTATTACCCGGCCAGCAACTTGCTGGACTGTCGGTTTACAAACAGCAAGAACAACCCAGACGATCCCAACACTCAGCTCCATCCCTAGAGAGGCCAGAATACTATCACCAGCATGGTGTACTAGGGGATCGCTCAGCATCGAGTCGGACCTTTGGGTAAGTAGGGACCGATAAAATTGCGCATATATTTACGGAAAAGATTGTTTAGCAGTCACGGACCTCGGCCTGCATCAAGTCGGCCGTTGGAGTAAGTCAAAGGTCAGTTTCTTCCTCAAGTTACGAGGCTGATTATATACGAATAGACAATATGCATTTGTTCCTCAAGATAACAACAAATTCTGCGCCCCAGCACCGAGCCATATTCAGACAGCTCCAAGAATCTTTCAACGTGCCGACGGTAGGCAAAATGACCAACAGATCCAACAGTCGGGCTCGTCAAACAATGAATCCTCAAATCCTTCATCTTCTCGATTCAAACCTGCCCGCTTCGTCCCTCCGCTACAAACTGCGAACGCTTCAAGAGCTCCAGCCGCTCGGGAGGTTATGGGCCCTCCGCCCACACCTCAGCATGTCCATCAGTCTAATAAGGTATAGGACAATTGCGATCATCAGAGTTAATACATTGATTCATGGCAGGCACCCGTCAACAACGTTGCAACATTAATATCCGGAGGAACAGCGTCCCGTAGATTCTTCCCAGAACCTTCAGACAAGCAGATACCTCTTGGAACACGAGAGATCTCACGGGCATCTGGGGCCCTTCCCAGTGGAAATACACCAGGCCAAAGAACGCCGTTCGTCTCTAATCTTGGTCAACGAAGTGGATTTAGTTAATTCTTTCGCTCAACGCAAGTTGGTTGTTGTATTTTTTTCATTGAATATACGGGTTCTCGTTATTTCTTTCTACGCAACAAGTGTAAGAGTGAGCTTGGCATGTGTAGTATGACTGCTCAGCGGCGCTCAGTGCCCAGAGTTTGACTGCACACCTTTGTTCGGCGTTTGCCAAGGCCAAAAATACATTCCGGTCGTCATCATAGCCTCGCCGCTTGCTGCGTAACATCATACACCCTTCTTCTCCTTTCCCTTCATACAAATACATCTGTCCTTGTTACGATCATCCCTCCTTTCACGACTTTAAACCAATAACTTATCATGTCCTACCGAGATCCTTACGCTGCTGGAGGGAGTAATAAGTACTACCCAGATAACCAAACTCATTATGCAGCGGCTGAGCCGGTGCATGGGTATTCTGACACCCGACCACAGCAGGCCTACGACACCATGGGCGACCGAGAATACAACCCATATACCTCAAATGCGCAAACATACTCGGACGAGCAGCGATACGAAGAGCCTGATTATGGCTACAGCGGCCAACAGATGAACAACAATTATCCCCCAACGCAGAGAACGGGTACTCAGAAGTCGACACTTTCAAAGAGCGAAAGACCCTCCGTAGCAGTCAGTCCTGTTCGGAAACATTACAGTGGATTTGAACAGGGTGAATTCACTCCGACGGTGCCGATGGCGCTCCAGCTCCAGTGAATCCAGTTTTAAGTTTTACCGTTAGGTTCTCAAGTTGACTAAACTTTTTATAGGGAGAAAAATCCCAAATCTATGAAGGAGTATCGTTATGATCATCAGGGGAATTTGTGGACTAAGGTGCGTCTGTTTTACGTTTACTTTTGGGGCTTTCTGTTGATAGTCTGTTCTACAAGGGAGGACGAGGACGTTGCGCAGGAAGAATATGCTGCTGTTCTCTCATGACTGCTGTTTTTTTGATTATCGGAATCGTTCTTTCTCTTGCTCTGGTTCGTCTCTCATAGAGGTTCTTATATCAAGTAATCATACTGAAAAATGATTCTAGTGGATTCGCCCTCCTAGCATAACGATTGGGAACGTTCAGACGATGTCCGTCAATGGAAATTCTGTAAGTATTTCTGATTATCTACAATAGCTCCTTCTCAAATGATCGTAGATCCAACAAACTAGTGATGGCATTCAAATCAACTTGGGTGTCGACATTTCGTACGTATTATAATCCATGCGTAGTTCTTGTAACGTTCTGAGCTTTGTTCTCAGAGTCAGCAATCCCAACTACTTTTCAGTCGCTTTCAAGAAGATCCAAGCGGAGGTTTGTTTCAAGCGCTTTCCCTCGTCTTCCATAGTAACACCGCCTTCCAGATATTCTACCCCATTGATGAAACATCTGTTGGAGGAGGCACCACAGACAATATCGTCTTTAAATCAAACACACAGACCAACTTCACTTTCCCTTTCCAGCTGAATTATAACAGCACGGCAGACCCGAACGGTAAAATCATTAGTGATCTCGCCGTTAAGTGTGGAGTTACAACAGCACAAAAAACCAACATCAATGTCGACTACAAGATTACGGTCAGTTACGAGTTACAAATTAACTGTCTGAGCGGTGACTAGTTGACTGACGGGTATTGACATCACATGTAGTTGGGCATTCGTTTTGCGCTCATCACCATATCACCAGTGATATCCAATCAGTTCAGCTTCCCGTGTCCTCTACAAGCTTCAGATATAAGCGTGAGTTACCCCACAGTGATCTGTCAATAATGATTTTGGGCGCTCACCGAGACATTTATGTTTCCTTCTTTCAGAAATTCCTCGGCGGGCAATAGACACTCCAGGCACTGACTAGACTTCACTTACGTGTTATGGTTTTATCACTCATTTTACTGCTTGACTTTGTAACATACTTTCATCACGGACACAACTATAGGATATATGCTAATAATCTGATTGATACTCATCAAGGACTGCGCTTCATCTACTAAAAAAACATACATCCCTGACACCCGTACATATACGCCGAAGTATTGCACGTGGCATAATATTATTACTCTGGGCTATGCAAACGGTTAAACATTCAAAACCAAATAGAAGCCTTCTCTTCTTCCCACTGGACAGTGGAATGGCCAGCCATCTGGAGAAAATAACACCCCCAACGGATCTGACAGACGAGCAGAAGTCAACAGTCTTTCACCATATCTTCCGACAGTTAGCCAAGTATCGCAACACCGTCGTTCTTTTCGCCGTCTTCGAATCCCAAGGTTCGGGGAGTAATAGAAATGCGATTTTTATCAAAAGAGAATTCGAGAACGAGATTAATAAATGGGCACAATCCTTGCTAGAAACAGCTTGGGTTGTCTGTTATGGAAAGCCTAAAGGTATGCCGATTTGCCAGATGGTAGATATTTTACTAGCTTAACACATGTTCGGATGTACAGAAGAATGCCCGAAGATTGGACCACTGACTGATACAGCAACACGCGATATCGACAAGCTGCCTTCGCAGGAAAAGATCGCGAAGACCCTCAATACGATACTGTTCCTAGATATCACTACCGCAAAGCAGTATTCGGCACGCACACGGGCCTTTCTCTTGACTATCGCACCACTTGATGAGTCTGCCATCATAACAACGCTGAAGAACCCACAACACGCAATTGAGGAGGCTCAGAAACAGGCGGAAGCGGCAAAATCTACACATGCTGACCGAGGAAAGACTCTGAGGATGGTGGGGATAGGCCTTGGAGCTGTTGCAGGAGGAATCCTTGTTGGTGTCACAGGAGGACTAGCTGCCCCATTCATCGGTGCGGGTGTAACGACAGCACTGGGGTGGTTGGGGGTTGGAGGTTCTGTGGTGGGATTACTAGCGAGCGGACTTGCGGGATCTTCAGTGGTCTGCGGAGCGTTGTTTGGAGTATACGGTGCAAGGTCTACCGCAGCTATGGTTGAACGACATACGAAGGAGGTTAGCGATCTGGCGTTGTTACCGGTGGGAAGTAAAGAGAAGGGGTACGATGCTCTCGGCGTGAGGTTGTGCGTAAGTGGCTGGCTGGAAAAGCGAGACGATGTGATAGCACCATGGAAGATATTCGACGGGGATAACGACACGTTTGCGCTTCAATGGGTAAGTCTTTCATATAGTTATGAATAAGTCTGACAATCGTGGTTTGCTAGGAAATCGAAGCCCTTGAACAACTGTCGGACGCGTTGATGACCTTGATAAAATCACACGCAATGAAGCTTGTCAAATTAGAAGTTATCAGGCGTACAGTCTTTGCAACGGTTATGAATTCACTTGCGCCACTGGTCCTGCTGAAAGTGGGTCAAATTATAGGTCGGTTCTTTCTGCTAACCTGTTATGACGATATTGAGCATCCCTAAAGATAACCCATGGATGAATGCACGAGCTCTTGCAATAAAAACGGGGGCAGTCTTGGGTGATTTGCTTGCAAATAGGGCTTTCGGGAATAGACCTGTAACCCTTACAGGTTACTCCCTCGGCTCCCTTGTGATATTCGAGGCACTCAAACACCTCGCGTCACTGCCACCTTCGAAAACGGCACATTTGATACAAGATGTCTTCTTATATGGAACTCCTGTGAGCGCAGAGCCAGAAAAATGGGTTGGTATACGACGAGTAGTTTCCGGCAGACTTGTAAACGGATATTCAAACGACGATTACGTGCTCGCTGTTCTGACCCGGATGTCAGACGCGACATGGAAGGTTGCTGGGCTTGAGAGGGTGGACGTGAAAGGAGTCGAAAATATTCTATGCGAGGAAGTTGAAGGACACACGCGGTGGCGTTGGATGATAGGCAAGTGCCTAGAAAAAAGTGAAGCTCAAGGACTTGTACCGGAGCAAGTCAGAGAACAGGTGCTGACTCAGCCGCCGGTGCAAGAGCTAGAAATAGAAGATAGCACGTGATCACCTTTCTCGATATGTCGGACATCATTGCAGTGTGCACGGAAGATGTCTTTTTGAGTTTAAATAAATGCTGCCCCCGATGTACAATTTTATCCCATTCTTTTCTTTTCTTTCTTCCCCCTTGGAATGGCAAATCCAACGCCCCTCAAGGCTCTAATTGGTGGTCTGTGTATCCCCGTTGCAGCCCATGAGCTCTTACTTTTAAATGGAAATGTCTTTGGTATATCTGGTTTTATCCATAGCGCCGTTGAGGGCAGCGTCGAAGGACTCGCTGGGGCCGCCGGCCTCATTTTAGGCGGTATTCTAGTCGCCAAGTTGGAAGGTACAGGCTCTGCAAATCTATCAATTGCACTTCCCAAGGTCATCATCTCAGGCTTCTTGGTCGGACTCGGCACTAAGGTGCGCTGCTACAATGGCCCTCGGCGCCTTAAGCTTGTCATGCTGATGCCACGCGTATGTAGCTGGCTAATGGCTGCACATCTGGGTGAGTGTGAACTGCAAGATAGAGAAACAAGTGTTTCATCGTATTGTTGTTGCGAAGACATATGATATGTGGGGTTTCGCGATTCTCCATTCGGTACGCTTCCCTTTATACTATGTTTATCGTCGCGTCACTGATGCCTTCGCTTCAGCTCAATTATCGCGACCGCGACGTTTTTCGTGGCTGGTTTGGCCACTACCCAGGTTTTGCACCAGGATCTACCTGCTGTCGGGGCAATAAATTGGTCAGTCGGAGCTGCAGATATCAAGCTTTTGGCCCTTCAAAGCATACCTTTGGCACTTTCTGCCCTTCTCTACGTTTTGGTACGCCCCAATTTTAGTGCCCTGTGAACAGAGAAGTAATAGTTCTGTAGAACCCCACTTCCGAACATGACGCGAAATCCGAATCGGAAACACCTCGTCCTGCTCCACCGCGCAGTGCTCTGCGCTTGTTTACCTACCTTGCAACGAGCATCCAATTTGCCCTTGCATTGCGGCTATCCAACTTGAGCGAAGCATCGCGTGTCCTTTCCTTCCTCATTCTTCCAATCCATCGCGGCTTTGACCCCTCGCTCGCTCTTGTCGCTGTAGGAGCACTGTCTCTCGGTATACCTCTTTATCAATGCACTCGCGGAAAAGAAATACCCCGCCTAGGGGGTAAGTGGTCGATCCCTCGAGGTGGGGAGATCACTTCAAGGCTTCTAATTGGATCAACTATCTTTGGTATCGGGTGGGGGATGGCGGGAATTTGCCGTAAGACAATCAACTCATTACATATAGTCATTTCATTTAAACTGAATTTTCATTCTTCTTCTTCCCCAGCTGGCCCTGGTCTCGTGAATTTCGGACGTGCCTTAGGTTCTGGTGGGCTGGCTCTAACCCCTTATGCCGCTTGGCTAGGATCCATGGCAGTGGGTGGGCTATTGGCTTAAACACAACTGCCATACCGTCATTATTTGGAAGAATGGGGGATTCTTACTCTATACTTATTGGACCACGGACAACCAATTATTGTAAAGAATGCACGCCGTTCAGGTTAATGAATTTGGCAACATCTCCGTTAGTTATAGTTTTGTCGGAAGTTAATTATACTCTACTCGATGTATACCTAGAAGGATGTCTCAAACATAATTTTTTGCCTTAATGAAACTATCTGCGCAAAAAATAAAATGCTTGCATACGACTTGCACTAACCTCGCAAAAATTTCATCATTCAGAAACGCAAAGTGATTACATGTACATGGAATGAATAAAATACATGAAAGAATATTCTACACGAGTAAAACTATGATGCAGAAGCCGTAACGGCAGGTGTTGCCTCTGAGGAAAGACCCGCGGGGTTTGCTGCAGGCTTTGGTTTGCTGCGCCCCCATTTTATGGTAACACGCTCGCCATCTATCTCCAAGCCATTAGCCCAAGCCTGAGCTGCGGTCTCAGCCACTGCGCGTTCTTTAAAGTTGACAAAAGCACATCTGTCATAGATGGTTAGGTGACAGGCGCTAAACGTCCAGTCGGAAAGGATTACGAACCTCGTTTTCTCGATGTGAACAATGGACTTGAGTTGAGTTGCCTGAATGCTTGGCAGTGATCGCAAAACATGGGTGCGAATGCTTAGTTCAGTCGAAGTTGCTGGGAGGGAAGAAAGGAATAGAGATGTCTTCATGATTGAATGCATTAAAATTTTGAGTTTCAACTAAGATTCAATGGATACTCACAATCGCTGTGTCTTCTGGAAGTTTAAGACCTTGGGCTTCGGCGTGAGTAGACATGATCTTGCGAGCAACGGGATCATTCTTCCCGTGGTATCGATCTTGCATGTTCTGGTGAGCCAATTCGTTGTCCACTGGTTTTTCGTGTCGGTATGGACAATCTGACCCTCTTTTGCACTCTCCCTTCACAAAAAACGAACACACGTGGGGGCGATTTCTTTTGTAATATGGGTCCGTCCTCGCGAGTTGTTTCAACATCTCTTTTCCAGCGGAGGCTGCTCTACCTGAATCAAGCCCTGATTTATTGCCGTCCAACTTCAAGGTTGAAACATAGATATGATAAATTTCAACACGTTCACCAAGATTGAGAGCATTCTACGCACTTTTCCTTCCATATTTTGAGCATAGTACTCCCTATTTATGTCACTCGTCGGTGCTTCATTTTGTAGTCCAAGGGCTGTATCTCTAACTTGCGTAGGAAGTCCGTACTCCAAGTCGAGCAGGCAAGTTTGACAGACGTTCTTGATTTTGGCGCACGTTTGGCAGATGACGGTTGTTTTGAAGCGAGCACCAGAGCCGGGATTCCATCGAAACACGGTGAAAGGACGTGCACATGTACCGCATGACCGGCCGTACTCCTGCTTAGACTGTAGAGATAGTTATCAGCACTTGTTCCGGTAACTTTTTTTTTTTTAAAGATACAGACCATTCGGATAAATGGATTGTCACCCAAACCTGCAGTTGGAGAATTAGCTTAACCTAGTAGCCAGACATGCCAATGAGTAAGGACTTGCATGTTTCGCAGAGGATAGGGAATTCACTCTGTTCCCATCCAGCTTTATTGATATCAGCTTTGGGAGGCATCACAGAAGAGAAAGTGAAAAAGTAGACGACGTCGAGTCGAGAGTTCCAACTAGTATTCAACTTCAGACTCGGAGGGCAAAGGCCACAATATGCTGCTGACAAAGCATGTGCATTACTCGGCCCGGAAGCAGACACCTCTTTACACCATTACCTCCATCATGGACAATGAACTCAAAATAAAGAACCTAGGCGGAGGATCCCTCTTGATTGCATGGCAGCTTAAGAAAAAGAATGTCCTCATAGTAGGAGGTGGAGAAGTTGCTTCGCAAAGAGTCGAGTCCATCCTTACTGCCGACGCTCATATCACAGTCCTCGCCCCAGCAGCAGGACTTCATCCTCGAACCAAGCTCTTCATCGATCTCAGGAGTGACTGCATCACACACCGAGATAGACTCTTCAATGGTCCGGAAGAGCTGGACGGTATGGATATGATTCTTACTGCACTGGATAACAACGAGCTTTCTCGCACAATTGTCGAAATGAGCCGCGAAAAGCGAATTCCTGTAAACGCTGCCGACATTCCCGACCTTTGCGATTTTTATTTCGGTGCTCAAATACGCGATGGTCCTTTGCAAATCATGATCTCGACCAATGGAAATGGCCCTCGAATGGCGAGCATCATTAAACAGAGGTTACAAGCTGGACTTTCTGGATTCGAAGGACAGGCAATTGTGAAAGTCGGTCAGCTACGGAATATGCTCAAAGAAAGAGCACCTGGAGTCGGAGGGCAATTGGGGCGGGAAAGGATGCGGTGGATGACACAGTTATGCAACCAATGGGAAATGGAAGACTTTTCGAATCTCGATGATGATACAATGGAAAATATATTGGATCAAGGCTGGGATCAAGGAAAGCGGGTTCCGAGACCAGAAGAATTGGGTATACCACATCGTACCGACAAACCTAAAAGATCTTTTTCCTCTACTCCCATGCTACTGCCATCCATTGCGTTCATCACCGGAGCAATCACAGCAACCTTACTTCTCGCATGCTCTGGAAGAAGATAAACCAAATGGTACACCTACACTATGCCTTGCTCTAGTTCCACAAGCAAGAGTCTAATGATCCTTTGTATAGGAAAGGCGCTAAGCGTACGATTGAAATGCGCTTAAGCAAAGTAAAGAAGTCGCGTCTTTTCACGTTCTTGCAGCATTCCTCGAATGCATAAATGAAGTTACGCCACACGTAGTGCTTGTTGGGATAGATTTCGTTGCCTTTGTGAATCATCGGCTTCTAATACGTCTTTTTCCGTAGATCTAAGCCAATGTCCTATTGGCATTCACGTATCCTGTCCCGTAGCATGCATATGTTAACTGGGTACACGTTGGATCCGACGGGTCGGCAGGAACGATTTTGAAGGACGTCGCAAGGAAGGTTCGCACGTCACGCAAAAACTGTATTCTATAAGAAAGCGATTCCGGTTTTTAGAAAGCCGTATTGAATCGAGTGGAAGAAAAACTTACGTTTTGGGTGTAGGTTCGCCCATTCTGCAGCGTCCAACGTCCTCACTCCCAAGAGCCATCATCAGTAAAATGAGTGTCTGATGTTTTTGGTCAACACAACCTCCTTTCTCCACTTCAGCTAGCAGTGCACGCGTTGCTTTCAAACCAATATCTTCTGGTGCCACACCAGGTTCCGAAATTGCTTCGGAGCAATAAATTGCAGAAGTTGTTGATTCGGCGAGCAAGGTTAACGCGTAGCCCGGGGATCTATGATAATAGAAATGAAAAACAGCAAGAAGAATGGCAAATTAAGATCCGTACTTTCCGCTTTCATCTCCTTTGTATACATCGGAATATAGGTAAATATCGGGAATGTAACGATTTAATATGGACCGTGATGCTTCAATCATTCGGTTGGAAAATTGAGGATTGACGCGTACAGCATGTCTACCAAAATATGAGGGATTAGTCGAACGCACTCAGAAGACAACAAACTTACGCAACACCGCGTATCCGTTTGATTTTACCAGGGTCGACAAAATTTATAGTCTTGACTTGCTTAACAATTGGACACAGGAACTGGATTTCTCCGCCTCCTCCTGGAGCAGCGCCGCGGCGTTTTATCTTCTCGCCATGTCAGTATCGCACGTAAAGGAAAAGGTGAACGACTGACCCGTAGTTCGAGTCCTTGTGAAATACCGAACAGTTGTAGGTGGGGAAGGGTGACGGTTCTCAAGATGTCGGCCTATGAGCATGGTCAGCGAATAAACACATTGATCAGTGGGATGTAAACGCACAGAAAGGTCGTGTTCATCGGTCGTTATTCCTTTCAAGGTGAGACTTGTTGGCTTCTTAGCAAATGGGGCGAGCATAATGATTGGTTCCAAGAAGTATCCGATAGCTCTCGATAAACTACATTCATGTTGTAATGTACCACCAAGGATAATACCAGGTTTGAGGAGAATTGCTGTACCGGTGACTGAGATTTCGATTATTGTTCCATTGGTATATTTTTCCAGAAGTCGTAAAAGATTAATTTCATAGTCTAAGTACCCTCGTCAATACGATTCACATATATGTCTTAAACAAGAAGCGGACCTCTCAAGCCAGGATTCTTATCTTCGGACCTGATCTTATCGATGCGAACATGCTTCCCGCTTAGGATGGAGAGGACCAAGCGACTGCGAAGGTGCTGGTGTCCGCTGAAATGAATGAGAGTGTTTGGTTGAGCCATGATGAGTTCGCGTATAAACCTGACAAAAAATTATGCGAGTCCGCTTACATGAGAAACGCGATCGAGGTCGTCCTAAATTGGACAATTAGGGTGACCAGCAGCACGCTTAAAGTGTCTCACAGCCACCTGCCAGTAATTGGAATTTGTAATTTATTATCTTTCTTCAAGCTTACCCTTCTCATCATGGCCACTTCTACCTCTGAAGACTGGCCCGGACGCTATTATCACATAGATCAAGTTTTGAATACCCCTGGACCACGCACTGATCCCGAATTCCTTGCAGGCGATGGTGTACGCGTTATGTTTGTTAGTCTGAATCCCCTACTGACGTATTGTAATAGGTCAAGAATTTTCTAAGAAATCAAGCAAAGATCCTAGTCATCGGTGCAGGCGGTCTAGGTTGTGAGATTCTTGCCAATTTGGCATTAACTGGATTCAAGGACATTCACGTTATCGACATGGACACCATCGATATCAGCAATCTAAATCGCCAGTTTCTTTTCAGGTGCGCTGAACTTCATGTATTCTATGCTAACTATCTGATGCCGCAAACCAGGCCGAAAGATGTTGGGAAACCGAAAGCCACTGTAGCCGCCGAGTTCATCATGAAGCGCGTTCCAGGAGTAACCGTGACTCCGTAAGCCAGATGATTGACATTGTCATACTTATATCCAATATTTTGTACAGGTACTTTGGGAAAATTCAAGACAAAGATGATGACTATTATCTTCAGTTCAATCTTGTGATATGTGGGCTCGACTCTGTAGAAGCACGACGATGGATGAACGCGACCCTCGTGAACCTCGTTGACCCAGAAAATCCAGAGAGTTTGAAGCCTATGATTGACGGTGGAACAGAAGGTTTACTCTTATAGCAATTGGCTCTGATTGGTGCTAACTATTTTCAGGTTTCAAGGGACAAGCTCGAGTCATTCTCCCCACAATAACTTCATGCTACGAGTGTTCGCTCGATATGCTCAATAAGCCAACAGCATTTCCTATATGCACAATTGCCAACACACCTCGTCTTCCAGAACATTGCATTGAATGGGCTTCTGTATTAGAATGGCCACGGGTTCATGGCGGTGAGCGTTTTATAGCAATCTCCTTCGCAAGAGAGCTTACGCTGGTTATAGATAAAAAGATGGACACCGATGATCCCGAACACATCGGATGGCTTTACAAAATTGCAGCTGCTCGTGCTGCAGAATTCAAGATCGAGGGCGTCACTTGGTCGTTGACCCAAGGCGTCGTTAAGAACATCATCCCGGCCATTGCTTCCACCAATGCTATCATTGCAGGTAGGCATTATTTTTATTTTAACGGCAATGAATGCTGCTAACTTGTTATTTAGCCGCGTGCTGTAACGAAGCTTTTAAGATAGCCACTAGTTCGGCGGCTTATCTGAACAACTATTTCATGCTTATTGGCACAGATGGCGTCTATTCATATACCTTTGAACATGAAAAGCGGGACGACTGCCCAGTATGTGGCGGTCAAGCTTTAGAAATGTCTTTGAGTCCAGAAACAACCGTCGAACAGCTCATTGAAATCCTTGTCGAGAAACAGGACATGTACGTGGATTTTAAACCCAAACTATCACCAACTAAGTTTTTCCCCCATAGCCAAATCAAGAAACCATCACTGTCAACTCCCACCAAACAAATCTACTTCCAAGCCCCACCACAACTGGAAAAGGCTACAAGAGTCAATCTAGAGAAGAAAGTATCAGAATTAGTACCTCCTGGGGGTGAAATGACTGTCACAGCCAGTACTTTGCCATTTAGCCTATCGCTTCGCATCTCTTACTCCACATAGATGTCTTCACTCATCAGTATACCACTCACTTTCTAGCACAATCGCTTTGTTTTTCAAGTTGTAATAGCATACAGAATATCAGAAATCGAAAACAATATAATCCGAACCAGCCCAGGATGTCAATGCTAATTCAGAGTATTATCTGTATATGATGACTACTCGGCCATAATCATCCGCATTATCACTGCATCCGATGAAGCGCAGCCATTGATCTAGTAAAGGCCACCCTGCCTCAAACCGGACACTTAATTCATCGGTATGATGCTCTCCATCGAGTAAGGCTTTCAACCCAGGAGGGACTATTAAGTGAGGAACTTGTTTTGGTGTCGTTTGATTTATCTGAGAGGTTGATGGAGAGCGTGATAGGCGTGTAGGACGTGAAGAGGTGATAGTCGTCTTAGAAATAACTGGAGAAGATGGTGCTACGACTGGTGTGATGAGTGACTGGCGTCGAGATTCTGATCGTCCAGTCGCAACAGTTGGGCTTTGGTTCGGAACTACTGCTGAGGCCGGCCCACTGAGGAGAACCGTGTTCGCAACATTGTGTGTTGTAGATCCCAGCATATTGTCTTGCTGAAAACTAATCCAAGAAGGGCGAGGGCTGGAGTGCACATTCGGGCCGGATTTCTGCATGTCCCTACTTCGGAGTTGTTCCAACACTTTCTCGGCAGCGCTGGCTCGTCGTGCCCTGTGTGATGCAGATATCGTGGCCTGTTGAGTGAGTGGTACAGAGGCATCAGCCTCTTGACTCGCATTTTCATTTCCTTGAACAGGAAATGCCACAAGTTGGCCGTTATGTGAATGGCTTGTGTCGTCTGGAGGGATGCCATTATAAGTTATTGGATTAGAAAGACTTTGGCCACGCCGTCGAGCAAGGTTTTCGACAGTCAACCCATCTGAACTTCCTATCCGTCGATGGGTTTGGACGGGGGTTGGGTTGACCACATTCTGGGGTAAGTATACAGGATATCTATGGACGCGTCGCAAAAAGCCCTAGAGATAATACTATTGAGAAAGAACAAAATCTAAAAGAATTGGCACCTACTTTAATGACTCCAAAGCTCGTAAATCTTCTTATGTCTATCCCAAGACCTTCTATGTCGTATGCCTGCATCCAGTCAAATATTGTTCTGCCGGGTCTCAACCTCGAATACAAGTGCAAAAGCCTGGGCCAGTCAGGTATGGATTTGCCTGATAAACTTATCAATTAAAACTTTGGTCAAGTAAGAGCGTAGATGAGTCTACCTGGCTTCGTAACATAAGAACCGCATTCCTCTTTGACGTGGTTTTCATCCGCTAGCCATTGTACGCTCTTGCACAAGGTGTACATGTTGGAATACTGGAAAATGTCGATCATCATAATGACTTGATAGTACCTGCATCGCGGTCAGATATAGCTTTCGCAAAAGTGCTCAGAAATACAAACAGCAAATGTGATATTGCCTGACGTGTTAGCGATATATCACAGTCAGCCAAATGGGCTATCCGACTGACATGATTGATGCCATTGATAAATTTGCTGACTCTAAGCACAGTCAAATCCCAATTTTCTTCAAACCGCTTAGGCAAGTTGACCAGTGCAAGCGGGACCATCCAATCTCGTACTGGAGGTGGATTCGGATAGAATGGAAATATCTTCAATTCGATGGAATTAAACTGGTCGATGGAAATGGATGTTTCGGAGTAAGAGTTTAGGTCTTCATATAGTTGCTCGAGTATGGCATAGATGGTCTGAGAAGTGTCCGGAGAAGATAGAAAAGAAGATTCTTCCTAACGGTATTGTGTTAAGAGCATCTACATCCAGAAAACAAACAGTTTACCTCACAAGATTTCAGCACGCGACTGACTTTCCTAACAACCGGTTCGTAACAACTTAGATCAGCCTCTCGGTCAAATACGAAGCAAAGGTTGAAGCGGAAGTAGTTTCGTCTGTATTGTCCCGAGTTCAGCTCGACCGGAAATCCAATGATGCGGTGACGTATAGTTGAGCATGTTACTAGCCGACCACACAAAGCAGGATGGGGTATAATGAACATAGAAATGTCATTGAAGTTGAAAAGGGTGCGCTGTTGGGAAGCAGGTCGTTTATGAGGCGATGGGGGATGGCGAGCTCCTGGGCGGTAGTATTCCGTCGGCGAGACGAGCGAGGAGCTGGAATTGCGGGATGACAATTCATTCAACCCACTTGCAATCGCCACAGGATTTATGGAGGTAGAAGCAACAGGAGATGTCTCTACAGATGGTGTAGATGGCACAGAAGGTCCTGCTATATTAGACGAGGGCCCGGTCAAAGTCGTGCTGATAAGCCCCTCCGGGACTTGGTAAACAATCTTGGGTCCTTGCTTTACATCGAATACCGCATAAAAGACAGACAAAATGCGGGGGAGAAACGAGTCCCCGTCAGGCATGACTAGCAGTCGTATAGTATGGTCAAAGCTAGAGCAGTGATAGTAGTTGCATTGTTGTAGACGGTGTCAAGAACATCTTCGGTAATAGATGTCGGCAACCGTGACCGTGCAACTCAGGTGACTAGTCATTAAATAAAATCATTCTTGACAATTTACCGCAATGTCGCTTTCTGGCTTCAAAAGTTTACCTCTACCTATTGCTCAACTTTCTTTGGCTGCCGTACTCAAATGCGGTCAATCTTTTCGCTGGTCCACTTTAACACGCCCTGGAACGGAAAATAGCTCTGAACCTGAGCATATGCGAGTCGAATATCGTCTCTGCCTCAGAGACCGAGTCGTTTGTCTACGTCAATCTCGGGATACCCTTTTCTATCGCTCTGTATTTCCTAATCCTCAGAAACCACCCACCGAGGCCGAAAAACAAGAAGAAGTAACTTTAGCATGGTTGAAAGACTATCTTCAACTCGAAGTGGACCTTGTCAGTCTGTACAAAGAATGGGCCGAGAAAGACAAAGTCTTTGCTTCATTCCAAACACGGTTTGAAGGTATAAGGATGCTGCGTCAAGACCCATGGGAGAACCTTGTTTCGCGCGTACAATCACCATTTCTACCTTTTCATGAAAACTAAATGCCAAAACCAACAGATTCATATGCTCCTCCAACAATAACATTTCTCGCATTACGAAAATGATTCAGAATCTGTGTAAACAATACTCCCCCTCAATACTATCCATGGAACACCCATTCTCTCCAGAAGAAACGCTTACATACCATCCATTTCCACCTCCTTCAGCTCTTGCTGGCCCCTCAGTAGCACTTCAGCTGCGGTCTCTTGGCTTTGGTTATCGTGCAGATTTTATACAGCGAACGGCAAAAATGCTTGTGGATGCTCATGGCTCTACATTGTTAACTCAAAACCGACATCTACTAGTTGAAGAACCCGAATTATGGTTGCACGGTTTGAGGGGACGTAGCACAAGTGAAGCCCGAGAAGAATTGCTCAAGTTTGTGGGTGTCGGCAGAAAGGTGGCAGATTGTGTTTTACTCATGAGCTTGGACAAGGTTAGTGACCTAACTCGAAATTCGGGGTAAGGCTCTAATTTTTGTTGCAGAAGGAAGTGGTCCCCGTCGATACACACGTCCATCAAATTGCGATAAAACACTATGGTCTAAAAGGGTCAACTGGTGCGAAAGCCAACATGACTCCTAAACTTTATGAAGAATTGAACATAAAATTCGTCTCTATATGGGGGGACTATGCAGGATGGGCTCATTCTGTAAGACTCGTATTATTATTTAGAAAGTGGTTTCACTAACATAAAACAGGTGCTTTTTACAGCAGACTTAAAGTCTTTCTCTTCGTATGGTCTTCCTGCAAGTGACCCTTTACTTACACCATCACCAAAACCTACTCCGAAGAAAAAGTCAAAACACAGCAGACCCACCGAAATAGAAAGTGATCTGCCGACTCCTCCGAAGACCCTTTCACTGTCTCCCTTGAAAAGGAGCATGCAGTCTGATTCTATCACAGGCTACGATGGCTCTCCCACCACTGTTGCTGTTTCCCAGCTTTGTGTGGAAACTGCGGAAAACTTGAGCCTTGTAGATAGAGTCAAGAGGCGACGTCGCTTTTGAAATTTGACCTCTAATTTATAGACTACATATATTAATATTCTTGGACTTTAGTACCGTTATACCTTTGTACTTACTTCACTAATATTAATACGTTTACAATACGTTGACCAATTTTGACTCCGGACTTTTCATCCACACGCACTTGTTTTTCATTTTCATTATTTGTTCTCGTACGTAGGATTGTGCGATTGCTTGACGGTGGATCGGACCGTAGTTCCGAGACAAGATTGCCGTGATTTGGAAACTACGGCGGGCGCTACAGGGCGCTACTCACTTGCTCCTGCTCACATGTCTCTTTCTTTGCCTGCTTTATTCACCCAGATTTTAGATGCTTCGAAGAAACTCTCGAATTTATCTACAATAGAGGATGAAACGCAGGTAAGAACGCCTTTCATCTCCGTAGAGTTGAATCTGGGCTCTTACTTCTCCATAGGAATTAGCCCAACAGTGCTTGCAAGATCTCAAGAGCCTTCACGGGCGTATCATTGAACTGTCGATATTCAGTCCAAACGAAACTCTTGAAGATATTTCATCACGAGACCTGGTCTATCTCACAGTCCCCTATGTTTTCGCAGAAGTGCAGGGTCGAGTTAGGACAACGAGTCGAGCGGACCGCATGAACTCGCTCAACGAGATTGAAGTCCGTTTATTCGATTTCAATCCACTTCTTTCATCTTAAATTGACTTTGCAGCTTGTTTAGAGATACATCCAAAATTTTATCGCATTGCTTGAAAAATATGAGATCGTTCCTCAAGTCGAGCGCTCCTTGTTCGATAAGAAAACGGCCAATGTGGCGGATTTCGCAAAGCGGAGAGAACTCAAGATCAATCAATACAAGAAGGAAAAGGAATTGAAGCTTAGGATAGAGGTCGGTGATACGGACGCGTTTAATACCTATATGGCTGATAATTATCAGGCAATTCGCAAACGCACAGGTCAAACACCATCTTCGGACGACGCGCCTACAGACTATGATCTCATTGCAAGTCTGCTGCCACCAGCCCCGCCCAAAGCTTCGTCAGAGGATGAAGATCTTGACTCAGATAGTGATGAAACACTTCGAGAGACGACACTTCTTCTGCTTCGGCTCCTGTACGCGCATGCGAGTACCCAGTTGCAAAGCCTGGAACAAGAACTCGAACTTCTTCGCAATGCACCACCTACCCCATTGTTTGGGCCTTCTGAAGGGGATGAGAGGGACAAAAAGCGAAATGCAGAGGCAGATGAGTGGAAACTCGATATTCCTGTGCCGGGAGGTCCAGATGGAAAGGGACCACTTTTAGATCCCACTGGGAAGGTAGGATTTTTCTACTTGCTCAACCAAGGTGCATATTCTAACTATATGCTTTAGCCACTTCGCCCGTTTACTATCCTGCCTTCCGATTCTGGGGAGCGTGCTCGTTTACAAGCTCAAGTGTTTGGCCCTGGTCACCGGTTACCAACGATGTCTATCGATGAATATCTGGAGATTGAACGTCAAAGAGGTAAATTCATATCAGGAGGAGGGTAAGTGACCACATCATATTCCACCAACATGGTCGCTCACAGGGTTCGCACATCTAGGCCTGCTTCTGAAGCCGCTCCCACTTCGTCTGAACAATTAGCAATCGATTCAGAGATGGACGGGACTGTAGAAGGAGAATTAAAGGCAGAGATGAAACGCCAAAAGGACGAGAATTGGGCGAGATATACGGACGAAAATGTAAAGGGTGCAGGTAACACAATGAATAGAGGCTGAAGTATCAAACATGTATATAATAAGTACTGTATTTCTAGAGCAACAAAGTTGTACAAAGAATCGGCTCCGAGGTATATGGTGATGGTTTAGCTCGTCCTCGCCAATCCTGAAATCCATAATATCATAAAGACTCTGCAAGATCGTCGCGAGATATAATAAATTAACGTATACAATCTGAATATATAGGTATATATCAGATCAGAAATATACCTAACAACTACACTGGGACGCTTCAGGTACTTCTGCGCTCGGAACTGTAACATCAATTTCTATGATGGGGGAAAATAGTCAGCAAGAAACAAAAATCTAAAGCGTCGCAACGTACTCGTATTGGCATCTGCGCCACTGTCCTTCTCCATCCCTGGTAATGACATGGCAATTTTCTTGAACAAACTCTTAACGTTGTGGCCTGCTTTCGCCGATGTTTCCATAAACATGATGTTCATCTGCGTAGCCTTCGCGGTTGCTTCTTCTAGCGTCACTTGTCTTTAGAGGGTAAATGAGGCCGCGTTACAAGGACAGGAGAAATACAGTGTCATACCTTTTATCTGACAAATCTGCTTTATTTCCAACTAGCACGATGATGACATCGTTTCCTCGCTCCGAGCGCACGTCGTCTATCCACTTAGTCGTTGAGAGGAATGATTGCCTGTCTGGCGTCATTTTTCAGTGAAATAACAAAGCTCCCCAAAATATAGCACCTACTAGTGATATCGAATACCACGATGGCCACCGACGAATCTCTGATATAGGAGGGTATAAGTGACCTGAATCGCTCCTTGTGGAATGTGAGCGTATTGTCCAGGATTTACTCCATTTATGTGTGCAAGTACCTGACCAGCAGTGTCCCATAACTGCAGCCTTACAGTTCGATCCTCAAGATACATCGTCTTGCTCAGGAAATCAATTCCAATAGTAGCCTGGTATGTGTTGTCGAAAGTATCGTACATGAATCTGTAAGCCGAGTTAAACAGACGTTATTATATCGAGGATTCATGCAGACCTGGTAATGAGACTGGTCTTTCCAACGCTCTGGTCACCGAGAAGGACGATCTTCGTCCGTTTGGGTGGTGAAGAGGAGAAATCTGCGGAGACTGGGGTGGAGGCTGACTCTGACATTGTCGAACAGGAAGAAGAGGGATGAACGTAAAGCAAATATGGTATATTACAGTACAGCAGCAACAAGTAGTGAACGGAGAAAGAGATGTAGATGCTTCCCCACGTGTGGGCCAATACTACACTCTCGCAGCTCGCTGCCAGAACACATGATCGCTTATGACACTATTCGCGTTTGCCAGGCCCAATTAAAAATTAGCTCATCGCTCCTCCCCTTGAACTTCTTTCTCTTGTCACCACACATGAAGCTGTCTACACAAATCAACGCACATCATGCAGACGATCCTTTTTTCACTTTCGAGTTTTTCCCGCCCCGTACTGATCAGGTCAGTCTTGCAGACGATATGCAATCTAATCAAGGCTAAACTTCATTTAGGGATTCGAGAATCTTATGTCCCGAATCTCGCGGTTATCTGCCTTGAGACCACTGGCAATAAGTGTAACATGGGGAGCTGGAGGCTCGACGAAGGATCGCAGTATTGAGCTCGCCTCATTGACACAATCAAATGGCTTGAACACCATATTACATCTTACCTGCACCAACATGGAGATGGGCCTCATTGATGATGTATTGAAGGCCAGTTTTTTGTCCGTATGCCTTCTTAAAATTATGTTAACTCCACCATTTATAGGCTGCTAAAGAGCATGGCATTCAAAATATTCTCGCTTTACGCGGAGGTGAGCACGTTGTAATATCCTGTGTTGTACCATCAACTCAACTTATTTTTGAAGATCCTCCTCGTGGAGAGGAAGAATGGATTGCATCAGATCCCCGCTTTACGCGCGCTGTCGATCTTGTTTCTTACATACGTTCCGTGCCTGAATATTCTGAATGGTTCTGTATCGGTGTAGCAGGTAAGCGCCCGCCCGCCTCGACCACGTCCATTTAATTTCTCAATAACAATCAGGTTATCCCGATGGACATGCCGATACTTCGACTGACGAAGACACGGAGATCATTCGATTGAAAGAAAAAGTTGACGCGGGGGCAGATTTTATTTTCACTCAACTATTCTATGATGCGCATCATTTCATTTCCTGGTACAAAAAAGTCAGAAAACAAGGTTCGCCTTCCGATTTTCGTAATCCATCTTTCCTCATCTTTTGAAGGCATAACAATTCCGATAATTCCTGGCGTCATGCCCATTCAAACGTATTCGTCGTTCGCAAGAGTAACAAAGTTATGCGGTGCGCGTGTGCCAGAATCTATATCAGGGGAGCTGGCCACCCTTAGTGTAAGTCCAGTCATAAGTAAATTCGGTCTTACCCTTGAATATATATGTTATAGCACGATGATAGCTTGGTCAAGGAATATGGTGTCAAATTGGCCGTCGACATTATTCAGAAACTACGCTCCGAAATAGGAATCAAAGGGTTTCATTTATGCACTTTGAATCTAGAAAAAAGTGTTCAAAGGGTACTTGAAACTCTGGGATGGGCAGGTTCTTCGCAGGCAGCCCCTAATAAACTCATCGTGGTAAGCATAGTTTCGTAACTGAATTCCTTTTGCTCTTCTGAAATCGGGAAAAATGAAGGATTCCATTTCCAGTACAGCTTCCGGTCCTTCAGCACCATCTGAGGGGGATCTTGTGATATCGCCACAGAATGCTAGCAATTCAGCCACTATAAATTTATCTGGATTATCAGCTACCGAGACGGAAGTCGGGTCTGGGGAACTTAACCATGCTGCAACTTGGGATGACTTCCCTAACGGACGATTTGGTGACTTCAAGAGCCCCGCATACGGAGATCAAGATCAGTGGGGAGGATTAGGCTTTTCGGTAGGTGGTCCAAATAAGCTACATGCTTCTTGAGTAGTAACATTTTATTTACTTAGAAAAATGAAGCACTCGTGCAATGGGGAAAACCAAAGAAGGCTGAAGACCTGACGAACATATTTCTTGACCATCTTCATTCTAAAATATCCACTACGCCATTTTCGTCGGGACCATTATCTCCCGAATCCCTCACTATCCTTCCGCATCTTGAAAAGTTGAATCGAAGAGGCTGGTGGACCGTTGGATCGCAGCCTGCCGTAAACGGAGTTAGTTCCTCGGATGAGATCGTCGGGTGGGGACCTAGGTCCGGATACGTCTTCCAGAAGTGTTTTATTGAGTTTTTTTGCGGGGAAAAAGATGTCGACGCGATTGAAAAAAAGATCGCTGAAAAGGGGAACGGCTGGGTACACTATTTTGCTGGAAACCACAAGGTATGTAGTATGTTTGATTACGAAAGTGACATTTATCGATCTGATTCAAGAGTGAATGCCGCACCAATGTGTCGGATGGAGGAAGAAACGCGGTGACATGGGGTGTATTTCCTGGCCAGGAGATTGTACAGACGACTATCATTGAGCGAGAATCCTTTCTCCTTTGGAAAGTATGGTTAACATTTCTCGACGAATGGCTATCAATCTAATTCTTCGCCAGGACGAGGCCTTTTCTATCTGGTCCGAGTGGGCATCGTTTTACCGACCAGGTTCCGAAGAAAGAAGGTTGCTTGAAGATGTCAGGGACAATCGATGGTTAGTTAGTATTGTCCATCACGATTACGTGAATCCCGAAGCATTGTGGACTTTTTTGCTTGATGATGAATAGTTTAATGAAGAACAAATAATATGTATAGAGAATCTGCATACCATCATATGTACTAGATTTAGCGAGGAAGTGAACCTCAGAGCAATGCATTGATGACTGAGCGAGAGACAAAATCCTTCCCGATCTTCGACTGCTTGAGGTTTCAACATTCCATACCGTTGGCTATGTGCTGTGGACTCCTTGAAATCGGCTCACCAAAAAGCAATGCCAAAGTTTACCATAGTGTGTGTTCTTGGCGACGGAGTCATTTAAAAAGGTCGGAAGAGTACTGGCCTACATCATATCGGATATTTCTTCTTCGTACTCTTCTGTATCCCCTTCTTCCATTTCCTCGTTATCTTCAGTGTCTGCAGTAACGTCACCGTCCAGGTCATCCATGCTTGCGTCAAGATCTTGAGCAGAATCATTTTCACCGTCGTCCTCTAGCACAGATTGGGCAGCACCACTATGTGCTGAATTTGAATCGTCAGTCTCGTCCTCTGCCTGATGAAAGAAAGATGATGAGTTGGGATCCGCTGTATCCTGGAGTTACTATTGTAAACTTGACGTACGTCATTCTTTTCTTCTTGTCGAGTAAGAGACCGCCCGATAGGAACGAGGAAACTAAACCCACGGTTATGGACGGCATTTTTCTGTAGACCAAAGGTTAGATATAGGACTTTTCGTTGAGGGAGAGTTATGCATACTATGTCGTCAAACTCGTTCTCTTCGTCGCTCAAATCATCCATTTCGCGGTGAATATCTCGATATGCAGTCATATGGCCGTATACCCGCTGCTTAGAAAGCGGCACAGGGTGAGGCTGCGGTGTCTTGGGAAGTAAGCGAGGAAAATGGGGCTCATGAGGAATCAATGTTGGAGTGCTGCCGGACATGGAGTTGACTTAGTTGAAGAGTTGAAAAGTCGCCGAACATCGCCAAGGCTTAAATTACATACTCCTGGGAATACACATGCTGATTACCGAGCACTCGGGTGTAGCGGTTTCAACAAGCGCTTATTTTACTGACAAACCATGAACGTGTTCAATGTCAATCCTTTGGCTGCGGCTGCTGAGTGGATTAGGCGGCCCTGTCCCCTCAAACCTATATAACCAATGAATACCCAAAGTTGCATCTCTACATGAAGGCATCGTACGAACCCCATTTCCCTCCAGGATTGGAGAAAGATGTTTACTATGATTCCCTGCTGAGCCCAACGAAGAGTTACTCGGAGACGATTCCCCTTACTTCTCTTACCAATGCTTACGACGATCGTACCCGGGAGCCTCAACATTCGCGTCTCGACTTCACAATTACGACTGGCTGGAATTTTGCTCTTCTTTCTCTCCTCTTCCATGCCCTTATCGCGTTCCTTTGGGGTATAGCCCTCTTTATTTTTGCGCTAGGTGTTGTTCCGGTTGCCTGGACGCTTTCACAAGCAGGGAAGGACCGCCCAGGAATCACGAACACCTTAGTGTCCCTTGTAGCAGCCTTATCTACCATGCACGTCAGATATGTGGTTCAACAAACTCTGGAACAGTACTCGCGTTGCCTCGTTGTCCGGGGATTTACTATTGGACATCTGCGGTGGATGCAAGGAGTACGAGAGTTGTCGGTCTTCACGAGCTTCCCCCATCGAACCAGGAGATTCCGGTTTCCCTGGATGAAGATTGTGTGGATTATTGCATACATTGGAATAGTACTTCATACGGCATCTTTAGTAGCCATTCTACAACCTAGTAAGTGTCTAGCCCCCCTTTTTTCTTTTCCTTTGCACTAAGATTCTTTCCATAGACATATTCTTCAAGCATAAAATGTACAATGACCTTATCCCCTGCGGCAGGAATTTCAGTGAAATCACGCTTGATACCGACGCGTTTCTGATGGACGACGAGCAACGCAATCTCGATATGTTCTCCTTCAATGTAGGCAAATTTCTTTCTAATTATGGAGGTGATTATAGACAAGGTTTCTTAACGTCCGAAGAGCTGATCGCCCTCTTGCACCGCAGAACAGATCAATGGAAATACTACATCTTCTCTTTCAGGCCGTGTTTACAGTAAAGATAGCTATGCCTACGGAGCGATTGGTGGCCTGATAGAAGGTCTGCAAGAAATCCCGGGTACTTTGTTCAAAGCGCAGTGTTCGGACGACCCCAAAGACGCTACTTCAATCTGGAGGGATATCTTCCCCGATCGTTCTCCACCTGCCATAACGACTAATGGGTCCAGTTATCAGTTTACCGACGCCCCTATTCCTCCTGAAATGAAAAGCGTAACCAGTCACGACGGCCTATTCAATGTTTCTGAATATGAATCTGCTATGTATGCGCTCGTTCAGCCATCGGGGAGTGGTGCCCTTCTGGGTGTAGCGGCCTCGGCTCCGATCCTCGTCTGCAGTTGGAACACCTCGCCGAAACTTGTACATGTCCAGACAGTTCTTTATGCTGCCCGTACCCTCGGTTCGGTTGATGCGAATTTACACCCTCCTCTTGCCGGACGGGCTACATTAATGACCCTCAAAGGAATGGCTGAAGCTTCACGAGAAGGGTCCTCTCTGCAACAAGCCGTCAGTCCACTTAATGATATTTTTAGGGATGAACCTCTAGGTTCGGCATATAATTTTTACAATCGCATCCAGCCACTTGCCAATGCCTCCCAGATTCTGGAAATAATCCTCGCAGACGGCGGCAAGGCCAGCTTAACACCATATAATGTTTACTTCAGCAGGTTAGCCTCCTACTCTATTGCTCCGCCAAGGATGAAAATCTGCTATAGCAACAACAGGACGGTCCAAGAACATTGGAAATTTGGCAATACAAACAACCTTGGTTGGTTTGCCACAATATGGACGGCAGCCATCGGTGGTTTTGCCGTGGTTCTTACGTTTTCGATGTCTCGCAAGAAAAGAATGCAGAACATTGGTTTGTTGGAGGTTGCTCAAGCATTTTCGCTAGGCAGAGGTGGAACTATCCGCGACGATGAAGTCCTTTGTGTGAGGAACGGTAGAGTCGTTTTGGCTTGATGATGCTGCAGTTATTTCGTCATAGATGAAACACGGTGGGAAGTCAGGACATGGCAGACAGTAATTTAACGGACTAGGGTAGATGGCCCAGAATGTTCTTCGATCTGATGGTTTGCGAAACCATTCAATGGGTTGTCCTTTGACATCAACGTGTGGCAAAAGTAGAAATCCCGTCATACCCTGGCAATTCAATGAGTTATACATGTTTTCTTGGCCTGCAACAAGGTCATTTAGATCTTACGTTGATCTTACATCGCCCCTTCCCCGAACATATGAGTCATTTTTTTTCCACATCGTTTCAGCTTTCTACGTTATCTTTAATCTCTATTTCATTTACAGATCACATTACTTTCGGGCCTCAAGGTCGTCTTTACTGTACTTAGTAAAGTTCGAAACGGACATCTCAGAGTCGAGGCCTCGACTGAATAGTATCTTGGGCTCCGAGCGGCGTCTGTCTTTGTGTTGGCCTGCGCAATCTAACAATGCCATCTTCCGTAAACAAATTCAAATGGCTATATCAGTCTATGATCATACTCCAGGATCCCTCAAGGACCCAAATTTGATATTGGTAGGTTACAACAAGCCTCGATCATGCTTTCCCGGCTATTGTTTGGCTATTGAGTAGAAGAGCGTCCATCAACCCAGTTGTGAACTTCAGGAATTGGTATAACAATAGGACCATAGCTGCACATTAGATTCGGAAAGCGCAAAACTCTTAGCTGGACCTCTGTGATTCAGATATGGACGATAGCTTTCGATCGAGGTCTTGAGACTCGTCACCAGTCCACTCAGAGTCAGAGCTGAGGGCGCTAAGCGGAGGCCATCACATGATCTCATATGATCTCACGCGTGCCTCGAATCAATGACTCCTGACTCCTCTTTGAGACTGAAGTTCAACGTTAACAAGTCACTGCAGGCAGTGTCTCACGACGCGATATATACCGCTTTTTCGCAACGCCAATCTTCCTTACGACGCGCGTACCCATTCAACCCCTGCGGAACCACTTACCCGAACACAATCCACAATAGACCTGGCAATAACAGCGCATCTTAAACTAACACTAACTCGCCTACTGGCAGGTACCGACGAAATGCAACCCGCTAGTGCAGATCCTGCGATTACCCTGCCAGAGCTGCCTTTCGTAAGCCTCGATGATATTGAATACAGAACTGTGTGCTCGGGGCCTCGAGTGGCGTCTTCCAGCAGCAATCCCAAGATCTTCTATGGACCAATTACAATCAGTACGTTCTCGTCTTGGGGCTGTTTTGTTGAAAGAAAACATGGTCATAATACTATCGCTTTTAGGAAACTACATTGCTGGCTGGACTAAGCAAACGTTAAGAAGACAGAAAACATGGCAGATGCCGATGGAGATGCCTGGGGTTTTCCTATCTTTGCCAGTTGAAATGAAGCTTGTTGTAAGTACACAGCATGTCATTAACTCATTACTTACTCACATTGGAATACAAATTACTACAGGTTCTAGAACATCTGCATCCTATTGATTTGTACCACTTCTCCTTGACTTGCAGGAACTTTAGATCTATTGTCATGGACCCTAAGGCCATCGGTGTTTGGGAAACTGCTTTCAAAAATTATCCAGATTTGCCGTTGTGTCCGCCTGGAGTATTGCAAAGCCACTGGGCATTTTTACTGTATGGTCCTGGTATATGTACCGTAAGTCTTTCAATAAGCTTCACTTCGAAGAAAATATTTAATTCCACTTAAGATATGCAATAAACACGGTGCCTTAACGGATTTTGCTTTCCGTAAGCAGTACTGTGAATCCTGTATGGTCAGTGGATGCAAACTGGTGATTGAACATTTTTAAGACTTCTCGCAGAAAACAAATTATGCACATGCAAGCGCGCTGAGGGACGTGAACGATAATACCTTATCCCCAGGCCATCTGGTCTTCTCTCTGCTTCCGAAAAGTTTTCGTTATCGTAAGCATAAGTTATCTTAGTTACTGGAGCCTCAGTCGGATCACTAATATGTTTGTGTAGACGGGCTTCGGTACACCACATCATATGATAGTCCTACGAATGCTAGATACCTCCGTGACGAATTTAAAGTTATGACAAGAAAAGTGACATTGATACTCTTGGTCCTGGAATACGGCGGTGTTTCTTCAACACCACTTGCGGAGCTGTTTGAGGAGTACAGAGCTAGTCGAGTCTTTTATTTGGATCAAATACACGAGGTGTGTACGTTTGAAGCTATATGTATTGTACTGTATCTCATCCAGCACATTAGTCGGCCAAGAAATGGAATGATTGGGCGTCTGAGGTGTTCAGGTCGTTCTCTCTTCAATACGATGTCATGCTCAGAAACACAATTACCGAGTTTGTATTATTTTCTGGGTTGAACTTGGGAATTCGATGTTTCTAACTATCTAGATCCTAGATGCAAAAGCCGTCTTTTGAATATAGGTCACGAAAAGCAGGATCTCGATTGTATCCAATTTTCCCTTCTTCATACACTTCGTGTGGCGAGAATATATAAATTGACTTCAAAAGGTCAGTCAGTCGTCCAGATTCAAGTTGATTTTGCACTGTCAGTAACCACATTACAGCATATCGTTTCATCCGTCCCAAGTTAGAGGCTGCAGTGATATCTCGCAAAGTCACACGATTAAAAGCGGAACGTCAAAGCCTACTAGAAGGTATATACAGGGATTATAAGAAAACGAAGGATCCCCAAACATGGGAGTACCTTCCTCCTACGCGCTTGGTCATCACCATCGGGGGATTCGCCGCTTTCTTGAATGCCGAATTCAACTGCCGAGGAGATATTCCGATGGAATATGCAATATCTCTGTTCCCTGATTTTATAGCGGAATGGACAAGGGATCAGAAAGCGAAAATTCTTCAACTACTCTCAATTGAGGCGAACGACAATGTTAACAATTTGCTGAAGAACTTGGAGCTGGCAACTTGCGTTGTTACATGTGGTGATTGCATGCTTAGGAGAACCGATGGACTCGTTTTGTTTGGTTGGAAAGAAATCTTCCTACATATGAGAAAAATCGTCGCTGGACACAGTACACCGTGCAAAACTTACATGATCATGGATGTCGCTAAGATGGCCGCATCGTCTCTGGTATCCCACGTTGGGCTTGACCCCGCGACTACTACCTCACAAGAAATGCATGATCGCAATGACCGATTCATGTGTGGGGACTGCATGGCGTTTGCTTCCCAAGTTAATCATGCGAGGGCATATACGTGGGCAGAATGCGTACGTCTCCTTTGTGAAAATATCTTTTAGTTGGAACCTCGTATTCTGACGAAGTATTAAAGGTCATGCACACTATTGAAGTTCATCCTGAAAATAGATCTCCGGTGTGGCACCTTCTAACACCAAAAGCGAAAAGGTTTGTTCAAGAACACGAAGCAATGCATCCTAGGCCTGTATCAAAAGTCTGGCGGTGCAATAAATGCGCAACACATTATTCTTCTTCGGTAGGACAGAAAGAAGCCATCGAGCACGTTCGGAAGATGTATGTTTTCCAATGGAGTCGATCGACGATACATAACTGACCGAACCCTTGATTCCTAGACATCTAATATCACAACCAGTTATAGGCACTGACGTTGTGTACGACAAGCGGCGTACAATAAAAAGAAGGAAACCCGTCCGTCTCGGGCTTAACCCAGGACATTCATATCAGTGCAAAAGATGTCAGGATCTTCCTATTTTCAAATTATGGGAAATGCAGCCTCTCCTCCATCATCTGCGCCTAAAGTAAACAAGTCCTGCGGCTGCTTTTTTAATATTTTAATAATAACAACTGACGAACTTAAAATATTCCATAGACACCACGTACCGGAACCTTTGGAGGGACAAGATTGGGACAAGGTTCCAATTATAGCACCTCCGGTGCTAAGCAAATAGATTTTATCTGGGGAAAACAGTGTACAACGCTCTTAAATACAAATAATAAATAACTACAATATCATAGACGATCATGGCTACTACGTTACGAGAGAGCCAGCTCTGATCGGCATGACATCCTGCGCATCAACTTGTGCCGCTCGACTGTTTTTATGAAGTTTTGGTCGAAGAGCTAAAGGCCTAACCCATAGTCTGATATGACCCGTCTTAGTTGCAGTCAAGAGGCTACGAGGGAGGAATTGAATGACACTAAGAATATCGCAATCTAGTTGTTTGACCTATTACGATGCGATCAGAAATGGCTAAAGAGACACGATGTGGCAGCTTACCAGCACAGGTTGGACAAAGGCGATTTCATTACGTGAAGGTGCCTGATGATAACGGGGTGACGGCTCCTCTTCAAAACCAGGCGAGCTTGCTGCAGGTAAATACTGTGCCGAGCGATCTCGTTTGAAACCTAGGGAAATAGTGGAGGACATAGACATGCGCTGATAATGGGTTGCCTGATGTGATCAGCATAATGACAGATTGGCGGGACAGGTGTGTTCTCATTTTACCTGGAATTTTGGACGATGAAGTGCACCGCTCGAGAAGTCCCACTGTTCAATAGTTAGCTACGAAAAGATCCAAAAGTACGATGAAAAAGACATACGAGGATCAGCTTATTGTCTTCGGCGACACTACCAAACCTATACGTTCTCCCATCACACCGAGATTCGTCAAAGGCCACCGACGCCACAAAAGAGGAATGTCCTTGACATCTTGCTATGACACGTTGTTCCCAAGGAGAAAAGATCGTCAAAAGGTCGTCCTGGCCACCTGTCTGATAGTGTTGATGGATCAGACGTAAGCAACACTTTCTATCTAGAGTTGGCCATACCACAATAAAGCGACCATCCGGAGACCAGGCAACGCAAGTTAACGAGCCAAAATACGATGCATAGCAGTCCACTAGCCTGTAGATAGTGTGTCAATGACTAAAACGCATCGTTAATTGATGGCAATATGTTTACTGTTCTGCCAAGGCATCGATGACTCTTAAACACCCGTCTTCTGAGATCGCCGCAACATATTTGACGTCAGGAGAAAACACGAAGTCTATTCCATTAGATTACAAAATTGCAGTGATGAGTTCTGCATAATACAAAAACTCACCGACAACACTTCGTTTGGCCAGGCGCCAATGACTTACTGGATTCTTTACCGCTCTTTCCTTGTCAGGTTTCCCAGCTGAGGGTATGGCGCCCGCGCCAGACGCTGCTGGATGCCACGGAGGCATTGTTACGAAGATATTATCCATAGGATCCCACTCGCCATCGTTTAGCGAAGGGAATAGGCTACTTGCCTCGGGTGGAGGAGCATTAGGATCGTGTGGTGTAAATGTGCCGTCTTCCCTCTCCTTGTCGTAAACAATAACCGTTCCATCTGCATGAGACACTAGAAAGAGGGTAGATGATGATGGGACCCATCTGACAGCCGTGCAAGGAGAATTAGAGATAGACCCCTTGTTCAAGAGTAAGATAGCTGGTATACAGTAAAATAAAATAAAATGGCTTCACTTGTTTATTCAGCCTTCCGTAGCGTGAATTGATTGGATCTGCATTAGGGGTAGAAATTAACAAACGTATTCATTGTGGCTTTCGCAGAGCGTTGACCTAGCCATATTAGATCACCGGTGTTGAACCCAATGATCACGTCCAACCGATCTGCAGTTGCTGTGGACATATTAATGTCATGGCAAGTTGGGTGAGCGGCGAAGGTAATTCGGGAGAGCGGTTCCTTCAATTCAATAAGCTCAGATTCCTGGCACCGTCTACTTCAACACGTACTTTGGCTTTGGATCCAGCCTCAATCCAGACGAAGCTTTTTGCCATGTTATAGAACATAAAGGTGACATCTCCCTGTTTAGCCTGCAAGAGTTTAGTCAATCCCTCAGCGGTTTGAATGCGTGAAATAAATGAAGACGAGGTTGTTCGAATATTGTGCTTTGGCCTAACTGCAGCTTTGCGTTTACCCCCCACTGACTGCTGGGAGAAGAGAGTGTGGTGTTCGGGATTGCCTGACGGCTGTTCCTGGGAAGAGGGCGCAGGACCATCGCCCTCGTCGGGGGTGTCACTGCTCGACAAGCTGACACCATCATCGCGGTCTCTGACGGCTTTCTCAGTCTTATCCTTCTTGGGCTCAGACTTTCCACCCCCCAGGAGATGAGCGAACCCCGGTGCGTTACCGCCCTGCTTGGGTATAGGAAAGCGCAGGACGACAGTAGAGACCTTTGAGGGATAGACGGGGGTACCGACGCTCATGGCGATGTTCTGAGCATGATTTGGTTTGTGCTCATCAGTGACGGAGTATACACCTTCTGGAGCAACGAAGGTCGAGTCGTTTTCCATGATGAAAAGAAAGGATTGATCCCAAATAAGAAGGCGACGCGAGTGCCTATATACGTCAATGCATTATAAGTTTAGACTCATACCCTGATGACTACACCGGATCTTAGCCCATAGCTTTCTCTCTCCTTCATGCAACTCCTCAAATCCTCTGCTCAACTTAGGAACTGTCTTCCTCGTTATCTTCCCCGCCATGCTGTCTCAAACTCAACCCAGGCTGCACCCCCGCCACCAGATGGCAGTCTGCCTTCGGTAGCCACTTCTACAATTCTCAGGACAAAGAGAGAATCTGCTCTCCGTACTCCAGGAATCGTTTGGGCAGATGAAGATTCTTCCGCTCCCTCACGCATCATCATAGGTGGTCGCGAAACACGCAAGATGAACACTTATCAAGCTATTCGCGACGCCATGAGCATCGCTCTCGCCAAGGACGAGACCGCTGTTATATTTGGAGAGGATGTTGCTTTTGGCGGAGTCTTTAGATGTACAATGGTACGTCTCTATCCTTTTCTTTAAACCTTGCGCTGAAAGTCGCCAAATATCAGGGTCTTGCGGAGGAGTTTGGTGTGTACTATACCACTACATGCACAGCATCCATGTCCTCTAATCATTCCATATACAGGGAAAGAACGCGTTTTTAACACTCCTTTGACTGAGCAGGGCATTGCAGGCTTTGGAATAGGACTTGCCGTCATGGGACATACAGCCATTGCAGAAATTCAGTTCGCCGATTATATTTTCCCCGCATTCGATCAGGTCTGTCTAAATCATGTATGTATGCCTGTACATCAGGCTGATTACAACGTTCTGCAGATTGTCAATGAAGCGGCCAAGATTAGGTATCGCTCTGGAGGCACTTTCAATGCCGGTGGCCTCACAATCAGAACACCAACAATGTCTGTCGTGAGTATTACTTTCAACGTAACTGTACATCGCGTCATTAAGTTCGTAACTCAGGGACATGGCGGACTATATCATTCGCAATCCCCAGAGGGATTTTTCATGGGAGCCTCAGGCTTAAAGGTACTTTCACACGATTGTGTGCATTAAGCTCCGCTGAATATGTTTAGGTGGTCATTCCTCGCTCTCCCATACAAGCAAAGGGATTGCTGCTGAGCTCTATACGTGATCCAAACCCTGTTATTTTTATGGAGCCCAAGATTTTGTACAGGTCGGCAGGTTCGTCATTGTAGCTCGCCCTTCTTGAAACGCACTGACGGTCGGCGTGGCCACGCAGTGGAGCAAGTTCCGGTTGATGATTACGAATTACCTCTTGGTAAAGCAGAAACACTCATCTCAGGATCTGACCTCACGCTCTTAACATGGGGTACACCTGTATACCATTGTGAGGCTGCTATGCATCTTCTTGATGCTCCTCCCCCGGAACTAGAATCAGTCATTCCGAAAAGCCTACGAGGAGCAAAGATTGAACTTATTGATCTGAGGTCCATATTGCCATGGGATGTAGAGACAATCGTTGAGAGCGTCAATAGAACTGGCCGTCTCGTAATTGTACACGAAGCCGGAATGACGGCAGGTGTGGGTGCTGAGATTAGTGCAGAAGTTCAGAAGAGATGTTTCTTAAAACTGCAAGCGCCTGTCAGACGAGTCACAGGCTGGGAGTAAGTCGTTCCCTTTTTTGCAGCTCGAATATTCGCTCAATGCATTCTAATACAGTCTTCCTGTGGCTCTTCAATACGAGAAATTCCATATTCCAGATGCCATCCGGGTCCTTGATGCGATTATGGAGACGATGTCATATTAACATATTATTTGCCAACTTGCGTAGTGAATATTTCAACTTTTATGACTAGACTAATATACAGTCGCCGGAATATCCTATTTTATACCAGGTTTCATCACTATTTCCTTAGAGTTATACGCCAACGAGTCAAAGTCCCTGAGAGGAGGAGGTTGGCCTCCCATAGTAAGATAACCCGATCCTCACGCCAACCAACCATCCCAACATGTGCGATATGGGCCTGACGAATATCCTTGTTATCAATCAGGTCTCTTTCCATTGCGCATAGAAACCTTGCGTGTTCCCGCGATACGTTCGTGATATTTTCTATGACAGCAGGTCCTGAAGAGAGCAAGGCTACAATGTCGTGCACTTTGGTAAACAAAGGCGTTACTGTACGGTCTTTTCTCTTTCCAGTTTTTGTGTTGGAGATGTACGGAGAAAACAATACAGTAGAGGCCATGAACTCGAAAGACAAAATATTTGCTTCAGGCGTTAGGCAAGAAAACTCCAATATTGCGGATGAACCTGGCCGAAGTTGTTGTTTGATTCGTAAAACCTGCTTGCTCAGATCCAGGTATTGTAGACAATCCAGGTCAAAGTACATGCATTCGGATCCTATGCAACCAAATATTGTCAATCGATGCCACCTTTTCAAGCGCATACAGCCAAGGAATTACCACTATTTGTGCCCAGAGGCTGGATTTCCTTGGGTGCGTTGTTCTTGGGACAGAAGAACTGATAAAGATGTCAGTGGTACAGAAACGGAAACGATATTTCATATGTCTTGAAATTACATGTTTAATGTGACAGCTCTGGAAATTGACCCATATTGTCGTCTTTATATTCCAGTATTTGTCAATACGAGCTTTGAATGGGATGCCATGCAGTTCCAGTGTTCCTCGAAGTAAGCGGGACAGATCGGAAGGATCCCTTAGCTCAATGACGCCTTGACAGATAAGATTCATCGCTTGGATGAGGTCAACTTCGATGTAGGCAGGGGTTGGATTGATGCAACTTTTGAGTAAAGAAGTAAAGCTCTTTGGCCATGCAACAGACGTGGGCGTGAACATGGAGCACAATGCTAGGTAAACTTTCGCGTCCATCGGCCCCGCAGCCTGTGAGCCAGTCGACAAACATGCCTTCATAACGATCCAAAGAATGCCGACAGAAAGTATGAGCAAGCCCAGAATGAATAAACAAAAACCAGTATCCTGAGGGGAGATCGAAGTAGGTATTGTGTGGATATGATAATTGAATGTTTCCATCAAAAGCCCGAGGTTCTTCAAAGGTAATTGTGTTTGTGTTAAAGTCTCCTGTACAAAAGGTTCAGTGACCAGCGCGAAATAAATATCATTATAAGCATGGCGGAATAGCGGACCGGATCCCTATTTGACCGGATCCCTATTTGCCTCTTACCACTGCTTCGATCATATTATTGTCCTTTCACAAATACTAGCCGCTGACCCGTGCTTCGCACGGTTTCTGCCTTACCATAGTCCAATTAAAAATATTAATAATAGATACATGAAAATGTGAAGCAACTCATGATCCATTTGAAAGGCAACGGTGCTGCTTGCCGAAACTGTATAACTGTAAGATTTAAAGATTCTAACTTGCTTCCTTGGCGCCACTCGTCGCCAACCTTTGGTTGGCTCCTCGCGGCCCAGGCCTAAATGTACGTTGGATATATACAAAATTGACATCCAGTAACACACAAAATTTTACAAAATGTATCAGATTATCGTGGTAGTAAGTAAGCCGTCTTAAGCACGATTAAAACAGGACTCAGGAGCAAGATGTGAGCCTGCAAGAGCTCCAGCGCTCTCGCAAGTCGCAGATCACAACGTCCGTTTTGCTCTGGCAGAGCAAGGGCTAGTGTTTCAGGTCTTGCTGCAGCATGAGCATCTCGTTCTTACAGTGGCTTGGGCACTGTTCTCACCTTGAACCCGTTCAGGACGCCGTTCTCCCTAGGAAATCCGGAAGGCAAGTGTCTGAAATGTGAAATATTTCTCTCCACGTATCTAATAACAGTAGATCCGGTCTTGCTGCAGCTGGACTCGGAGCACCTTGCGTCGCACATGCATTCAGTGAATTTTTGGGAAAAAATCTGCCAAGCGCACCGTCGGTGACGGTGTGGGATATGAGATGCTCTTGAGTCCGTCAGAAATATTGGGGAAACATTTCGCGATCAGAGATTGCGCGACAGCAGCGAAACCGCTAAATTTCCAGTAACTGGCTTCAATGCCGCCTTCATCAATAGTTAAAAACATAACACAGGACCACAGCAGTCGTGATGCACTTGTAATTTAAAAATCATAAGTGAGAGAGTTTTTCTGTCAAAGCACACAGCAAGAGAGACAGCAAGGTAAGAGCAACTCTTAGCAAGAGCAAGAGAGCGTCTCGAGAAAGTAAGTGAGCCTGTATGAATAGTGAGAAAATGGGATAATGAGAATAATATATTGAAGAATAGCGCTCCTGACGCGTTTTATATACCATGGTGTGTCGAATATTAGAATGTCTTCGAATGTTCTTGAAAAATCGCTCATACTTTGCTAAACCATTAAGGGAAAGGGGGACACGTCAGTCATGTGGTCGCGAAAATGCTGGAACAACCGCACCACACAACCCTGAGCTCTCGAAAATTCTGGAAACGAAAAGCAAGAGACGTACTCCATTTGAGTACCACTTAACGTTTTGCTTCAGCCTTGCAAGTTTGAGATTTGACGTTGTCCTCAGCCAATCAGAATACCTCTTTGTCCCCTCTGCGAAAAACCGTTTTCGTTTTATAATATAGATATTGGTATAGTAGGATACTAAAAAGTACCTGTATCAGTTGGAGGAATGCAAGAGCTTTTTCACCAAAATCCAAGCAAAATCAAGAGCGAGAGGGTAATGCGACAATCATAGCGAGAGTGAGAGCGAGAGCGAGAGCGCAAGAAAGGCAGCGTGCCCGTATACCAAAAAAGGTGGTTTGTCTAGCCAATGAGAGAGCGTCTTTATCCCCCGTGAGAAAAACCCGTGTCGTATTATAAGATAGATAAACCTTTGTTTGATCTCATGTCCCCTTCCCTTCCCACCAATATCTCAGTCAGACTCTTTAACCCTCTATCATGGATATTGGGTTGAAGTACTTACCTCACGACGCCAATCGATGGACGGTAACTCGTGCCATCGCAGAAGTCCTCCATTCGGAGGACTTCGCCCCAATCATCCCGGGGAGACTGATTAATTTTCAAGTCAGACTCAAGCCAAATCCATCGGGAGGCGCCCGTAACGATAGCACTGGTCTATTGACATTGCCCTCCGATACGGTTGGACGCAATTTCTTGAGGCGTATTGGGGATGAACCCATCAAGATCATGGGCAAGAAGATCAAGTGTTTTGCGCAAAAGTCGCCCCCGCCACCTGACTTGACACTCACTTTAAGAAAGACAAGATATGTCGATCCAAATGTGGAGGAAGAAAGAATGCTCAAAGTTCAGCAACTTGACGTCAAGTTTCGCATAGACACAGTTCAATTCGGAGTCATCTATTATCCTGAATATCCATCGAATCGCGACGATAAGGGAAAGAGGGTAAATCGTCCCATCTCGCGCGCTTTCTCTGTGGAGTGGGAGAAGGATTATATGAAACAGTCATATGGTGCACTGGAGTTTCAATATGATCACAAACTAATCCGTATTACGGTGAGTGTTATTAACAGATGTCATCCTGCGGAAGCACACTGAATTTATCAATAGCTTGGAAGTGAAGTGACGGAAGCAGAGGGACGCAGCATCATAATCAATTTTTCGAGCATACAAAAGGTTGGAGTGGGCTATGATGGAAAACCTTGTAAGCACATCGCAAATGACATCGCAATCGCGCATGCACTATACCAACGATACTTCACGTAGATGTTTGCTTTGATACTCTTACCCCACCAGTCATGGAAAAAATTGACTTTCATCGCCCGATGACGGGAAGGTCTTTCGTGGACAATAAGAAATATAAACAACGAGTCGGCTCCATTCACGAGGGACACGCAACTGTTGCTGCATTTTCCCGACATATCCGTTTAGTTCTCTACAACGATCCCGATCCAGCTGTCGACATCGTCAAAGAATTCATGAATAAATGCGTAACAGCAGGTTTATCCCAGAGTATGATAATACATCTCGGCGGCGCGGTTCAAATTGAAGCCATCAAAAATGGGTTTTTCACACCAAAACGCATTTTCGACCTCGAGAAAACTTTATCACATTTTGAATGGCCCGTCGCATTTCAACTGGAATCACTTTTGCACAACGGTCTACTACATACAGGTGACCTGGATCAATTAATTCCACAGGTTCGAAAATTATTGGAAAAACATCACAGGCAGGGTGCTACTTTTGTGGGCGATTTGCTACGCAGATATAATGAGGCGCTTCAGGTTCGCCCCTATCACGAAAGTCCAAGGGAATGCTTCGAGCGCGTGCGAAATAAGTTCGATTTCACCATTCCACGAGAGGCATTTAGGTGTTACCACATAACATTTACGCCCACTCGCATGATCCTGGAAGGACCTTATGCGGTACAATCGAACCGAGTTATTCGACAGTACCAAGGTTACCAGGACCACTTCATCCGCGTTGATTTCAGGGACGAAGACCGACTTCAGTTCCGCTGGGACAGGGAAGTGGATGGTGTCCCTTTCCTAAATGAACGTGTTGGTACTATCCTTATGAATGGCTTTCACTTGGCTGGTCGGAGATTTGAATTCTTGGCATATTCGAGCTCTGCCTTGCGCGAACATGCAGTTTGGTTCATGAATCCTTTCAATCATCCTGACCGAGGATTTGTAAACGCTAAATATATCCGCGATTCTCTCGGAGATTTCACAGGAACCAAACTCTTGAAGCAGCCATCGAAATACGCGGCTCGCCTAGCGCAGGCATTTACAGCTACTGATCCTTCCATAGACATTCTCAAGGAAGAATGGGAAGAAGTTCCTGATCTTGGAGAAGGCCAATTCTTGCACACGGATGGCGTCGGTACAATTTCCAGAGCACTCGGCGATCGAATTTGGATAAAATTATGCGAAACAAAGCGCAACGCGGCAAATTTATTAAAACCTTCTGCGGTATGTTTTCCTTTCCAACATCTCGTTGTTCGTTATACCTCATGCGTTCGTATTTCATTATCTTCAACAGTATCAAATCAGATTTCTGGGATATAAGGGTGTTGTTGCTGTGGACGACGAACTGGACAAACAACCTGGCAACATTCATATGCGACTTAGACCATCTATGAGGAAGTTCGAAGTCAAAGATAACGAAGTCGCACCGATAGAAATCGCGCAAGCTTTCGAACTACCAAATACATGTTATCTCAATCGGTTTGTCCATCATATTTTGTTTATCTATCTATTTGACGTGAAATTATCAGGCCTTTAGTAATGGTGCTCGAGGACCTCGGTGTTCGAAAAGAATCATTCCAGGACTTGCAAGACAAAGCTGTCGCTGACGCGAAGACTATTGATGATTCTATTTCTCAATTCTGCGATGTCATCACTAGTCATCATCTTGGATCCGCATTTCGAATGCGGGAAATTTTAACCCGCCTCCGCGAAAAATATAATATGGATCTGACTTCTAATGGAAGAACCATTAGTGTTGACAATCCATTCCTCCAGCAATTACGTCGCGTAGCTATGACAGATGTCCTGCGGGACATCAAACACAGCGCAAGGATACCTGTTCCAAACAGCTACTTACTGGTCGGTGTTGCTGACGAAGGACCCGCATACGAAGCGGCAGGATACAAGAATGTATTTTGCCTGCGCTCTGGACAGATTTATGGTAAGTACCCTTGCCGTTTGAGTACGCTTTATTTATTATTATTTGCAGCGTGTATTCAACATCGTGGAAAGGAACCGTTTTGGATCGAAGGAAACGTGAGCATTTCCAGGAGCCCTGTCGTACATCCTGGAGATGGTCAGTCAGTTTCTTCTATCACATATTTTCTGAATTAATGGAACCACTTCAGTGCAACGAGTCCGCGCAGTAGGCAAGCCACCTGAAGGAATGATGTGCCTATTCCGCCACTTGAGAAATGTAGTCGTCATGCCATCTAAAGGCTAGTTTTCGTACTCCTTTTAGATTTTGAGACCGTTCAAACTTAAGCTGATTGCTAATCGTTATACAGGCCATCGCTCGTTGGCCTCATGCCTCGGTGGGGGTGATGTTGATGGGTGAGCTTATGTTGTTTTAGACAGTGCACTCTAGTTCTAACCGACATGCTAGAGACCTGTTTTCTGTGATATGCGACGACTCTATCCTGCCAAGAACTACAGAACAGCCTGCCGAATATAATCCGATGCCACCGTATCTATTGGACAGAGACTGCACTGTCGAAGATATATGCAACTTTATTGTTGAGTATATTCATTCGGATGTTCTTGTACGTCAACAATCCATTTTCCATACCTTGTCATCCCTGATAATTGTGTTTCACAGGGTCTATTGTCCGATAGACTTATCATTATTGCTGGTAAGTGCTGGTATTTTTTTTTGGCACAAAAGGCCTCACACGTATATTATTTCAGATCAATCTAACGTAAGTTATCCTTTCGAAATCTAGGATTGCTATGCTCACTGCAAAATTTTAGGAGGGCATGCGCGATAAAAATTGCTTGACTCTTGCGGAGCTATGTTCTTGGGTGAGTCTACTCCCCAACAGGTAGTGCGGAAATGGACTGATCCCATTATGCAGGCCGTCGATTATCCAAAACAAGGCACACCAATTAACTTGGACGGAGACCAATTGCCTAGAACCCTGATACGATGCAAACCTGATTGGCACGCAGCAGAGGTTGTATCTCCCCGAGGAACCGACTACTATGAATCCCATAGAGCTTTGGGACACCTTTTCCGTTCCATCGCAGTGGAGGACACGGTACCTATCGTTGATTGCCTGGAGAAAACATCACATCAACCACTAGCAGATCCAATATCTAGCGTCCTACTTGAAGAAGTCAGAAGGCATCTAGGTGACTCCATCTATGTCGACGAAACGCCGTCTATCGAACTTTCAAAACTTTTCAGACGCTATGCAGACGAACTGAGATACATATGTGCTACACATACCCTCTCAAATACACCGGGAGTCAGGCTTCTGGAAGCGGAAATAGTCATAGGAACTATTCTAGCGAAATGCTCGCAAAAACGTTGGAGGAAAGATAGGATATATCGCATGCGTCTACACGCAGAAACCCTCGTTAGGGACGTCCAGAGAAACCTGTTGGAACACGTCGAAAAGGCTTCTTACACTGAATTAATTAACAGTCTTAAGTCTGCATGGTCTGCTTGGGATCTCAGTCTGCGACGATCCAATGAATTTGGCGCGAACAGCTTCGGCCTGGTTTCCCTTGGGATTATATTCGACTGTTTGGATGCCTTGGAGAAATTGGGGGCAAACTAATGGCTGGGGAGCGTATGAGTGCGGGAGTCACAAGGAACGTCAACTACAGAACTACTTATATCTTCAGGACGTAACGTTGAAATACTTAGTTTGAGGGTTCGTTTGGGAATAAATAGTAATTAGTTCAGATAAACACTAGAGTTTTAAATACATACTTAAGTTTTACAATTACTGTCGCCAAAAGTCACATCACGAGACTCCTATTGTGATCGGAGTTTGTTACGTCTGGTGTGGCTGACTTGGCGCGTGCTTGACTCACCAGGACCAAACCTGGACTCAACGATTTACACTTGCTTTACATTGATAGATTTGGCTGACTAGAAGTTTTTATCCACATGAAGAGATCGTCTTCGCCAGGCCCCTTATCAGGGAACAAGCGATCCAAACTCTACGATGGTTCTCTAGGCCTAATGAAGACACAGGCTATAACAGATATAGTTCAGCATGGACTTGACAGTTCAAGATGCATCTCCGGTAAATTCAAGATGACATGGGCTCGTCTACCAGGGGCACATAAATTATCAACAATTGTTGCAGTCAAGAACGATGCACAAGACGCAATATTCCCCGTTGACTTTGAAATTGCCTTAGAAGACCTAGTTGCACTTGAATTCTCGCCTACGGACGAATTTATACTTTCACTGAGAGGGGCGAAGATGGAGAGAACTCAACAGATCCCCAAATCTTGCAATCAACGATTTAGACTTATTTACTCCGAAGGTTTAGAAGTGCAATGGGGTCGACAAGGTTCCAGTGGTCCGAAAAAGTATTTGAATACTTGGACAGGTACGTGTCCATAAAGATATCAACTTCCATTCGCTTATTGGGAAAATTCATCAGAAAGCTTTCCCGTCGACGATGGCAACTGGTTCTCGTCGCAGGAGGAAAATGCAAGTATTGCTGCCACTCATCAGGCGATTGTTACAGAAGAGGTATGTTCTCTTTCTGGCGGAAATGGACTGCAAAAGATCTCAAGCTTCTCGCCACAGGTCTCTTCCAAACATAGTAAGAAGGAACAAAGGAAGGAAGCAAAAAGGCAAAAGCGAGAAGCGGCTACCAGGCAGATATCGGACTACGCAAATCCTGTTGGGGTCGCGGTAGAGAAAGAAGACTCCCTTCCACACCGCGCTTTAACGGTTGTCAACCGTGCGTCCGAGCCCAATTCTGCTGCGATTGATAATATACCGACGTCCAAGGCAACGAGCACCTCAAAGGAAGAGTATTCCCATTCTTTTCAGGGCTTGGTGAGTCTGTTCATATTAAAGTCGTCACCCGGCTAATATCTGAATTCAGCCTGAGTATCGCTCCCTTCGTTCGCTTCGTGAAAAGCAATTTGTACATCTGAGTGGTATCGTTGTTGAGGCTTCCGAACCCAGAAAAACGAATACTGGCAGTGAGTAAAATCAAATCAATATTGGTATTGGATCCTTGCTGATGATAATTACAGATTGGATGCGCTATATACACATCGTGGAACCGCAAAGTTACAACGATGACTCTCTCGGAAGTTCAAAAGGTTTCAAGGTCAACTGCTTCACCAAGCGTTATAAAGAATGGTTACCTCATCCAAATCTCGACGAGCCAATCATCCTTCGCAATGTTAAAGTAAGGTATAGCGACAGTCCATGGGAACACATGTTTGACCCAGAGGCTGCCTCTAGATTGACTCTTTTAATGGCACATATACGGGGACGGGATACGACGACAAGCTTCGCTGGGTCGCATTCTCTCCGGCCACAGGGGACGTACACCACGGTCCAAAAAACAAAGCACCTATACTGGAAGCCACATCCAACGGCTTTGGTGCACTTTTTTCACCTTTCTTTGAGCCCAGGGCTGAAGACATTCAACATTGCATCAGGTTATCTGATTGGTGGCGCAACAAGAATAAGAGCACAGAAAACGCACCAATTGCTAGCCGGAATGGCAGGCGCGAGGTGGCGAGGATACATAGGCTCATTTGCAACGCTGGCCCATATGTTGAACCAGATGGCTATTTTGATTGCACAGT
Source organism: Agrocybe praecox (assembly GCA_964017145.1). NCBI lineage: Eukaryota > Fungi > Basidiomycota > Agaricomycetes > Agaricales > Agrocybaceae > Agrocybe > Agrocybe praecox. The sequence goes on along the minus strand of OZ024844.1, from coordinate 2,818,168 downwards.
CGAAGTAAGGTCATCACGCTTGGCAATACTTTCTATTTATTCTTTTCCAATTGCAGGTTCTCAGGCTATTCACTTCTGACGGTTCTAAAAATCAACACACTTTATATGCAACCGACTATTCGAGAAACGACCAAATGCAGGGGAATTCAGGAATTTGGCCTGTGGCACTCAATGAATATGTTATGCGATTTTCGCTTTGGGATCGAGCTGCAGAATTTGCCGAAGTGAACATGCGTCCCGGACTTTTCTTTTCTATCAAGAATGCTCGTATGAGACTTGACAATTCGGGTGTTTTGGAGGGGAAGGTCACACAGGACAAAATCATTCAGTTGGATGAAAGTGATGCCATGACGAACATTCATATGAAAGCTTTGCTAGAGTAAGCTTTCTTTTTTGCCTCTCTTTTGCCTGTAAACTCATTTACCTGCACCATTACTAGGAGAAAACAGGAGTGGGAAGCGAAGCAACAAGCTACCGGCTCCAACATCAATTATCAACTGATTCAAGACGTTGAAGAAGGAAGATTTTTTCACTGTACTGCTGAGGTAGGTGCACATCAAGCATAACAATACCATTCATAACCACTGCCTTACCACACTAGCTCCTATATGCTTCGTGTAAACCAAGTGAAATCCCTTACATATGCGTCACTGATTATACCATGAACTCTCGATTATCAAAAGCCACATATACAGGTTCGTGGTCTCAAGGATTAGAGGGCCGCATCCTTAAAATTCGACTTTCCGAGGATCAAAAACATGTAGCAGAATCGCCTTCCATAGGATCGTTTTACTCATTTAAAAAGCTCAGACTGAAATTCAATGCCGTAGAGGACCAATTTTGCGTGTACTTGGGCGGCACCGAAAGGTTGGTGATCATGCAGAATCCTGATAGAACAGATAACGAACATCTCAATGGTCTCTTGAGGTCAGTATTTCGTGTTTTAGATAAATGATTGGCAGAGTGACAGACTAATATATAGGAGGAAAGAAGATTGGGCACGGCATAGGCATGCTATACAGTATCAACCGATTATCGACGGGTCGGATTCAATTATGCCGACACCACCAGTAGTCCCGACTGTTCAGCATGCACACAGCAACATATCGAAGCGCATTCGGGAGATACCCTTGGTAAAAGGTCCGGGTATCATGCGACATCGTGTCTTGGCCAAGGTCGTGGACTTTTATCCTCTAGAGCTACATGACGCCTTTTACCAGCGTTGCAAACAATGCATGAAAGAGTGAGACACTTATACACGCCTTGACTACTTACTCACCATCAGTAACAGAATTCCTGAAAATCTAAAGGCTTGCTTCAGATGCGAAGACTTTGACCACGAGTTCGTGGAGTATTGTTACCAGATGTTTATTCTCATTGAAGATCAAAGTGGGGAACAGATAAAGGTGTCACTAAACGATCAGGTACGCAAATTATCTAATGATCATGAGCCGTCACTAAGAAGATTATAGTGCCCCCTGTTCGATGGTTTGAAACGGGCTCACCTGAAAGAGGACCATTTGGCTTTACACGCTTTCTGCGGCAAGGTCTATCCGCTTCTAGGACAACTGGTACCAATGCACGAGTATTTAAAATCGGGCAAACCGTTTAAAGTGTTTGATGGCCCTTTCTTTGTTTTTGAAGTGGATAATTGGGTCATTCCCAAAAATATTCAGGCATTCAGCCTTCATTTATATGAAGAGCCATAAAAATAACAGGCGCGTCGTAGGGTGGTATGTGTTCTGATGGAAAATATATATGCACGTGATTACATACTCGTGGGTAAAAAAAAGTGATCACGGATTATGTAATATTTAACATGTCTCAGTCGCGTCGCGTCTTGTTGATTCCCTGGTTTCTCCGAGGGAGTTTTGAGAGGGTTTTATGCATAAATGACAAAGGAGCGTAGCAGAGTACATTTCCAGCATATTATTATCTCGTTCCACATAAGAAAACAGACAAAGAAATAGTTTGAAGACCATAATAACCCACTAGTTTATTCCACCCCTAATTCACCAGATCTTTTATCTATTGAACCTGTTTGGCATGAGCTAAAAACCATCATATGAGCAATGACACCTCAGCCCACCACTGCTGATGGCCTCAAACCAGCTGTTCATACTCCATGGGAGCAGCTAGACATGAATGATATTGACAAACATACTTACAGTATGCTAAACCGTGTGGCCGCCATTTCTCAAGCTAGGGGAGGATATACACCATATTAATTTTATAATATTACTACGTATAACTATGTCTACTCCTGTGTCAAATTGTGAAGAAATAGAGAAGGAACTGACTGTGCTAAAAGGGATTGAAGAACGAGACAACGAAGGGAATTATTGGCCGATTACATAATCCGTGATCACTTTTTTTTACCCACGAGTATGTGTGGCGTCGACGTTCGGCTTAGGGCTACCTGTATAAGGCTTTTCCTCTTTGGTTTCTTTCCTCCTTCTAACATTCTTCTCCTCCCTTTCTTGGTCATTTTAGATCTTCATTTTAGATCTTACCCGAATCTATCGCCGTAACCACTTGGTTATACCCCCTATAATAACTGTCAAAACATGCTCGATAAATCACGGGGCTCGGTATGAGGTTGGTATGAGGTGCGGGTACTACTCTAAGCTGCCGAGAGTGACCCTTGCTGGGTCCTAGACCTTAGACTTACAGGTCGTCAAATGAGGTGTCGATTACAAAGGACCTCGATTAATTCCCTGTCGCTTCTCGATATCTCATTCTACGGCTGGTCACGAACCTAGCTGGGTCCCACAGTATGTTATGACTTTGTTATAACCATTAAAAACGATGCTAAGCTGTACTATATACGATAGAATTCAAGATATGGCTGAGTCAAAGCCAAACATTCATCATAGCTTCGTTCATTTGTATGGTATTCCTTTTTTATGCATAAGTAATAGATTCTGTGGACGCGTAACAGAGCAAGGTACTCACCATTTTGAAGCTTGATAGACAAATAATAAGCATCATGAAACTCACGTAAACATAAATGAAAACGACTCACTCGTTGGAATTCATCGTAAGCTGTACTTCTGACGTTTTCATGGGCATTGCGAATGATACCCATCATGAATTCTGCCGCCTGGCGTTCATTTAAATTCAACGCAAACCTGTCTCTTAGTCGTCGAATCGTAGGCTCGCCCTTGAACGACGGTAGTCCGGTATCCAGCATTAGTCGAACAGTGTCAATGATTTGTTCTGCAAATGGCCTTATGGCGAGGAATGCCTTGACAGTTAGATTCTGGAATATCTGGTATCCCTGTGAGTATCGTCCGCCCATAAGAACGACCATTTCATGGTTCAGCTTGAAAGAATGTGGTTCGAATTTAACTCCCTGATAATCAGGTCAATATTTGTCAAATTAACCTCATTCAAAGCACGTACCCCGGGCCGTATAAACGAATGAAAATGAAAGAAGCGGTAAGTTTTGACTATCCTCCAAACCTAAAGAATTGTACTTATCTATATCAAAAAGGAACCCAAAATCTGCACCGAGCATTAGAACAAACAATAAACGGAGACATCAAGTCTCACCAATATGCACGATATGCCCTTCCCCATCTATCATAATATTACCGTTATGCCTGTCTTTAATCTGTAGAATAAAGCAAGCGACAGAATACGCTGCCATTGACTGGATAAAGTTTAAGCGAGCCTTCTGGAAGCTGGTTGTGTCTTGTCCGCCGTATTTCGCAACAAAGAAATCCAGGAGATCGTTCACTTTTGCTCGTCCCATTTCATCTCTAGAGGTAGCGTTCGGTACGACGTCGATCACACCGCACTGAAAAGCACATTAGAGGGTTTCTGATAGACTGCAGAGGAACGTACTCCAGGTGCAGTGGCCGTTACGCGATAAGGGAAAAGGTATAGAGTCAAACCAACACTAGTAAAAATGCTTTTAAACATAGCAATCACTTGAAGTGCGAGGACGTCCTGGCGACAGTCGTCGCCAACTTTGAATATAGCTTGTTGCCAAACGTCAAACTCAGTTCGTGTCTCGATACCCCCACCGTCTCCGTTGAGAAGTGAGTCAGGATCTGTATTGACCTCGATGCGCTCCTTTCTGACTTTGAAAGTCGCCATGAAGGGGGCCTGATAACGGGAGTCGCTTGAGAATTTGTATACTACATACACGATGAACTTACTTTGGCGTGGCTCTGCAATGGGCGGCCAGACTTCTTGTCTATATCGATGACGATCCCGTCTGGATTACTAGGAAGGTAAACCCCAACATCAACGTTAATCTTGGCCATTTCTTCGTCGATCTTAGCCTAGCGAAACGTTAGAAATGATCTGCGTATATAAATAAAAACTATGCCTTTTTCTCCGGTTTTGTCTTCTTGATATATGGCTTCAATTTACCAGATATGGAGGTGACTTCGTTGAAAAATGAGAATTCACGGTCGTAAAAGGCTCTGGCACTACCCGAAAGGGAGTATACAACTTTGTCCGTCATCGCGTCGAGCACAGGTTTCATAGGATCCTCCTGCAAGAACCGGTGTCAATGGCGGATTTAACCGATCAACAAAATCACGCACAACTTCAGCAGCGTCATCCTTGAAACAGTTCGCCTTCATGTTCCAAATAATTTGATGACAAAATAATTGAGAAATCTTAGCAGTCTCAAATATAAATCGTGCCACATATCCTGCATTCGTCCGTAAGCATGGCGATAAATTTAACAAAATAACACATGAAATACCTAAATCATCATAACGCAGAGCTTGGACTACTTGTGGTATAAAGAAAAAGGTCAATTCCACTGGATGCTCTGCTAGAACCCGATGGGCATATTGCAAGACCAATGGATCGCTATTGAAACGGCGTTCAAAGAACGTATTGGCGATGATGGGAGGAACAGGTGTCCAAACCAACAAGTGCTAAAACATCAATTAGAAACAGATATCACAGAAAGTAGAATACGATTTACCTTCAAATCTCTACGGGCATTGGGATCAATTCGATCGCCAAGGAGGAAAGGTAATGCCTCGGGTATGTCGAGCGCATCGACTGTACTCGATCGGACAAGTTTACCTACTTCATAGCGAAGAGTCAAAACTTTGAAGCGTTCCGTAAGATAAATGGCTATTGCTGGATCCAATCTCCAAACAGTGCGTGCAATTGCAACCCACGATAGCTACAAAAATAAGCCAGAGTATACTTTGCGTTATGGCTGACTCACATCAAGCAGAGTGCGTTCTGTATTACCCACAAGATCGGCGCCCTTCCTGGCGTCGTTAGTTGGATTACCCCACACCGAGAGCCTGAATATCTCGTTCTCGGTCAGGAGACGTAAAGGGAGATTGAGGCTTCGCATTCGCTCGGCAAAATCTACAAGAATGATAATCACAAACCCAGCAGAGACAGAATAACACATACATGTAGAGGTAGATCGGGGGTTAGAAAGACTTGAAATGATGGGGGGTCCCCTGACAGTATCACTTGATAAATACTCAAGGAATTCTGACAAAACCTTGATATCTGCATCAATTTGAACTCGGTTCGCACCATATGTCCACCTTTGAAAAAGGTTGGTATGGGAGTATTATGAATCATACTGAGTAAACTTACTGAGGCCGTACAGCAAACCAAGACAATGCAGCTGTATAAACCGACTCCCTCAGAGCATTCTCGCAATATCCATCCAAGTGTGAACTCTTCAGAGTTTCAAATGCAAAGAGGAGGAACGAGAAACGAACTTCACGAGACAATGCATGAGTACTGGAAGGGCAGGTCAGGTCAAGAATAAATTGCATATATAAGGGGTGAAAAATACCTTAGTGTTCTGTATGCCCTTGCAGACCGAAGTACTAGATGTTGGATGATTAGCATGACACCAGGCTTGTGGTATCGAGCAGCTTGAAGCCGGCTCAGTAACATTTGCAGAACCAACGCATGTGGGGTCAGCATTCGTCGAGCTTGTGCTAGGCCCCGGTCAATCGTTTCCTTGTCGGTTGGGCTGTAGCTTGTAGGACTGTAAAAAGGATCCTTATAACTAGATAATGTCTGTTAACGAACATATTGGTTGAATTTACCCCAAAGACCTACTTAAGTGATTTCGAAAAAATCCCTCTGTGTTGTGTAATGGTCTCTGACCAAGCAAACAAGATCTCGCTCATCAAAGCCACTTCAACATCCGACTTTTCGGCGATGACCCAGCTCCATACGTCTACACCCGAAGCAATTGCTGAGGGTGTACCAACACCAAAGGGAAGCTGAACTAAGTAGTGCAACAAATCGTAATCATTCTATTCTGTTGTTAGTTGACTAGCAAATAATGATAGTATCTAAGTCTGACCTGTTCCAGAGATATCAATGTGGCGGCACAACGAAAAAGAAGACGCCTCAAGTCATGGACAGTTAACGCGCTATTTTTACTTCGTATTTCTTCCAGTGAGTCCGAAAGCTTCGATTTCAGTGCGCTGATTTCAGTGGATGGTGCAGATTGGGGAGGCAAAGTAGCTAGCTTATCAACACCTAAATGTCTTCATAAGCGACAGCTAAACGATAAAAAGTAACAACACAAACATTCCCTGTTGGCTAGTCTGATTCCAGCTGCTTCTCCAGCATAATATCCCTTGATGGCAATTTGGCTTGACAATACTTTCGCTGCATCAATTTTTGTATGAGACAGCGAAGACAAAGAAGCTATCAGGGACGCCGTTAGATAACATATCATTATCCTCTTTTGTTTTGAATATACACCCACAAAGTTGTCGGCGAACTGATCCTATAGCTTTTCCAAACTGTTCTGCCATCGAGGCTCCCATTTCGGCGGAGTTGAGGCCGGTGGAAGATTGGTTTAAAGCCAGATATTTCTATAAAATTGAAGTAAAATTGATCGCGGGGATGAGAACATGGAGCGCTTACCTGTAAAGTCGATTGTAATTCCATCGGGGCGCGTCCAAGAGCCAATTCAAACCAATTGTTCGCACTGCGTTTTAACTGGCCATATATTTCATTACGGACTTGATAGCTGTCGGTAAGTTGGAGGGTAATGCCAGTTCGATCCGAATAAAACTCATGAGTAGGATTATACTGCGAAAAGGTTCACTCTTTAATCTGGGGAATGGAATGAAAATGCAAACCTCGTCGATGTATTCGTTCTCGCAGGATCGTTGAAGAAGAGTGAGAACCTCAAGAATGGCAAAAACCAACGTTGGATCGCACATGAGGGAAGGGAAGGAAGTAATGAGACGATTCAGATATTTGAAGGCTATATCCCGGGCCTTGGCCACTCGATGCGTGCTCAGAACAACCAAAGACAATAGCTCAGAAGAAAGATGCCTTGGAAGTGCTTGTTGGGAAGCCTTGCCGTTGAGGTTATTAATACTATCACGGATGACCTATGCAAATTGTTAGATAGAGAAGATATGCTTATGTTTTAGACGTTTAATCCACCTTTTCTGCAACAGAGTCCATGCATGCACTCAAGCCGGGATGGATATTCAGACTGTCATTGATAAAGTATGGAACCAAAGACGAGGGATATCCAGCGGCCGACCGCATGCTTTCAATGTCGTGTAGCGTCAATATAAAAATGACCTGCCCAGATGAAAGGTAGCGGATATCGTTGGGACGAGACGATAGATAGCTCGTTAGTAAGCTTCTATGAGAAGATATGACCTTGAAATTTGTATGTGAGATTTGGAAATATCAGCAAGATGGAAAGGGCCCACAGTGCTCGCATATTCTTGGCGAATTACAGAGTTATATTCAACGTCACTCGCTACGGCGTCATGGGACTCCTCAACAACCATGGAAGGCGTCTTCAGAGCAATTCGCGCTAAAGCAGGTTTAAGCCAGTCCATAGCTGTTGCCTCTGCCTGATTTTCTGTGGTGAAACCAAAAAGAATGCACAAAAACCAGGTGTTCCTAAACAATGTCAGAATTTCCGGCGAAGGGTCTTCACTACGATTGAAGTCCCGGTGAGCCAACAATGCGTCAATGGGAAGAAGGAGAGAGGCAAGTTGTTCAATCATGTCATCAATCTGGATTATGGGTTCAGTAGTCACCCATTGTTATCAGAAGTCTCTACTTACCTTGACACGATGGTCGGTGATCTTGAGATTTTGAATGGCTACACCTTTGTCGGCAAATAAAGTCAATAGTTCCACTAGATAGGTTTCATACAGCTCTGGTCGTTGATGTAGGTCTTGCGCCAAGCGTGTCTGCGCGGCTAGCACCTGGAAAATATTAATAAAAAGCATTGTTGGACGCAAATGGTAAATACCATGTTATTGGAAAAGCGCGGATCGTCAGGATTGGCAGAGCGATTGATAGCAGAAAACGCTTTGATTATGTCGATAAATGCTCCAGCTGGGGCGGTCAAAGCCAGATCGACGAGGTTGTATGCTATAGCAGCCTCCACGGTCGGTTCAGCTGACGGGAGTCGTTGCAAGAGCATAGAGATTGTAAGTCGGGTAACCTATTAGGAATGAGCTCCTGGTCTGTTCCGGTAGTATTTGAAATGCAAACCTCTTCCATCTTGAACTCAAGGGCAAGTCGGGTCACTGCGGATATCGTACTGATTCCGACCAGTCTCTTCTCATCTTCGGAGAGGCCATGAAGACCGGATTCGAGGGAATGCGGATGCCCACGACTATACGAAAGAGGACCTTGTCCGTGGGTATAAACGCTGCTAGATTCATGGATGTCCTTGCTGGTAGCCGCAATGTAATTTAGCAAAGAATACATATTTGACATTATGAGATCATCTCCAGGAGCCAGCTGAATAGTATTTTAGGATGTAAATTTATAATTGAATCGGTATGCTTACCTTGATGCAAAGTGCCAAGCACTTCGCAGCAGCAGATAGAGGTGGAGGGGCACGATTCTCAGAGTGGAATCCAAATTCAAATAATGGCAAAGGAGAGGTAACAAAACGCCTCAAGTGGAAAACCAAATTTGGGGCAATTTCTGGGAATCTGAAGCCATTGTAAATCTTTCAAAAATATGCAGAGATGGGGGAAATGAATACCTTCGCACAAGGACAGTTGTGGCCTTCAAAGCTGCCTCTTGGACAAGATTATCGGAAATAGGAGATTCGTTACTCAGCAGAAGAAGGATGCGACTGTACAAATGCTGGTCGAGATCATTCAGCGCTAAACAGCAAATTGATGCAAGTTTCTGGTCGATCGGAAGTTAGTCCAAGTGTAGTGGTACCACTTAAAATAGGCGTACTAAGCTCTCGGACATGGTTTCCCAGGTGCACGTATCGATTGCAGGCTCAGATTCCATTTCTTCAATTTGCACAAGAAGGTCGGTAAAACACTGGAGAGAATATTTTATGGTGTCTTTCAGTGCGTTCTTTACCTCCTCGTTTATAATGTCGAGTACGGGTATTGCATTCCTAGTCAGTGAGAGCCAGGCTTTATTGGCTGCCGCAGCTTCCACGACCGGATTTCTTGTTGTTGTGGGGGGTGCTAAAACTTGCGCAAGGACAGTCCACTCGGTCTCTAAAACACAGCACACCATGAAATGACCACTTAAAGGTCGGCCTTGCGTAACATAACGTGTGACAAATGTCTTGACAAGATGGAGGTTCTCCGAGTCGTCGCTTTCCTTTTGAATGATATCGATTAGTAAATGATTGAGTCGTTCAATGATTCTAGACGAGCACAGAGCCTTGAGATGCAAAGTAAGTGTTTCCCATTGAGAAATTGTCCAGCAATAAGAAGTTGAGCTGATTGCACGATAGAAGCCATGTAAAGCCGGCATGAGCTGGGTAAGAACGTCCAAAGCTTAAACAATCTCAGTGGCAATCACCAAAGCAGAGTAAGCCACGTACAGGAGCTAATTGATATTTTTTGAACGGTTTGAGACACAAAAAAGAATATGGCTGAGGTTGCTTGCTCTCGGTAACTGGCGTGCTCATTCGACAGGCGCAACAAAGCAGAGATTGTGGAAAAGACAAGTTGGTCCGGAAGAGCCCAATCTAAGTAAATAAGTCAGTCAATAGAGTTGACAGGTCACTGCATATTCAGTACCTATCCAGGAGAGAGATTTGTCATAATCGATATTTGGTATGTCCCTTAAAATGTCAATTAAAGTCGGCAGTATAGTGTTGACAGCACCATTATTGCATGACTCCGGAAAGTTCACCACCATGTCACCGAATGCAATGTTACATTGGGCTCGTGTCGCGGACTATTATGAACGGTTTGAGCAAGGAGCTTGTGAAATAACAAGGATGCACACCATGTAAACGCGCTCAAACCGTTCTCCAGGATTTACATCGTCAACAATTTCCTCGGTTTCCTGTTTCTTCATCATAACGTCTGCACGAGTTTGGACTCGGCTGGAAAGAAGATGTTGTCCGAAAGTGCTTCCATCGTTGGATGCAATATCGGACAAGATTCTCTGGTGAATATTTAACTCAAGGCTGTAGGGCAGAGTTAGGAACATTTCAAGGGGTGTTAAAAGTTGCTTACCAGTCCATCTATTAGATAGAAGGCCAATATTTCTTGGGTTATGGCCGCGCGGAGTTGCAACAACTTCCCCTTAGTTATTGTTGATAAGTATTAGATAGATTTAACCGTTAGCGTCTAGTAGTGTAACTTCGTCATTGATGAGCGTGACTCAGTCCGTCACGTCCAGACTCCACCCTTCGGAACGCGACTTAAACGCGACTTAACTGAGAACTCACTCTGCCTCCCCAAAAAGTGTGTGCTGTGCCAATCTCTGAAATAAACCTCGGATTATCACTATCCTCAAGTTATCCGTACATTGTTACGAGTGAAATGGCTAAAAGTCCCGGTATGTTCACCGGGAGCACACCAATCCTCTGTTGGATCTTTTAACATCGATGACACTCTACCATCTGAAAAATAGTTCTTTCTGGGCTTAGAAAGCGATCTCGTAAGGAAGACAAAGTACCCGAACTCAGCAACGACCTCGACAGCGATGGTGAATGGAATAAGGATGAGAACGAGGACAAGTTGTTAATTCTCGTTACAATATGTCCAAAGCCACTAACGTCAACGTCTTTCTTGGCAAAGTGAGAATATCTTGAAATCTATCAGAGAGACTCTCGGTATGCTCTTCAATTAATCCAAATCTAATCCACTTTTCTGGCACTAACTAGGTAGCAGTAAAAAAGCCTTCAAAGCCGAATAAGAAGCTCGCCGCTTTCCAAAATAACAAGAAAAATCTATACACTGAGGCCCGCCAAAACGCGAAGGATATCGTTACCTCAGGCACTAACCTCTTGTATGGGCCTTCATTCTTTCAAGGTCGCTCATATTGACCAGGTTAACTATGAATGGCAGAGAATCTCTACAGACAACATTGGACGACATGCGTAGTCAAGAAAAAGGGTTTGATAAATACTATGCGGATTGTCATCTTCCTATGCTTGGCCATCAGGTATTTTTTCTAGCCTTCCTCGCAATCAGATGCTCAATATGCCACGACTGCTTTGGATAGGAATTTTTTGACCGATTTCAAGAAACTTACACACTTCTACTGCGAGATTCGGGAAGCCGACGTTCGACAATAGTCAATGCAGCGGGAGCGACGCGTATTATTCTTTTTTCTAGCAGTCGTATAACATCGAAAACAAATCGCTTATTTTTCACAGTGAAGGGCAGTGTCCCTGCGCGTCAAGAAGCATTGAAAAAATTCTCCAGAAATGCTAGATCCCAACTGGAGAAGGCGAAACAAGATGAAAAGGTCAGATCTTCATTTTTTTAAATCTGCTATGAAACTGGAATCTAAGATTGCATATCAGGAAGCCGTGGACGCAGCTGAACTGATCAAACATATCAAGGGTTTGCTTCGTGTTTGATTTCTGTAGACGCATGATGTTGTCAATTCGTGTTCGTCACGTTTAGTAAATTATACAAGCGTTATTTATGCATTTCAACTCGAATCGTAAGACAGAGCATAGTTCGCCCGGTATTCACGACGATGCTTCCAGCGACGACCCAGATTGATGTTTATCGGATACTAGTTCCACTATTTGCTCAAAACCATCGTAAGGTGGGAGGTGCAACTCGTGTCTTTCTTCCAGATATCTGGAGTGCAATTTCATCAAATCAATCACGACGTCAAAGATATATGCATATATTGGGTTGCTTACTTGGGAACAAACCGCCCGCCCAAAAAGTGCCGTCCTGTGAAATCTCTTACACCTTCTTTGGGTGCCGTCAAGCTGATTAGGACGTTCGGTTTTAGCCCTATTCCAGCGTCATTGCCCTTTTCAACATCCCAACCAGATGGTATATCGACAGACACAATAGGTAAGCGCGACTCGTTGAGCAAGCGAAGAACGTTATCAAAAGGTGCACGAATGGGTGGCTTAAATGAAAACCCGAAGATTGCGTCCAGTATAACGTCACTTTGCTTCAGCGCTTGACGGAGCAGCTCGACATCGTTAGACGGGGGTACGACAGGTATATCCATGTTAATGCATTGTTTCTGAAGACGCTGTAATGTGATATTTGTGGTTAAGAACGGAACGCTGTTTTTTTTGGATCGTGACATACTTGATATATGTCTTTGGAACCAGGCTTTTGAGGGTTTCAATGCAGTTTTGAATGCGAAATAGGCAAGGTTACCTTTGGCATATATATGATAGGTTGGTAGCCAAACATGCCTATGGAGCCTTGTTAGACTTCATTTTGTAGGGAAAACAGAATGTACCGAGATGGCGTGCAGCAACGAGCCCATCGCCCCCTGATGAAAGTTAGTGATATTTCCCATTTCGTGACATTTTCGTGCTCACCCTGATTTCCAGGACCACAGCAAACCAATACTCGTGGATAAACGTCTTTGCGATAAACCGTTGCCAGTGATTGTGCGCACGCCAGACCGGCCAGTTCCATCAACTGTTACATATGCGAGAATTGGGTTATGCAGAGAACATCCATTTTACATGTAAATTTATGACACTGCGCCAAAAACAAACCTGGTCAAGGCTGAATGCCCCAGCGGTACTCATGAGCTCTTCATCGATCTAATCGCGATTCGTGAGATTTAGACCGCTTTTCGATACACAAGCATATCATCTCACTTGTTGAGCAAGTCGTGCAGATAGATAACGAATCATTGTGTGGAGGGAGCGTTGTGCACTGAGTACTGAGTAAGCACTTTGGATTAAATTCACAGATGACCAGTATGCGACAATGATGTCATCATGGTACCGCAGGTTCGGCCCTTTCACCCGCAGCCGCCAGATCGTGCTATCATCCTTTATTCATGCTGCGTCCATGTGAAATAAATATACACCAGGTAGTAGAATAAGTAATAAAGTATGAAAATCCAAGAATGCGGACGTAAAAGAATTGTACAAATGAAATACAACACCGGCATGAAATAGACGATAAAAAGGAAACCAACATGAAACAACGACTAGAGGAAGAAGACCCAGTGGCATCCCTAGACTCGAACACAAACGCGTTTGTGTTCCTCCCAATCATTCTTCTGATGTTCAGGTGAACAATATTTCACAAGTTTGCACTTGCTACAAACCCGACCCAAGTTCTTCGGTTCCTCATGAGGCTGTGACTCTACGCTCATTTCAGATCCGTGCGAGCTTCCACTTGCGCTCATGGATTGAGATGGAAACTCTCCGAAACAAACATCACAATCAATCCAGTTGCACATGTCTCTGGCCTTGACCCCTTTTCGTCTGGTTTTTGTCTTAATTTGGAGGATAGATGCTGTCTCGACGCCTCTTCTGGGGAACCGTATCATCTCGTATTCGTCCGTGCAGCAAGGACTTGGGCAACCTGTTGGGTAGTCGTAAAAGATGTCTTCATCAGGGACATATAAGGGGTCGGTAAAGAAAATTTGTGAATACGATGTCGTCTGGTACGAAAAGAGAACAAGGAAGCGTGGGCGTTTTTCGTACAGAATTGCCCGCACGGCAAGATCAATCTGAGGGAAGCATGGGGTACGGTGTTGGTTAAGTAGGGTATGGGTTAACCGCGTGTCTGAGCGAGAATATTCAGTGCTTAGCAAGGAGTAAGAGAGTTCAAATATATCTGATGGGCGAGACATACGTTCTTGCTGTATTCTCCGTTCTACACTTGGTTTGCAACTGCGGCCGAAGCAATACTTGCACACTAGCTTAAAGTATTCCGATACGTCGTCCATTTCTTGTCGTTTGAGATCCGTAACTATGATGTATATCTCATCGCACCCAGTGTCATGCATGCCGCGTAGAAGCATCAGTTCGGGTAGCTGCATCGGAGGATTAAACATCAATAATGACACGATCCGCAAAATAGTTGACTTACCATAGTTAGTACTACAGGCATCATCGATCGCCGTCTTTCCTGCATCGAATGGTGGTGGTAAACATGTGTAGTCCAAGTTCGGTCCAGAGGAATTAAACGTCCAGTATCAACTGTTCGACAAAAGACATTTTCTGGTGCAAAGACCCCCTTATTCCATGCAATGATCTGCCTTCTACAATGTGCATTTTTTCTTTCTCGAACATCCATAAACCATTCGTGGTAGGCATCGTGCCCGGTGTTGTGGTGTTCCAGCCATTTATCAATCAGAAAGTCAGTCGAATCGTGATCCAGGGTCGTTTTGACCAGCTCTGACATGGATAAGCTTGGAGGAGAGAAGATAGAGTAGTGAGGCTGTCGTTTAGGCATGATGAAGGTTAATGAGACGGGTTTTCAGAGAAAGGGTAATCAAAACAAAGCAGTGCGACAAGCAGAATGTGACAATACAGCCAATACAGTGTAGCTCAAAGCAGATATGATAACATTCATTGAAATTTACCCGAAACGCGCGAACAAACCGGCCCTTAACCAATTTATTTATGGACAATGAGGGTGCAATGAGACTCGCTTAGTGCGCGGTTGACCGTTGTCACTCCATAGATATACAAATAAATATGCAAGTTCTATCACAAATAAAAATACATTCAATGCAGCTACTAAGGTAGAAAGTCATCGACAAACTCTCAGCAACCGCATGCATCGATTTCATGAAAGGCTAATGCTCACGAGCTCTGAATCCGATCGTCGAACAGAGTTCGATGATTCAGATCTTGAAATAAAATCGTCTGTCTGTAAATTGAGGTATTCAGACATAAAAACCCGCAGCATCAGATTCCATCTCCGAAGTGTAGGCGCATCCAAGGCAGACGCATCATCCTGTTGAAGGTTCAACATGGTATGTGAGTAATGTATCAGAAAATACGCGCCTTTATTGTATGCCAGACGTGAGGGAAGGGTTCTGCTATGAGGTGGAGGACGCTGACACCTCTTTCTAAGAAGGGAACATGGTCGTCGCCGACATGTCCGTTGTATTGGCTAGTGACCCTAGGAAGGAACCAACTCTTCCATTTTCCAGGAGCCATACCTTTCTCGTTTCCGTACGAGAAGGCGCCAGCATCTCCTAGCCTGCGTTCCACAGAGACCAAAGAGTCGAATAACCACGCGGTGTCCAGAAAGTATGAGCGGATTGATGGGTCGGCTGCGCCCAGAAGGTCGAGGAGAATCAAGTGTTCAATTCCATCGAGCTCAGTCGTTTGCATGTTTAACAATCGCCGCCTCTGATTGGGGAGAACATAAGTCGTGTCCCACTTTTGAGCAAGATGCCTGCATTATTGTTACAGAAGTTTAATGATAAGGTACGGAAAGAAAGCACGAACCTTGCACCATAGATGGAATCTGTACTAGTCCAATCAATAAAAGCCTCTTCACCGTCGAAAAAGACAAGCTGAAGGGTGGTATCCGCCATATCATCGTCTTCTTCATCAAGACCATCCTCTAAGCGCTCTTTTCTTTTGTCTAGAAGAGGATTGAGTGTCTCTGCCAAGTCGAGCATCATTGCACAGGGTGCGGCAGAGTCGGTAGCACCTAGAAACTAATTATGTCATGGTGAGGGAAATTGAGCGAACAACTACATATAAGACCTCACTTGGTTTGCGGGGAAATGGGGGAAATATTTGCTGTCAAAATGAGCAGAGAGCACAACGCGGCGGGAGGCGGTGGGATCCTTGGTAGCAATGATATTTGCAAATCGCTTCGTCCCTACTGGTGTCTTGTCGGTGAACTCATCAAGTTCTACATGCCACTTAAGTGATTTGAGTGTCGAGACGATATAATTTCGAACGAGAGTGTTATTATCGGTGTCAGCTAGGAGAAGACATTCATTACGGGATAAATTCTGAGAAAGAGAAAGCGTCGTACGAGGTCTAGGTATCAGAATTTTTGCTAGATGAGAAGCTGGGTTTGAAGGATCCAAGTTCTTGAGAGGATCGGAGACTGCGAGTAGCTTGGATATGTTGTCAGAAGATAGAGGTGGCAGTTCCCGTCTGTCAAGGGTTGCATTTTGAAAGGATATGGAAGGAAGTAGCAGTGCGAGGAATATGGAGAGGCAAACGTGCCTACATTGGAACAGTGTACGCAGTTCCATTGAGAAGCAGGAAGGGGGGAATGAAGTGGAGGGTATCGAATCAGTGTAAGTACGGCGGTGAGAATAAATGATCCGTCGGCATTCATGATTGTTCACTGTATGGCCGTGCTTACCACATGCAGCTCTTCTTGAACGCCCGCTCACCTCACCCTTGAAATGGCCATCTTTGGTCTCTGGGTCTGTCACCTTCCTTCTGGGTTCGGTAGCCACTAATCTCATTTTCTTCAAGGTCATCAATAAAGCTGGAGGCCTTGTTTATCAGCGCAATTTCGCAGGTCCCTTCGCATCGTAGATGAATCCGGCATTTGTCTGACTATCTCCCAGATGGTCTCGCGTCTCTCACATCCAATGAATACCTAGTTCTAGCGGGAACTTTACACGGCATTCATGCTATTACAAGCCGATTGTCTCCGATGGGCTCCAGCTCTGGTGTTCAGGTCATTGAAGCAGAAACATTCAAAATGAATATTTTATTGACGGTGACCGGTCAGTCAACATCGCTGCGCTCATAGTTTACGATAGCTGATATACCAAATAGGCACAAAATTCGTCCTTTTAACATCCCTGGCAGACACAACAGTCGACACAACTCTGCAGAAGATTTATGATATATATGCTGATGCTGTCATGAAGAACCCTTTCCATACACCAGAAATGCCCATCCGGAGCGAAAGCTTTGATGCCCGGATTGGTGCACTTATTGGCACAGGGCAACCTTGACCTGTTCATGTACATCAATAGGTGGTTGACTAATGGTGTGCCCTTTCATATCAATCCTGCGGTTGAGCATGTCTGAAAAAGTGTTCTCACCAATTGTAGCTGGCATTATTGATTAATCATGACGGATACAAAGATCCATTGGTTTCTCTCTGTTCTTTCTTCTTGGAGAATCGACCATAACGTATACCTTCCTCATCTACTAAATCTCTGTGTTCAGCTGTTTCCCGATTAGATTCTGACCTAGCAATCATATTTTGTTCAAAATATCAGTGAACTCGATTCCAAAACTTATCCATGCTATTGGAGGTCTGGACGGTGGACTTTGTCGTCGTGTTTCGAGGAATTGCACTGAGCAGAGTGGGCACTGAGGAAAACCTGAGCATTATAGAAATGGCTTGCGATCATGTGACATGTCGCGTAGCCCCTGAGCGCTGAGCCGTGCCTACATTTCTGTCTCTTCTCTCTCATCTAGGACTCCTACTTATAGGACATATCCTCCGGTTTGGTCATTGACTCTCATATAACCCTGATTAACCGTCTAGGATCTCTTTAAAACCATGCAGGCACAACAAATACGTACCACCACTCAGTCGATTAATCAAACACAAAGTCTTGCCGCTGTACAGACCCTACTAAGAGCAGGCCTTGGTGCAATAACTTTCTTGAGGTAGTTTGCAACATTTTCTATTTCTCTCTCATAAAGCTCAACTGCGCATCTCATACAGAAATTTGCTGCCGGAGGATAATTTTACCCAGAGTAAGGTTTCGCGCGACTGCGAGCAGCCATTCCAGTCCCACCGACATCATAATATCAGGCCATTTTACTACCATAGACGAATCTGCATCATCTGAAGTAAGCTTATCGCAACCAAGTGCATCGCAAGAGAGTACGAATTCGCGACGGAATGTGAATAGTTTCAGGATCATGGTACGTTCAACCCACAGTCTTGAACCCATCGTAAATCACAGCGCATACTTCTTGAACTGAACGTTTGCCTCTAGACTATAACGAGGGGATACACAGATGAGGCTGACAAAATATTGAATTACCTAGTATATGCGCCTTTTTCTTTTTGCCTTCCTGCCGAGGCTCATGTTATGTCAGGAATATGGAATATTTGATGCTCTCGAAAAGCAGTACCTTCGGAGCTTCATCTTTGCAATATACCTCGTATGTTCCCCATCGATAGAAAGCTCACATGAATCTGACACTCAGAAAGGATAACAGGGATCCTACTAAGTGGGTATCGATACGGATCCAGCCTGTATCATCTAAAGTTGCCCCAACTCATCATTTTTTCAGCATAGTTGAGGCGTACACCTTTAATTTCAAGGTTCTTATAGCATATATGCACTATATCCGTCAATTTAAACGGGTTATCTGTGCAGTATCACATCTTACCTGGCACCAACATCTCAATTCCCGTGATGAGCCTTGCAGGAGGGCAGAACTTGCGTTCAAAGAACAAAAACGGTGTCGTAGATGACCCGGTTGCAAAGGCTATTCAGAATGGAAAAGCTCCAACTTTGAAAGACGTGAAGATGAGTGTGAAGGTAGCCTCTTGCACGGTATTGTACCATTCCATTGTATATTGACCGACCGGGTTTTCAAGGCTATGTTGAAAACACTGATCCAAGCCATGAATCATATGGATGTTCTGCCTCGTAAGTAGTTATCCATTGCTACCCTCGATCCTATGCTGATATCTCGCAGGTCGTCGCTTCGCCACATTCAAAGTCTTCTACACAGATAATACACCGTCGGATTACGAACCTCCTAATTTTCAAGCGGGGGATGCGGACAAGGATAAATGGTATTTTATGACGCACGATCTGGATGAAGTCCCAGAACGCTGTAGTATTGGTCAGATTCATACGGGTCACCATTCGTATGCCTTAGGTCTTACGCCTTTTATTTTATGGTAACACTCACCACTGTACAGGGTTAAGTTAAGCGTCACGTCTATCGCATCATACCTACCATCATCCACGGAACATGACGATGCTACATTCTCTGGGACAACCACAAATACAGGGCGGCCAAGTCTTACTCCTTTGCAAGAAGCAACCACCTGTAAAAATCAGGTCGACAAACAACTCGAAGATGCAGAGAATCGGAACCTACTCTGGCCTGTCGATGATTCTGCAGAGCTATGCGACGAAGATGCTGAGGGGGAAGATGATCCAGATTATGTCAAGGGTCCGGATGGACGGTTTGTATTGGCCGATGCTATCGTTCCCATCGGATTCCGAACAGCGTCGGGGGCCATCGAACCTTTGACAGTCAGCAAGGCGGAAGAAAATAGACGTTCCGGCGACGTACCTGTTGATATACCCCAAAACTTGCATGACATTGTAAGAGATTTCTTTTTTATGCTCTCAATCCCTCTAACATGATTATAGGTGGCTAAAGAGATGCCGCGAATCTCTGACATTGAAGAAACGCAACCCTTAATGACTCCAAAGATGAAAGGTTCCTTTCCATATCCACTTTTCCTATGTCCAAGTACTCAGACCTAAAGCCAGTCGCTCATCTACGTTCCTCATCGCTAGGAGATGGCTCAAGTCTCTCTCCTGTCTCGACTGTACCAACAACACCTGCAATGGAGTTCGATCCAGAAATGCTCAAAAACATGAGTATCACCAACAGTGCAGAAGTGGACACAGAAATGCTAGGTATTCCTGCTTTGCATCTTCTGTGACGCTGCCTATAGCCGTTTTGACTGCCTCCATAGATCTGGAGACGCAGATGGATCCCGGGTTGTCCCAACTAATAGAATCATTCTCCCAAGACGCGCCTGCATCCATCATCCGTTCCGATAGCATTAGAACGGATTCTGGGGATAACGGGCTTCAGTGTGAATGCGGGATATCCGTAAGTCCCAGTGTCTGTTGGTTTTTACTATACTTGAACTCGTGTGAAGGTAGACGATTTGTGTTGCTTCTGCGAAGGGGGGTGTAAAAGATGGTATCATATATGGTCTGTCCCGTTTATTTTGTTGTATGTTCCAAAATACTAAAACAATAATTTAGGTGCATGGGGTATGTACCTTCTGCGATAAAGTCTCGAATTTATCATTGTTAACATACTCATTAGATTTCATGAAACTGACGACCACAATATTCCACCGAAATTCATCTGTTTCGATTGCCGCATTCGCGCCGATATTACCTGGGAGCTTATCAAGTTCGATTTGTATCCTCAGATGCTTTCCAAGTTCAAGGAAATTGCCCTTTTTAGGTGAGTGTTCTTTGTGTGAAGTTATGGAATTTTTCAGTTTAAGTACAAATCTTGTAGGAGAGCAATTAAAGTGGCACAGAAAGAGAGGACGTTCACCTCCCTCCAATTTTCCACGTCATTTGGTACGATTCCTGACGTTTTATGCAACATGAAGTCCTCTGACTGGAACTCGCAGGTGGAGATGCTATCCTGAGTGGACAAATGCTTAGACGACTTGAAGACGAAGGTGATTTTACATGGGTTAAAACAAAACAGTTGTTGGTTTGACTTCGATTTAGAAATTATTTTGCTCGAGTCAACAAGCCTCGATGACATGGGCCTAACGGTGACGAACCAATCAAAAAAAGGCAAAAGTAAAGGGAAAGGGACAACCAAAACAACAAAGCAGCGTAAAAACATGCAAAAGACGCGCTACGTCTTTAACCGGGAAATGATTTCCAAGGATGCCTATCTGGATTATTTCAAACCGAATGATGAGGAGACTGAAAGACGTATGCTGGGTGTCTTGGAAATGGTATGTTTCGGCTTACTTTACTTTGAATGGGGCGAAATATATACATGACACAATTTTTACAGACCGAGCTCAACAAAGCTGTAAGGCGTGCACAGACAAACAACAACTCGCCTGAAGAAACCCAGACGCAAGCAGAAACTCAAGACCTGGGCGTTTCAAACTTGAAAAGACTTGCTCCTTGGAGTGAAACCGATGCACAAGATGCTGCAAGACCAAAGAAGAAAGTGAAGATGTCTCTTGCAATTGGGGTAGACTTGGCGGAATGATGACTTGGAGTTTGAATCGTTAGAGTACTTGACGACTGATCCCCATATGTCAGATTTTGCTATTAATGGAAGTTGTTTTATGATTGCCTGATCACGTGTCCCTTGCAAACAACGCAACCAACCTTGAAGTCTCTTTGGATTTTCCTGATACAGTGATACCAGTTCTCGGCGTTTATGGACAAGTTAACTTCTTGTTTGATTGCGCTTCGTGTTATTGTCGCTCTTTGCACAAGAACATTCTTTCAACCCGACGAATTCTTTCAGTCCCTCGAGCCAGCTCACCATTTCGTCTTTGGCTACGGGGTTCTTACTTGGGAATGGTCCATTTCGCAACCCATAAGAAGCTTTTTTTATCCTGCATTCAACGTTCCAGCTTATTGGCTGTTAAAATACACGGGTCTGTCAGAAACAGGAAGATTAGGAGACTGGTTGTTGGTGGGTGCGTGCCGAGACACTGCAAAAGAAAATGGATATAACCAACAACATTCAGATTGCATTGCCTAAAATTACCCATGGCATTTTTGCAGTACTTACGGATATATACGTAGGAAAAATAGCGCGCCAGACTTTAGGAAGCCACTATTCAACGACTGCGGTAAGGAATCCAGTGCACTATTACGATACAAGATTAACGAGTACACTAGGTTTTGCTATCTTCAACTTCATTTTTCCATGCCCTGGCACTCTCTCGGTCTTTGTCCAACTCATTAGAAACAAGCTTTGCGACCGTTGCTTTTGCATATTATCCTTGGGATGCCAACTCTAAATCGAGCCCTCATGTTATGTTTAACAGGTATCATCTCCCTACGCTTGTTTTTGCACGTACCGAATCTGACGGGCCATTAGGTCTCGTTTACGGCACCTAATCATATTTAGCGCATTGGCTTGCATGGCTCGACCTACTAATGCTGTGATCTGGGTGTTCTTGTATTCGAATCTCTTTTGGGCTCTTAGAGGCTATTGGCGCATAACAATTGCTGTCGTAGTGGACCTGGCTGTTGCTGGGTAGGTGCATCCCATATACATCTTGAACATCAAAAAACTGATGCATTGTTTTTATCAGGATGTCTGCGGTATCCCTCCTAGTGGCTCTGGATTCGCTCTATTATGGCCGACTCACATTGACCCCAATCAATTTCGCGAAAACGAATCTATCTTCGGTTTCTCTCTTCTATGGATCAAATTCCTGGCATTATTATGTGACTCAAGCACTACCTATTCTCTGTACAACCGCACTCCCCTTTGTGATTCATGCTGTGTGGATGACCGTGTCTTCCAAATCCCCACATAACCAACCTCTGAGGACAATGCTGACCACCATCGTTTGGACAATTGGAGTATATTCCCTTGCGGGCCACAAAGAATGGCGTTTTATCCATCCTCTGTTACCACTACTGCATATATTCGCTGCAAAATCTCTAGTCGACTCTGCTCCGACTTCCAGACGTTCGCAACTGAAAAATAAAGGCCAGCCTCAAGATAATCACTACGCGCGTGTCCTTAGGCGGTTCAATTTGCCGAGTATATCCATAAAATACATGGTCCTGCTTCTCAGTGCCCTCCCTGTATCTTTCTACATTATCTTTTTCTATTGCAGTGGTCCTATCAGCCTTCTTTCTTACCTTCGAACCCTGCCCAGAGACGACTTCAAGAATATCACCATCGGTGTTATGATGCCGTGTCATTCTACGCCCGGATTTTCTTACTTACACAGGCCAGAACTTGCTAAAGGCAGAATGTGGGCACTCGGGTGCGAGCCACCGTTGGAGTGGGTTGCTTTTGAATTACACTATTATTTATTTCCCTAACGTCCCTCACATACAGGCACCAGGACATCTCCACCTATAAGGACCAGACTAACGTTTTCTTCGACTCTCCGAAGGATTACCTCCTAACGTACTTTCCCGAAGAGGTCAATAGATCATTCCCCCTCTCTCCGCAACCATTTTCTATCGCGGGTGCCCCAGCTCCTAAACCTACATTAACGGAATCTGGAAAGTTGCTTTATCCTTGGAGACACGAATGGCCTTCATATCTTCTTTTCTTCGGTCGTTTATTGCAGGAAGAGGGAGTAGAAAGAATACTGACAGAGAAGGGATACAAAGAAGTCAAGAAAACAGGCCGCGACTGGGAAGGCGAAGGACAAAGAATGGGCGGTGCCCGTGTGTGGAAATGGATAGCTTGAGAATTAAGGATACTAAATAATGACCATGTCAAATTATATGTGCTCTCTAACTACCATAATACGGATGTCCGAAAATCTTTCTAAATACGAGACAGGTCCCTTCCCCAAATTCCTCTTACAATCCAATCGATCATCAACAGCGCTCGGGTCCTTGAGCCCACTTGTTCGTTCCAGTATATACTTCTCCAAGCATACATGGCTACAAGTCCACCCATGAATGAATACTTGCCGCCGAAGTCGAATACAGCTGCGTTTCCAATGTAAGCAAGACTTCCAAGGTGGAGATACCTAAAGGGGCCCGAGATAGCTTCGTCTTGTGTGAGATAGACTGACGCAACTCCCGCGGAATGTGCTGGTGTGGCGTGGGCGATTTTGTGAAGTTTCTTGCCGAGGTATTTACCTTGCTGAGACGCGACCTGGGCTGTAGCAGGGAGAGAAGTGATACGTTTACTAACTTCTTGTAAGAGGTGGAAGAGCTCGTTTAATGAAAGGCTGTCGTCTGCGTCGGAGTCGTATAGTTGGAAGAGCTCTTTGACTTTGACTAAATGATCTTCAGCCATTGGTATGCGGCTTTTGATCTTGCCGACTAGTGGATTTTCAGTCAATTATAATCCACAGAAAATAATGTATAGCTTACCCATATGTTCCCATTCGCCAAAATCAATTTTACCGTTTTTGTCTTCATCGGATTCTTCAACTAACTCAAGGAAATGCGAAATTAAAGAAGTTTCAATCTATAATATATAGATATGTTTTAGTCGGGGACACGGAAAATCGGAGATGCACTAACCGTAGCGCAATCACCAACTGCATAAACTTGGCCAGGCGGTGCACCGTTGACCCTTAAATGTGAGTCGACCTCAATGGCTTTTTTATGTACTTGATTCGGAAGAAGGCTGGAAACACGTTGCGTAAATGGGTTCATCGCAATTCCTGTGGACCAAAGAACAAAATTGCTGGGAATACTGTGTTGCTCGGATTTTCCATCTGCGTTCCGTGTTGTATAAATCACGCGGTCGGGAGTGACGGCAGCCACACTGCAATCCGTTTAACATCTATTACAAGTAGTAAAGATATAATTTACCGGGCGGAGGTTACGAGATTTACATCATCACGTTTGAATTTATCCTGTTGTACGATAAATAAGTGTTGAAATGAGAAAATTAATTGACATACCTCAGCGTATTTGGATATTGCTTCGGAATACTGTAAATCATATGAAACCATGAGCCAAAGATCGAGATGAGTTGGAGTATCAAGTTTACTGTATTTAAAATGTGCTCTCTAGATTGGATGACATGTATGGTAACTTCTTCACGGCAGATCTTTGGGAACTATCGACGTTGTTAGTATATGTGTTTTGCAGAACAAGAGCGAGCCTCACATATTGCATGATGTCTTCTTGACAAAAGTCATAGATTTCCTGGGAAGAAAGCCAGATAAGGATGATTAAAAGTCCTAACAAAAAATGACGTACTGCGGCAGTCTCCACGCCTGTTGGACCTCCACCACAAATGACGAAACTGAGTAAACGTTTGCGTTCTTCTGGTGAAGTCGTCGGCAAACTGGCCATCTCAAAGTTATCTATTAACGAAATGTTAGCACATGAGTAGATATGGTGTTCGCATGCTAACCCATAACGCGTCTACGAATGGCTTGGGCATCACCAATGGTCTTCAGCTGGAAGCAATTTTCAAGGCCCGGCACACCATGGGTACTTGAAGAGGATCCAACGGCTATTATAATTTTATCGTATCTAACCACGCCTTGAGTGAAAGCAGGCATTCAATTCATAAGAATATGCTCACGGAAGATAAATGTTGGTTGAAGTGCCATCCGAGGCTTTTGTTTCAATTTCCACCAGACGCTCGGACATAACCAAGTCTATAGCCTTGCCTTGAATGAAATGACCACGAAGACGCGCCAGGAGTTTGCGGATTGGTTCTATGAGTGACCTTACAGACACGGTCCCGACGGCAGCAGCTTGATGGGAGAAATTAGATATGGTTTGACAAGATGCGTAGATTTCTTACAGGGAAGAAGGGGCGTAAATGTAGTATAAGTATCAGTAGATACCACGGTGATGTGGTAATCCCCTGGCGATAGTTTTTCAAGCACACCCATGGCCTACATAGTGAGTTCAGTATGTACTGATATTGAGCGAAATGATGACGCCACGTACGCCCCACCCGCCACCAATGATGACAAGCTTTGGCTTTTCAGCAAGTAATTTGGCTTCATCGTCTTCTTCGTCGTCGACCAGGACACGTGCTATAGGGAGATTCTTAGGGCCGCCGCGTTCTGGATTGAGAGATAGGGGATTGAGAGGGACGCGGTCGACATGTTTGTCGGTATAAGTAAAGGCGTCATGAGCGAGAATACCAGCTCCAACGGTCAAGAGACCGACAACAGACGAAAGACACAGTAAACCAGCATATTTAGCGACTACCTTGGACCTCTTGATGTATACAGGGTCTGTCGCGGTAGCATAGCGCCTGAGTGAGCGTGTATGCAGAATGACTGGAGGATATCTGTGGCGGGCAGCGTTGGCGAGCAAGGAACGGCTCGCCATGATGGAGCAGAAGAAAGGGAGAGGCTATAATTAATTATTGATGTTTTGTCATGTCACTTATCAGATTCGGATAATTGATTGGGAAACTATGGCTACCTGACACACTCGTCCATCTCCTTGCTTTTCTCCCAAACCATGTCCTCTTCCATTGCCTCCGACTCATCTGCTGGCGTCGTAAGGCGTCACCATACCATCTCTGCTCATTCTCGCTCAGCTCGTGCCAATGCGAAGGATGTCATATCCGAAGAAATCCAAGAACAGCAGGCGATTTGGAACGACGACGAGGTTGTCGACGAGGATTGGGTTGGTGGCGTCGGCGCTGTAGGCGAAAAGACATCTCTTCACAGGCAGAGCTCTCTCCCAACTCGCTATCATCGTGGTACGTCCTCCTTTGCACTGTTTTTATTCCCTTGATATATTTTCTCCCAGGTTTCCAAGGCCAGACCTCAAAATCGGGCACCCATACTCCAAAAGCTGTCAACAGTCTTGCTGCTATTGCAGGTAATGAAGGTGATGAAGAACCATGGAAATATGCATCATACAATGCAGAGGAAGACGAGGTAAAACCTACAGTGCACATCAGCTTTTGCAGGGTATTAAAGAAGCTTTTCAGCCTGCCAATGATCTCCATCCTCAACATCAGCAAGTAATCGATGCGCAGACTCAGTCGCAATCAAGCAATTCTCCGATATCCCCTCATTTTGGTACCAATGCCCCTCATGTTCCATCACCGCCTCCAGCGGCCTCGGGCGTCCGTCGCCATGTTTCTCTGACTTATGGTGCTGCTGCTGGCGGACCTAGAAAATCCACCGGATTGAAACGTTCTGGGACTCTTCAGGCTACTCTGCCCGCCCATTCTCATAATACAACACCTCCCGAGACTGCTGAGCAAACTGAGGAAGAGGAATATGCATATGAGGCCGAAGATACTTCCGTTTATGATGATGAGTATTACGCCAGACAACAATATCAACAATATTCTAACAGTCCTGTTGGTCGTACATCTCCATGGCCTGCTGGGAACGAGTGGAGGCAGGGTGGTGGGGGATACTCTGCAAATGGTAATGCCGCCATTGATGATGTCCAGCGGGCACTGTCTGCCCTTGAATTAGCAAGTAACCAAAATAATGTTCCGGCTGGTGCTTACGGCGCCTACCAACATAACAACCAAGGTGGAAACCCTCCTCCTAGGTTTAACTCGGGTCAAGCTCCCCAGCACCAGTCGACAGGGTCTCGTGGAAGCAACGGGAATGGTGGCATCAGCACAGGAAATGGAAACAAGGTCCAATCTAGCAATGAATTCGACGGTCGAAAGACACCACTGTCGCAGCTCCAGCGATCTGGCAATTATGGGCAGCAGCAATATGGGCAACAAGACCATGGGTTACGTGGCCGACTCTCGAACCCAAACCTTCAGTACGGTTATCAGCAAGGAACAGGCGGACACAATAAAAGCCCCAGCGGAAGCAGCAGTGCCGCTGGCTCGTCGGGTAGCATCCCAAGTGTCCCCCCTATCCCAGTACAATATCTACAACAGGGTCAAAACCAAGGTGGTCAAAGCGGTCGTCCTGGCCTTGGCGTCGCTACTACGTTCCCCAATGCTGCGAATGCATCCGCTGTCCCATCAGGACAAACCCCTGTTCAACCGTTTGCCAATACGCCCGTTGATGTTCCTACACTCATCGCAACAAAGGGCTACAATCCTGCTCAATTCGATACCAGGCCTCAATTCGCCCGATACTTTGTCATTAAATCTTACACTGAAGACGATGTGCACAAGTCTTTGAAGTACGAAATTTGGAGTTCCACGGACCCAGGAAACAAGAGATTAGATAAAGCGTTCAAAGACACTGGAGGACGTGGTCCAATTTATCTATTCTTCAGCGTTAACGCTAGTGGTCATTTCTGCGGCATGGCCGAAATGTTGACACCAGTCCGCAGTTCTCTCTTTCTCTCCATGTCGCTGTTAACTAATGCAAATTCTAGGTCGACTATACCAGAAGCAGCACCGTCTGGGCTTCTGACAAATGGAAAGGAGTATTCAAAGTGCGATGGATCTTTGTACGGGACATCCCCAATTTAAATCTGCGACACATCAAATTAAAGTGCGACTCTTGACTGCTTCCACGCTCTTGTTATAATCTCTCAATCTGATTATTATAGTAACACCCAAGAACGGAAGCCAGTGACGAACTCGCGTGATACGCAAGAACTACTCCCTGATGCTGGTCAAGAAATGTTGAGAATTTTCCATACTCACCCTGCCAGGACATCACTGCTTCAGGATTTCGCATTTTATGAGGTCGGCCTGGTTCTTGATGTCTTCTTCTGACGCATGACTTATGACAAAAATACATATAGTTACAGGCCATGCAAAAAATGCAGGCAACCGGCGGAGGGGCTTCACCTTCACCTCCTTCTCTCCACTCTCCCCAGCTACCGGCCAGCACCATTTCGAATGCTGCTAATCCCAACTTCAGTCCAAATATGTATGCATCGCAGCAAATGGCCCCCATGATGCAGATGGGTGGGATGGGGATTGGAGGAGGACAATACGGCGGCAATCAACAAACACTCCATCCTCAAACTCAGGCTATGCACCAGAGTGTAATGAGGCACCCCAGCCCCGGACCAGGCCAACATATCCAACAGCAACAAGGCTCATACATGGGTTTCTGAACCGATCACATAAACCTCATACTACATTTTCTTGACTTCTCATCCTTTGAAAATCTTTAAGCGACCTGTTTTCCCACATCTCAAAACCTATCTATTTGAGCAATGCAGACTCAAAACTCTGGGTTCATTTTGACCATATTACTAGGCAAAAAAAAACCAGCTACGTGTATTAATTTCTTTCTTCTTACCTTTTGGCCTCTTCATCATATTTAAATGGCTCAGGATGTGTTGGAATTTAGCGTGTATTTGACGAGCCACTTCTGTTATTTCTCCCCATCTTTCATCCCTGATTTCTATATATCCCTGGCCTACCAGCTTTCATCTATGCACATGACATCGACTTATCTTCCTTTCTCGCTTCCCTTCGCGCAAATGAATGTATACACTGCATTGCTGCTTTGATTAATCTCAGGACAATGGACATTGGGCACACGACAGTGAATGGACGTGGACGATTCCCGCTTATTCGCTTTCTTGTACTTAGTATAACATTGTATGATTCAACCCTGATGGGAATTACATCTCAACATAGTGTATAAAATACTTAGTAAATATCATGACTTTTGCTTTATTAAACCATATTACTCCAGGCTCTAATAATGTTTGAAATTGGCGTCACAGCAATGAAATGCAATGAGATTAAATGTACTTCATTCGTGCTATCGCGTGGTGCAGTATTATAATCTGTCGAGTGGCCCTGTCCGATTTTCGAAATTTTCTTGCAACTTAGGCTGTCATTAGAAATATTTGCTATTTTGGGTGATACGTGACCGTGACGTACGTCGCTTTGGTCACATGGCCTGATGTTGGTCACATCATATACTAACGGACGGTAACGACGCGACTTTTTCAAATTAACGCACGTACTATACCAACTTCAAATTGCCCCCCCGGCCTTCGCGCGATAGAGCACCAAAATGGCCTCTCGCACGATAAGTGCCATATCAAATGCTGAATTTGCACAGGTGCTGCGTAAAAGCAGGCCTCTAGGTGGTTGGTCTGACACGCTTGGTACGTGCAATTCCGCATAGTATTATCATAAAACATAGAAAGCTTACTGTTTTGGCTAACAAGCTGTCGCAAACTCGGGAGGTCCCGATTCATCATGCTTGCTCTTTCTTCTTAACCGTCATATCAAAGAACAACCACCTAAAACTCTGAAAGGCAAACTACCAAAAGGGCTGGTGTCCATTTCAATTGACCATGATCTACAAACGGACTCCGCAAACATGACCAACGTTGCTGCGAAGACTGCTGAAGCTCTTGGAATCCGTCATATGACTGAGAAGCTTCCCTGGGGTCAAGGATATTACCCTCCGAAACCGGAACCTGGGGAGAGCTTGGAAGGACGGGCACGGGATATGCGATACGCGCTGTTCTTAGAGAAAATGAAGGCCTTGGACGCGAACGCTCTAGCCCTCGGACATCATTGTGATGATCAGGTAGAAACCATGCTGATGCGCTTGGGCAGAAGCTCAGGTGAAATTGGGCTAGCCGGGATGAGGCCCCGTCGAAGGTGGGGGATGGGAAAGATATACGACAACGGAAAACTTATTCAGCCTGAATTCAATCAGATGAGCAAATGGCTGGTCCGTCCACTGCTTTTTTTTGAAAAGGTATTTCTCTCTTCATTACACTTACATGTTTATGAGTTGGCTAATAATGAGCAGGACCGGATTCTCGCCACATGCGAAGAGAATCAAGTGGAATACGTGACCGACCCTACAAATTTCCAGCCAGATTTGACTGTTCGAAACGCCATTCGACATATACTCGCGAAAGGAGGATCGGCAGCCACCACTACGGAGGATCCATCGTTCTCAGAATTTCCTCAAGAAATTGCCAGCCGTCTCGCAGGCATCAATCTTGCAGCCAAAAGCCACCCCGAACTCGATATTAGTTTGGCATCCGATAGAGACCATCTTAGGGATACGGTTCGAAAATTAAACGATAAACGTGACGAGATTGAAGCCGAAGGTGTGCCTTTTCTGATTTATATGTTCAAGTCGCGTCCTAAGATGAACTCTTAATAGTGGACAACATTATTGCAACCCAGCGAGTCACGTCTCCTCCTGGCACCTTCGCGATTCCAGCCCTAACTGTTGAAAACCTTGAATCGAACGCTGTCCGAGAAGCATTGTTGTTCCGGATTGCCCGTTATGTTTCACCTGAACCCTGGGGAAGTCCATCTGCTGAACTCGGTAGGCGGAAGGAGAGCATGGATAGACTTATCAAGCATATGTCACACTCTTTGACTGTTTTCCGCAAGAAAGGCGACAATTCGCTATGCGTTGGATCTAGGGTTTGGTGGAGACTGGCGTTTCTCACTAAAGTGACCTTTAGAACGACTTGTCAATCCGCAAGGCCTCAGGACCTCGTCTGGCTAGCTATGAGACAACCTGAACGTCGTGCTGGTGGGCCAGAAGGGATGCCACACCCTTTACGGGTGAACGTTACGTCATGGTTGCTGGAAGCCAGGGAAGCATTTCTCTCTGGGAACGGACCCTCAACCTTGGAGATCTTATTTGAACGTCGTTTCGTGGTCCGGTTCTTCTTAGACAAGATTCCTGAAGACGTACTGGCCTATATTCAAAAGGGAGATAAAATTCTTATAAAGCATCATCAAGTCTGGCTCTTGCCACAGGTGGCGCATATTAAATCGAAGAAGAGTCATCCAATCCACACTGTCATTCCCCATGATGGACCATCTGTAGGCCACGATTGGGGTATAAAAGCAAGCAAGATGCACGAAACGAATTGGATTGCAATCGAATCCGCGAGACCTTTATCGGTAATTTGATTATCACAAACTTCGTGGAACTTTGCCCTTCCTCTTCGACCGACCCCCCACTCCGAATGGATAATATTGGGTATATAATTACACATTCGATTTCCCAAGGCATTAATAAGGCCCAACACTGAGTTGCTCACGATCGCTACACATCATTTTTATAGTCATTTGGCGCCAATCTCTAGAGTACATGATTTGCCAGGCACCGAGTTGATAGTATATAATATATAATATGAGCTTTCATATTCATTTAATAGACGACTTATCAAAATCTACCACTGTTTGCCTCTAAATGGTCAATCAACCTTGTACAACCAGAAAAGTTTCAACGACGTCGTGCCAGGTTGTACTTTCAAAGTATTCGAACCAGAAGTGTCCGAAAGCTAACGAAGGCACTTGTCCACGCGAGGAACCCTGCTCCAACAGTCGGGCATGCGGGATATATTGGAGAATTTCCTAAGTGAAGGAAGTTGTGTGAGGCAGGGGCAGCATGAATGACACCATGGTAACATGCATACCTCTGCACAATGGTATGGAATGACTTGATCCAGTTGTCCGTGTATGACCATGACCTGCATACTGGCGGGCAGTTTATATAGCTTATCTGCAAAATAAAAATTCTGGAGCTGAATAGGAATATCAGAAAAAAAGTGTAAGCTATGTTGGAACTATTACATACTGCGGCCCTCTGCTTTCCTAAAATTACGCTCGAAACTGAGATAATGAACTCTAGAACGGATGTATACAATGAACTTACCGACGATCTGTGGAAGGCGCTTGCTAAAGGTACAGGAAATTAGGTTCTGGATATGTGCCACAAGGTATTGTACTTACTACTTGGGGTTGATTGCGCGCTGGAAAATATACTGAAATCGTTCGGCGTTCGATTCTTTCCACTTCGGGTCTACCAGGGAACTAGCAACTCTTAGTGCAATAGCTTTCTTTTCTTCAAGTGTACGCGTTCCACTGGGCGCTAATGGCGGTATTTTTAAACCCGCGTTCTCGTGAACTACCGAGCGGGTTCCAGCAAGGAGAAGATGCGTGACAGAGAAAGGGATTGCAACCGGCCTTTTGTCGTCAAAAGGGAGAACGAGCATTTGTTGGGCAATTACACCTGATAAACCGCAGAGTATTGAGGGTGGTATGCAAACTGATAGAAATAGAGATGATTAAGTACCTCCCATGGAAAATCCACACAGGGCAAGCTCTTTCCATTGTAGATGAATGGCCAAAGCGAGTAGGTCACGAGCCATTAACTCGATCGAGATCTCTTCATCGGCGGCTGGGGTCAGTGATGAATCTCCGATGCCTCTATGATCGTAAATAAGAACTAAGAAGTAGGTCAATGGGAAGATAGATCACTTGAAATTATTTGAATAGAACCTGGACGCGTCTTAATCAGACTCTGGGTTAAGCGCTCAAAATCTACCCTGACGGAAGCCATCCCACAGACAAGAACGATGGGTGTGGCTCGACCCATATGTTCCAGGCCCAAGGTTTCGTAGACCAAGCTTGCACCATCAGGTAAAGTAAACGTCGAAAAATTATTAGGCAATATTGTCTGTTCCTGAACGGTTGTAGAAGTTGGGGGCGATTCCTTGACGCCTTTAGAACTGAAGAGCGAGCGCAAAGCAGATATCATGTCGGAAGTTGAGAGGGGCAATAAAGAAAAACCATGGCTTGCTATATATCCTGGTTGCGTCAAGGAGAAGAGCACCCGTAATAGCACCCGCGATGGCAGGTCAAGACATGAGAGACGCGGGTGCTTTCCAGCTTGAGATACCCTATAACTGTTTGCTCCGCACGTGCACCGTACCTGGGAAACATATTTGCTATCTTTATCTGAAGGTAAGTATAAGAAGAAAAAATCAAAGGTAATTGCGACATCAACGCAGGTCATAACTCAATACTATTATATTGGATTTGTATGTCTTTGAAATAACACACGCGGTGGTGATCAAGGAAATGAAGTATGCACTTCGCATTTTCTTGAGTCACTTTGGAGGCGAAAGACTGCAAAGTATTTTAGGTGAACTTGAAGCTATGGCTTATCATCTAAAGTAATTTCAGTGCTGGAGCTCCATGGACATGCGCGAGAATGGGACAAACCGTGATCTCTCCTCCACGATAACTTCCTCTCTTCTTCTTATTTTTCTCCTTGCGGAATCCAGCACCACGGGTAACAATCAGGTCTTCATTAGCCTTCTTTCCGTAATCATTCTCAGGGCCAACCTGAATGATGCATTTTAGTCTAACATCTATAGCAATTGTACGGATATGTGTGCATACCTTCGCAACATAGCTATTATCGGCAACGATTGGTAAGAACTTGTTGGGATCAACCCTCTTGAACCTCTCATTGACGGCACGTTTAACCTTGCCATTCTCGCCTCTCTGCACGGGCACTGGTGGGGTCATTGTCGACGTAGCTGTCACAACGGCATCACCCTCTATGTTCGTGCGGCGCTTCTTCGCGGTCTGGGTCTTGTCCTTTTCAACTTCTGGCGCCTTGGTGCTTTTGGCGTTCTTTTTAGGACTGTCTTCTTCTGAATCCGACTCACTCGAACTGGACGAGGAGGAGGAAGAGGAGGAAGACTCGGCCTTAGAAGGAGTAATCTTCTCGGCCTCCGATTCGCTGCTTGAGCTGTCGCTAGATTCTGAACTGGAAGCGTCTTTTTTCGTAGTAACAACTTCTCCTACAGCCTTAACCGAAGTTTTTGCAGCGGGTTTAGACTCTTCCTCTTCGTCAGAGCTCGAGTCTGAGGACGAAGCGTCCTGACTCGACAAGGTTCGGCTGGATTCACGATCTTTAGGAAGAGTCTTGGCCTCTATAGTTTTAGCGGGCATAGCAGCCTTTTTCTTCGTCGATTTTTTCTTTGCTTGAGTAGAAGAGTCACTTGATTCGTCATCGGATTCGGAGCCAGATGAAGATGAGCTCGAAGAGGATGAGGATGAAGCTTCGTTGTTCGATCAGTAATAAGAGATGACATTGCAAGGAAAGTAAGCCTCACATTTCGCTGCCTTGGCCACAACTACTTTCTTCACCGCTTTCTTCGGAGTTGGAGTATCAGCTTCGGAATCAGAGCTTGAGGAGGAGGAGGAGGAGGAGGAGGAGGACGATGAGGATACGGGCTTCTTGGTCGGTGTTTTCTTGGCCTGTACGGCTTTCTTTTTGGATGAAGCTGAACTGGAACTAGAGCTCGATGCTGTTCGTGATTGTCATTAGGTCCTCAAATAATCTTCAGTATTAATCAATAGACATACAACTCGAGCTGGAATCTGACTCGGAGTCAGAGTCAGAGTCAGAGCTGAAGAATAAATGATAAGATATGGCAGTCAGAAAACACAAATTTCATCTGGACTTACGAAGAATCAGACTCTGGTTTTTGAGATGCAGCCTTCCACTGCTTTAGTATTTCATCTAGTTGAGGTCCATCTAGTTCTATGTCGTCCTTAAGGACGACGACGTCTTTAGCGGCCTTCTTGACGGCCTGAGCAGCTTTCAAATGGGAGTGCTTCGTAAGGAATGCATGAATGAGGGTATAAGTTGCTGTATAACCGGTTATGAGCCATTCTATCCGACAAATGAAACAAACTTACAGGCAAGATTGCCATCCATTTTGACGAGAAAAGACGGAAAAGGATATATAGAGAGCAAAGAGAGCCCGGAAACTTTTTTCTTTGGATTCTAAAAAGGAAGAAAGTCCCACGGCACTTTGTCATCACCCGCCCACAATGAGCAGCACAATCAAAGGTCTCGTTAAATCTGACGTCGAATACGACGGCTCAGCTCTCCGTGTCGCTATCGTTCATGCACGATGGAATAAATCCATTATTGACGCCCTTGTGGCTGGCGCAGTTGCCAAATTAAAGGAGAGAGGCGTGAAAGAGAGTAACATTGTTATCGAATCAGTACCAGGCAGCTTTGAGCTACCCTTGGCATGCTCAAGGTATGCTTTTTTCTTTATCGACCTTCTCATGGTTCTTAACAATGTACAGGATGATTGCTGGATCTCACGTTCAAACTGGGTCTAATGTGGCTGATCTTCTTGGTGGATTAAACTTTGGAACGACTTCACCCCCATCGCGCACAGCAACGCCAGCACCCGCGGGTGTCGTTACCATGCCCAGCCAACCATTTGACGCGGTCATCGCCATTGGTGTTCTCATTAAAGGAGCGACCATGCATTTCGAATATATCTGCGAGAGCGTCTCTCACGCGTTGATGAAGATCCAAGTAGACACTGGGGTACCGGTTATTTTCGGCGTTCTGACTGCGCTAACGGACGATCAGGCGCTAGAGAGAGCAGGGTTAGGCCGTGGTGAATCCAAGGGACACAATCACGGAGAAGATTGGGGACTCGCTGCTGTAGAAATGGGAGTACACGTTCGCCAATGGTCAGAAGGAAAGTTTTCAGCGTAAGATAATAAGAAATATTGTATACGATAAAATAAATAAATGCAAGAAGTGGGGCTGTGACCTGAGCGTGATTATGACCGAGGGCCCGAACTTTCACCGTCACTCTATTCGTCACCAATTCCAACATGAAGAGAAAGGTCTGTTCCGCAAGATTAATCTTATTCTTTTCATTATTCACCATACCATGACAGGTTCTTCTTATGGGCGCTTCCGGCAGTGGCAAGACGTCCATGCGATCACTTATCTTGTCAGTTCATCGCTCTTTCGGCCGAATAACGATTGAATCAGAACATCCAGCTCAAACAATCCTGCGTCACTGACCGCGAGACTTGGCGCCACCATTGACGTCGAACAGAACCATGTGCGTTTCTTGGGAGACCTTATTCTCAACCTTTGGGATTTGGGTGGTCAAGACTCTTTCATGGACTCTTATCTCACAACACAACGGACGACCATCTTCTCGCAAGTCGGTGTGATGATCTACGTGTTCGATGTCGAAAGTCGAGAAATGGGAAAGGATCTCGAATATTTCCGGGATTGTATGGCTGGCTTGAAGCAGTATAGCCCAGACGCAGCCATATTCTTACTGGTGCACAAAATGGACTTGGTTAGAGAACCTCGGCTACCCGTGTTCTTGAAGAAAAAGCAAGAATTGGAAGAGGCCAGCTTATCTAGCAACGTTCACATATTTGGTACAAGCATTTATGATGAAACTCTTTACAAGGTATGTAGTTCACGCGTTCATTCAGATAACTATTAAGGGTCAAATTTCCCTCAGGCCTGGTCAAATATCGTTCACACCCTGATACCGAATGCAGCGATCCTGTCAAAGCATCTGTCTACCTTTGCGGGGGCTTGCAATGCCACGGAAGTCATTCTCTTTGAACGGACAACATTCCTTGTCATCGCGACTTCATCTGCCGCATCACCCTCGAGTATATCTATCGATGGCGAGGAATCAGCGGACACCGGTCCACTGGATCCCAAACGATATGAACGAACATCCGAGCTCATCAAAGCCTTCAAACACTCATGTTCTCGTGTTCGAGAAGAGTTCCGCTCTCTAGAGATGGAATTATACGATTTCACTGCCGTCCTTGACGAAATGACGCGCAATACATATGTCCTTGTAATCGTTCATGACCCCACAATAGGTTTGTCATCAATTAACCAGACAAAAACTTTTCATCTGACAACTCTTTTTCACAGAAACTGCTGCTTTGAAGCTCAACATTCGATTTGCACGTCAAAAGTTCGAAGAACTCCAAAGCGACAGCTTGATCTCATAATCGAGTGGTGGGACTGTTTCCTTCTCTAGCATTATTTTCTTCCGGCATTTTCGTTGTTTTGGCATTTCCCCTCATAATCGTTTTGTATATTATAAACACGCATATAATCAACCCTGGGTTAATTTTTTCCTTCTTTCAATTCGTTGTGTTTTCTCTTTTGCAACTAGATAGATATAGTAGCATTAGGATTGCTGAGTTTCTGTTCTATACCCAGCAGTTTCTTATTTCTTGTACTGGGTCACATTAATTATGGTGAATGAAAATATTCTTGTCGATGTGTTCATGATCAAAACGTGCAAGACATCATGAACTCAAAAAAACAACAAACAAAATTAATATAACATTAGTATTATACATACATCCAGAAAGTTGAAAAATAAGTTACATTAATTCCAATTTAACGAGATCTTATAAACTGAGCAGCACGCGTCCCAGGCGGTGGTGTATAGGGAGCTTCCTTTGCCCGCTGCGTTAAGTCCTTCTTGTAGGCACTAGCCTTTGTTCCTAATATCGGGAAATTATTTGAGCCTACGCTGGATACGGACCCAACTCTCGTAACCTGTTTGGGCGTCCGAGGGTCTTGAGACCCTCGTCTAAATGCTTGACTTTGAGACGCTAAAGGAGGGGCGAATAAATGAGAGTTCAAGATCCCAGATCTAGAATGACGACTTGACATAGACTCGTCTGCTTCTTCGTATTCTTTGAGAATATCGGAGGGTCTAATTCTGTTTGCACCAAAGCTTGACGAATGCCGAGGCTCAGTGTGCCGTGCTCTTTCGAGACTGCTTGCAATTTGAGCATCATCCGTATCCAAAGACACTCTGCGCATATTTTGGCTGAGGCGCGTTGTTCGACCGACAGTGACCAGGTCGGCGACATCCTCTTCTTCCTCTTCGTCCTCCTTGTCGCTTATAGCAAGAAGTCTTTGGACGGCAGGTGGGTCGTGTTCTGGAAGTTCATCGTCACTGAGCTCAATTATGTCTGAGTTGGCCTCGATAACCCTGGCCTGGTGTTCTATCATTGCTGTTCGTGAGCGGGTGTTCTTGTAAGGTGCAGGGCTTGCTCTTGGATTTGTTGCAGAAACCGGACGACGAGCTGCTTTCCTTGGACGCTGATAAGATGAATTTGGAGCGTGTTTTGCTACAATGTGCTGTGATTGACTCTGCTGTTTAGGACTGAGGCTGATGATTTGGGCCGGTGAGCTCTGCAAGAGACTCATACGATGGAATTGTGTGTTTCTAGCGGGACTGGATGAAGGAGGCATCGAAGACTTCTCGTGGACAGGCCTCTGAGCCGGTCGGCCAAGGTCTGCTCCACGGTTGTTGATTGCGGAGGTTTTTCGTGATGCGGGACTTGACTGAGGTCGTTTTTCGATTGTGCTGGGACCTGGTGCAGCAGGCGAATGGTCAAGAGAGCGGGAGGCCACAGGTACATCACCAAAGAAGTCATCTTCATAGATATCTTCGTTAGCACTAAATAAGGAGCTTGAAGAGACATCAAAATCAAATAAGTCTTGAATTTTCTGGGCAATTGAGACGAAAGACTTACCTTGGCTCGTCTTCACTCTCCAGGTCCTCCACAACACGTTTTTTCCCTTGAGATATTTCTGACTGTCCATTTTCGTGTCTGTATATTCGACGCTTCTTTGGTGCGGGCCCCTTTTCTTGTGAGCCAGATGTTACCCTCGGCGGCGATGGTGGTGCACTGCCCTCGTCTTCATCACTTTCTTCACTGTCCGGGTCCGGGACTCTTGGCGGTAATGAGCCCCCATCACGGTCCTCATCATTATCATTTTCCTCCTCTTCATCATAGTACCGTTTGCTGCCTGCCTTTACCCTTCTGTCCCTTCCTAGCAAATTTACAGGCTTGGGAACTAGACTGGAAACAATCTTTTCGATTCTTGTATCAAATTCTTCTCTGTGCGTCTTGTACCGCTGTTTCCAGGACTCTTTCGTGTGCCTAGCTGCCCATGCAAACTCGTCGGGCTCTGAAATGGCCTGCAGATAACATTGAAGTAAGTGATAATCAATGGCAGACAAGATACGTACAGTATTACAGAGTGTATCGTACAATTCGAGGCCCAGCCTGCCTCCCGCTTCCTTCTCTGGGATGACTACTGCCATGTATCTGCATAGATTCTCGTCGTCCGAGTCTGTGAACGGAACGCGGCTAGGAGTATCCAAGTTATAATGAAGGGGGGACAAATTTAACGCGCATACTTACCTTCTTCCCGTCCTGGGGCCACCCATGCCTTTAGTCTCGGGTATTCTATGGCTGACTTCGTTCCGTCTAATGCAATGTCCGATAAATGTAATGTCTTCGACAAAAACCTCGGGACGCGACTGGTCGGTAGGTCCAGCAAATTTATAGGCGGCTCGAAACTTGTTTGCTTCTCCTGTAGGTACCAGGATTGTATTCGCCTCTTCCCTTTGCTCGGTTACACGCCCTCCGTATTTCTGGAGGGAGTCAGGATAGATGCCGGACGCGTAACTTGGAACAGACCTTGATTTTTTGGGTCAGGGCATTTATGGTATCCCTCTTCCTGGTATCAGGGTGTATGAAAAATTTTATAGGTAGATTCTTCTCGTCTCTGAATAGCCTTTTGCTATCTGAGGCCATGGTTGAGGTGAAACGGAACTTGGATTGAAGGGGAACTTGGAACCGAAGACGCGTCGGTGAATGTAAGGATAATCACGTGATATTTGATTAAGGAAAGCCCCTGAAAAACCTCGGGTTACGTGTATGTCTACCATCTCTGAACA
This sequence comes from Agrocybe praecox, assembly GCA_964017145.1. Classification (NCBI taxonomy): domain Eukaryota; kingdom Fungi; phylum Basidiomycota; class Agaricomycetes; order Agaricales; family Agrocybaceae; genus Agrocybe; species Agrocybe praecox. The sequence goes on along the minus strand of OZ024844.1, from coordinate 2,778,325 downwards.
GAAAGAGCAAGAAACATTGTGATCGTAGTTTTCAAGTTATATTGTGCAGATAAACTGTGAAGAAAGGAAAAGGTAGGTGGTTGTAGAGATACGGAGAAATGATGACCTGCCCTAAAGAAAGAGGACAAAACGGCGCGATTGGCTTGTGAGATGTGCAATCCTCCTTGTTTGTTTTCGTTGTCAGTATGTCTGCGGACTGTGACTGATGATTTTGCAAGGAGGAAAGAAGGATGAGTAGACTACGGCTCCTTTGTATCCCCCACTCGCAGCCGTCCACTGTTGTCTGGGTTCGTTTAACTGGAGCACATTTCAAATAATTTTGTTAGTAGAATAAATATAAATGTGACTTTGTTTTGTAACTCCGGATTAGATCTCGTGGCTGCTGCTTGCTATCCTTCTTTCATTCCATATCTCTCTCTCCGTACCCTTCAGTGATGCCCTATAAACTATCCGCGACTCTCAAAGCCCACACATCAGATGTATGTCCTTCTTTACCTTTACAGTATCCGGATCACCCATTATTATTTCCAGGTTCGCGCTCTAACCTCCCCGACAGACCAACTTGTTCTCTCCGCCTCTCGTGATGCCACTGCGATATCCTGGCAAAGATCGTCCCAAGATCTCCAATTCAATCCTGAAATCGTCTTCAAAGCTGGATCTCGCTATGTCAACGCAATTGCGTACATACAACCCAGCCCCGACGCTCCTAAAGGTGTGATGAGATCACCAACTATTCGTGAGGTCTCCCCTAATCCAACAATCGATAGGATTCGTTGTTACCGGAGGTCAGGACGCTGTGATCAATATATTTAACCTCGCCACTCCCAAGGACGATCCGGATTTCACCCTAATCGGACATCTTGAAAACATATGCACATTGGATGTTACACCGGGTGGGGCAATCATATCTGGATCATGGGATAAGTGAGTTCTGTTCTATGGGAGCACCAGCATATGTTATTAAACCAACGGCAGAACGGCCAAAGTTTGGAAGAACTTTAACTTGACCCATGATTTAAAAGGGCACCAACAGTCGGTGTGGACCGTCCTAGCCATAGATGAAGAGCAATACCTTACCGGTCAGAACAGACCTGCACGTATCTTTCAAGTAATACTGACGGATTTCTCTGCAAAGGTTCCGCTGACAAAACAATTAAGCTGTGGCAGCAACACAAAGTCATTCATACTTTCTCTGGTCATCAGGACGCGGTCCGTGGTTTAGCCCTCCTACCTGATATTGGGTTTGCTTCCTGCTCCAACGATAGGTGAGTTGACCACGTCCGTTTCCATTTCAGCTACTTACCTTCCCAGTGAAATTCGAGTGTGGACACTTGGTGGAGATTCAATTTACTCCCTTTCTGGACATACGTCATTCGTATACAGTCTATCAGTTCTACCAAACGGAGACATCGTTTCTGGAGGCGAGGATAGGTCAGTACGTGTTTGGAAAGGTGAGTCCTACTCTATACACCACTTGGTTATATTTATACGTACTCGACACAGATGGCGAATGTTCACAAATTATTGTCCACCCCGCCATATCCGTATGGGCCGTCTCGACCATGCCTAATGGTGACATCGTTAGCGGATGTAGTGACGGTGTAGTAAGAGTGTTCAGCGATTCGGAAGATCGTTGGGCATCTGCTGAGGCGTTGAAAAACTACGACGACCAAGTGGCTAGTCAAGCGCTTCCAACCCAACAAGTCGGAGACGTGAAAAAGAGCGATCTTCCTGGGGCCGAAGCTCTGAATGTCCCGGGTACGTTCTCCTTCGCAGTAGTCACCCATCGCCTATCTAACGCTTTCATTCAGGAAAGAAAGCCGGTGAGGTTAAAATGATAAAAAATGGAGAACTAGTAGAGGCATATCAGGTATGCCGGACTTTGTCTCTCAGGATCATCCATTTGACATATGATATTTCAGTGGGATAACCTTGCTTCTAGCTGGCAAAAGATTGGGGATGTCGTTGATGCTGTTGGGTCAGGTCGAAAACAGCTGTACCAGGGCAAAGAATACGACTATGTATTCGACGTTGATATCAAAGATGGCGTACCCCCCTTGAAACTGCCGTACAACGTTGCTGGTACGTCCAACGGGTCCTCCAATCGCGATCGGTTGTTCATGATTGTTTTAGAGAACCCATATAACGCCGCTCAGAGATTTTTACTGAGCAACGAATTGCCGTTATCTTATCTCGACCAAGTTGTGCAATTCATCGAGCAAAACACCAAAGGAGTTGACATAGGCACAGGTAATGAAGACTATGTCGATCCTTTCACAGGTATTATGGCACGTCATTCGAAATTCAGCAATTGTAATAGTAATCTCTTGAACATGATTAGGCGCATCAAGGTACCGCTCGACGCCTGCTCCTGCTCCAGCGGCTTCTTCGCAGTACGCAGATCCTTTCACTGGCGCGTCTCGATACGTGTCCCAGTCGCAAGTGGCACCAGCGACGGCCTCCTCATCAACATACGAGGATCCCTTTACCGGCTCATCGCGATACACGGGTGCTTCTGCGCCACCTGCGGTGGCGGCCCCTCAAAAGATTCTTCCAGTCGTATGTGGCTTTTCCATTCTAACGAGCCGCTTCTTAAATGATCATATTTTCGGCAGCCAAAACTAGTCACATTCAAACAGGCGAATGTTTCTGCTATGCAGTCCAAACTTTTCCAGTTCAATGACGCTCTGCAGCATGAAATTGTGCGTCCGAGATTATCATCCTCTTTTGGCTCATACCCATTTCTTTTCTTGCTCCCAGTCTACGTCTTCTTTTGCTATGTATCCCCATGAGGCTAAGGCGATCAACGAAATTTTCTCATACCTTACATCAACAACGGCCACTCCACCACGACGACCGAGTACTCCACTCAACGCTTCCCATGTGGATGCTATAATTTCAATTTTAGATAGATGGCCCTCGTCTCAACGTTTCCCAGGCAAATATATCACACGCACTCTCTAATGACTCACCCTCATTGTTGTTGACCTTTTTTTCTCAAAAAATAGTTGTTGATCTAAGCCGTCTCCTTGTTGGGTTCTGTCCCGAGGCTTTCGAACTTGCCCCACCATCATCGCCTTCTCCTTTTGACTCTAATCTCCTGCAACTAAGATTCATCGAAGCTTTATTCAAAGCAGCAGAATGGGAAGCGGATTGGACACCACCCTTACCCAAGGCTAGGGAGACGAATATGCTTTTGGCGCTGAGGACACTGGCCAACTCTTTTGAAGACGACGACAAGGGGAAAAGGACTGATTCAGATGTGGATATGGACTTTGATAGACTGTGGGACAAGGTACGAGAACTTGTGTATTGTTCTAGTTCTCCGTCTAAATGACGACCTCGTTAGATCCTTGAGGCCCTTGGCCAGGCGCCGTATGCTGTCCTGAACAAGACTCAAAGGGTTGCTTTTGCTACTGTTTTGTTCAAGTAAGTGATGACTTTAGAATCGTCGAAGTGTTTTACCTCATCTTGATTATAAAAAGCATCTCGTGCCAAGGGTTACGGACAGCTTTAAATATCTCAATAAGGAATCAAACCGTTTCCTTGATCGACAAGGTCTGTTCTGTGTATACGTCTATGCAACATAAGCAATCTAAACCATTTTGCTTTGATAGATTCTGGAACAGGAAACTGAGGAATCAGAAGCTATCTATCGAGCGTTGGTCGCATTCGGCAATATAGTGAGGAGCTTTTTGGTTTTAGATGTCTGTAACTTGCCAACAAAATATCCCACAGGCCTATGCAGCAAAGGACGAAAATATGCCATCGTTATCTGCGGCTCAAGTCGGCGAGGTATCTCAATGTCTTCAGTCCCTACCGGTGAGGTTCTCGGAACCCAGGGTCAAGAATGTATGCATCGAGATCGGGGCGCTGTTGTGAGAAAAGGAATTGGACCTTTCAAACTAGGTAGGGAGACTGTATGTCACGAGCATACGGGCTATAGTGATGATTATCATTTTTTTACTCAAACGGTACCTCCAAAAGAAATGGGCGGTTCTACCTGAACCAAGGATGAACGAACAGACGTTTTGATCAAGCACTTGCATATATTTTTTGGGCCTTTTACCTCATATGATATGAACGGACAAGTATTTTTGGTGCTTCTTTTTCTTTTTTGGCTCTTGGTCTGGACCTTTGGATGTATATCATGATAACAAGCTTATGCACACACGTAAATAACCATGCATGTTTCTTTTTATGGTACGACTATTTGGTGTTTTTTTCTTGTAGTTGGGTACAATCTAGATGCGCAGATATTTCACTTTCGTTCAGTATTTCCTACTTTCTGTAACCTAGTAAAGGCTTCTTGCAGAGATACAAGAAACTTTGGGGGATGGGAGGTCGTGAATCGATATGGCGTACAATGAATTGGCTTGCTGTGTTAACAGTAAGGTTCCTGTCCCCGACAATTCACACGTATAAGGAAATAAAATGTTGCTATCACGTAAGCATACCTATTCAGGCGTCCTCCAAAAACCCGTATTATGTAAAATGTTGACCGTTTGTTTGTGCTGTCTGTTCTCTGGTCACGTTGTCTCTTCCCGTTCAGGCGTCCTCCAAAACCCGTATTATGTAAAATGTTGGCCGTTTGTTTGCCTTTTATTTGGTTCATGTCGAAATTGAGCTGCTATGGCTAAATGGACAACCTGTAGCTCTGTGTGGCTTTTACTGCGCGTGGTATAAAATACTACTAAATGAAAAATCTATCGCTACTGCCTTCCGTTCTTTTCGTTCCATTCACGCTCGCTGGAAGTGTCTAATTCTTCCAATAGCTCCATTTTCAGCGAGTCAAGTTTTCGGAAGGGTTGGGAAGGGTGGTTCTGAAAGAAACTGTCTTTGAAGTCCCTTAACAGCCGAATTTTCGATCTTCCTCTGCTTCTGGAAAGCGCGACGTACACCCCAAACGGTGATAATGCGCCAGTCGGTGGGTAATTGAGTTGGACTGCTCCGTCTTTGTCAATCTCGTGGACGGTATTTTAAAATTTTCTGCTGGGTCCAGTATTCTCGATTGTCCCTCTTGCTCCGTTCGCTATTGACGCTTCCGTCGCTATTTTAATCATAAATTTGGTTCCCACCGCCAATTCTCAGTGCCGAGTCTTCAAGATCCCCGTCTTATCTGTCATTCGTTTTGCTATGGCTAGCCTTGCCTTCACTACTGGTTCTTCTCCTGTGTCCCTGTGTCTGCAGGAGTTTCTTCCGCTCTCGTTTCTGTAGACGGAGAGGTCCCAGAGTTTGAGAAGGATGGAAAAGGTTTATTTGCCGTTTGTGTATCGCCTGACATCCACTTTACTTATACTTCTTTTCATTGTTCAGACGGCGACGAGAATGAAGGTATTCGTACCAAGGGCGTCAAGCGTCGCAAAGTCTAAGGCTTCTGCACGCCTTGACAACTTCTCGGTTACTCCAACGAATAGATTTATTTTTCTTTGCCCGTATTTCTTACTTTGCAAATACAAAACCAAAAAAATAATTGTCGTATGAGAATATATTCGTTATTTATGTGTGTCCATGTCTACAAACTTAAGAGAAAAGAACTGATGAACGAAAAACAAAATTGGCATCGGATCGAGCCAAACAGCAAGCCTGTTGGTGACGAAGTCTCCCGCTAGTTATAGTATGGCAAGCTAATTTCTCTCTATATATATTTAACAGAGAGACAGCGAAGTATCCCAAAAGTCGTTTCTCAAGGCCTCAAACCTAGAAAGTTCTAGGTATTTAAAGATGGGATTTCCTGCGAGCTCTCCCTTTCAGCCTTCGAAGCTTCTTGGATTACTCATACATAACATGACTTCATTGTCCAAATCCAAGTCTGCTGCAATCATATACCGGGGTACAGCCCGCGAAATAGAGAGGGGGGGGTTGTGCTTGTAGCGACACACATATGGGCCGTTTATCAAGACCGCCACTGGTCACCGAGCTCATTCGGAGAATGGCGGACGACATTGGGCTGATCTCCAAATGCCCCAATTCAAACTTAATATTTATCGAGTTGGCTATGGAGGGAATTCGTGCAACAATAATATATTGAAGTCGTTTGGATGGCAGGTGGTTTCGAACATAGAAAGCTTCTGCTTTCGGCAACCCTACCGAGCCGCGCACATTGCCGATATCATGTAGCTTATCTTATCTCTATGCTGAAGTACATACCAACTAGTAATTTGATTCAATAAGTTTGAACCTTCCTCTACTCATGTCGTCGTCGTCCACAAAAGGAGTACTCGTTTATCTTGTTCGCCACGGAGAGACACAGGAAAACCGCGAGGGAATCATCCAAGGACAGAAAGACACGTTGTTGAATTCAACAGGCGAAACCCAAGTCCGATCCATAGGAGAAAGGTTCAAGGAGACGACGATCGACTTTCTGATCAGTAGTGATCTGAAAAGGGCAGTTAGTGTGAGAAAAATGAATTAAGTTACAGATATTGTGTGACCTTGCTAACGAGGTAGAGGTAGACTGCAGAATCAATTGTGGTTCATCATCCGGAATTGAAAATCTTAAAGCAAGAAGAGCTGAGAGAGAGGGTGAGTTTCATCTATAGTCTATATGTATAAGAAATGTTCCTGACGATAAATCAGGGCATGGGTCCAAACTGGGAGGGCAAGAAGCTCAATGACGTTGCAAGTCAAGTTGAACCCCCTTCGGAAACAAGTTCAGCTTTTGCTAAAAGGGTCGTTGGATGGTGGAATAGGCAGATTTTGGGAAGCATGCTGAGCAAAAAGGGCCAAAATGGCGAGGGATTAACGGTGGTTGTTACAACTCACGGTGGATGCATCACAGTACTAGTCAATCATCTCATCGGAAGTAGGAAGGCGCGTTGTGGCAAAGGGATCGTTATTGGGAAGTGTTACAATGCTAGTGTAACACTGATCGAGATTGGAGAAGATAAGAGGGGTACAATACTGCAGTACGGAGATATCAGTCATCTCTCGGAACAGGCTCTGGAGTCAGCAGCAGATCTTATACACTAATCACGAAATACAACTGATAGTTAGGTACCCGTTATAATCCCGTACCGGTCTTTTAGAGGACTTCATAGCCTCTGGCAAAAAAATTGGAGCAGTGTTATGTTTACTGACGCGCTTTCCCTACTTTACTAAGGCGTGAACCAGGAAACGTAAAATACGCAATCTTGTCTTCATTTCTGTACGCCAAAATCACTTAAAGCCGACGAATCTGATGCATTAGCTATGCTTGGATGTATTCAAAGCTATTACCACCAGCCGTAGCCTCAAGGTAGCCGCTCCCGACTCTAGTCTCGTACAGCCCTGTGCGCACAACACATGTTTTAACGATAGACACGACGATTCATCAGAAAGATGCCTCATGATATTTGTCGGTATATTTACTGCTGTGTAGGGAACGTAGCCTCCAGGCTGCAGATTACGTATGTGGACGTCGTATCCCAAAGGCGGGCCACTCCCGCCTCACTATATGTGGCGTCTGTGTTCGTTTGCCAAATCCGGAAGGTATCTGCACAGCCTACATGTATCTGTGGCGTCTTCGTGAAAGATGGGTTCTGCACCAAATTCCTCCGTTTTTTCTCCAATGTATACGCATTTTGTATCACATATCCACTATGAAAGGGTCTGAGTAGTCTAGAGGCAATATGGTTTCCAGATTGTGAAATAGTTTAGTGAACTGTATGAACGACGCCGCGGACCGTTAGCCGGTAACCGATTTTGATGCGCGTGTTGATGTTTCGCACTAGGTATTTTTAAGCCATTCTTGGGGACTTGACGCAATATTATTAGTTACACTAACTACACATTCCATCAGTCAACCGTATTCGACAGAAAATTCTGATAGAAAAGGAGCAGAGAGCAGTGCTGCGGAGGACCCCTCCTCGTCACGTCTGCTATGATTTAGATATGGGTCTACGTACGAGAGCATTGAAAAACGTGTTATACATGAGGATTTGGCGGTGCTGAAGATCCGTAGAAGAAAACATGGGCGCCCCACACGTCGTTCTGTAGGCCTGGATGTGGCGGGGACTTGCTACACTGTGGAGCACGAATAATCAGATTACTTTTACGAAACAAAGGAGAATAAGAGAAAGTACTATTACTAGTAGTGTAAAATGAAATCATTTCGTCATGATATGTTTTAAAATACATGATTTGCAGCCCTATCGCTTGTAAAGTACAGTAAAGGTTCAAGAAGAACGCCACACATAAAGCTGGGAATCACGTGTTGGCGTTCTCCTTGTGGTTAGCGCGTTTTAAATTGCCGAAGTTAGGTGCTGAAGCTATGCGGGTGTCATCGCACCCACAGTCTATGAGGAAGTTCCATGTCATACAAGATTGAGAGGAAAAGACGGGCTTACGAAAAACATGAGGCCATGAAACACAGGAATCATCGAACGCGCCTATAAGAACAGATGGACGCGTTGATTTATTCCACCCCCCTGATTCACCGCATCCCAACAGCTTAAACACCACTTTACTACAACGTTAAATTGATGAAACAACAACCTACCAAACAACGCAAAGATGTCAAGTATCGGCCTCTGCACAAGGGACTCCGCCGTATCGACAATGTAAGAATTCAAAATGACGACCGATGACGATCATATATAACAGGATGCTATTTAGAAGGTCAACAAAAACTTTAGCTTTAGTCACGGTTTCACCTCTAGAATCTTCGTGAAGAGCGACGTTGAACCTGATAGCAATGCACCTTTGATCAACTGCTTTGCATTGGACAGTCGACAAGCCTCGGATTCCACCCAGCCAGCAAGCAAAACAGATAGTTCTGGTGACAGCCGTATGGAAAATCCAAGTCAACGAGCCCAACGGAGTAGCAGATCTAGGGCATTCCTACCCTCTGCAGTCAGTTCACCATCATCCAATTCCGAAGCAAATTATCTATCGGGTACATCAACCCCAGCATCGGCGAGCGAGCACCCAACACCTATTGATGGTAGCCCAGCATTGTTTGGATATCCCCAGAACGGGTTATTACAGCCCAACTACCACAACACCCCTATCGATCCCTTTTTTCAGCAATATACTACGCTGCCAATACAACATGACAATGGATTGGGGATGATTGGGAACTACGATCCAGATGGATGGCCTACCTTGGCTCAATCGGAGCTTGATCTTGCTTTTCAGAATACTCTGTCTGAGCTAGGAGAGGATTCAGCTTGGATGTTTAGAAGCAAGAGAGAACCACCACCAAGGGATTTTTATGATCCTCGACATTACCCGGCACTCCTTCCTTCCCACAATATTGAATCTCCCTTTGTTCTTGGTGCCAATAATTCAAATTCCGTCGGCACCTCGTCTCTGCCTTACCATTCTGACACTTTCCCATTCTACGAGCAACCACAGGACCACTACCAGTCCAACTTCCTTTATGACACAAGCAGCTATACCAACACGGCAGACCCAGTGAATATGCAACAATATTACGGCAATGATTCCCAGTTCACTTTAGGACTCGACGGATACCCAGTGCCATTCGATACCCCGGCACCCCTTTCACAGGGTTATTATCCTGCAATTACTGAACAGGATCCCCAGAGCCAGCAAGCACTTTCGGACCAGATATATCTGGCAGAGCGGCAATATACTTCAGAATTGTTCAAAACCGATGAATATTAAAAGAAAGCGCTTGGGTGTCCTCTGGCTAGTGTTCGAAGTGTAGTAACAACACTAGTTCCTATTGATTCGTTCCTTTTTCTTCCTGTACATTTATTTATTTTTGATCAAGTGGACTCCGTGTGACTCCTCATAATATTAATCCATCCAACTATAATACACACCCAAAATAATGTGGTCATGTTTAACTAATACGCGTCCCCCAAAAAACAAATTGTAGCATACATTTAGGATACCAATGAGAATTGTAGCAATAGGTAGCAAGTAGTTTTCTTTCCACTCTCGTCTTTCTGGTATTTGTTTTCTTCTTTGCTTTTGTTCTCGCCTATTTTTTTATATGAAATCTTTTCAATTGATCTGCTTTCCCGGTGGAGCAGAGTCGCAGATCGTACTATAGCACAATGCTTCGATCGACAGGGGCGGCTTCCCTCAGCGAAATTACAGGCACTCAGATCTCTTACTGCCCCCAAAAGGGGAGCGGTTTGAGCGACTGGATACATAGATTTGGCAACACAATCACTATTGGCTACATGTAAAGTTGATATAAGTCGAGAATACGCGAGATGGTAGAAAATTGCAAATACAGAACGAATGGGCGAACGATTTCGAATGAAAAACTAGGATCGAAGGTCATAGTCAAATCCCAAGGAAAGGGTATTTTGCTTCTCAGAAGCAATAAGAGAGAAAGGGGGAAAAGGAGCGCAGAGGAATTTCAACGGAAGTAAAAACAATGTCAATTGTAAAAAATGAATGTAAAAATGTAGGATAATGATTAAGCAAGCATAAAACCGCGATATATCAAATTATATACGTAGTGTGAAGGCCGGCCAACGTATCGAGCTATACCGCCGTTAGTATGAAAATATGCGTGTTTAAGAATTAGTTTTCTTCTTTGCTCTTCTGAGAATATCACGGCGCAATACGGTACGCCGGGCCAAACAGACCCTTTATGACACCCAGACTATTCATATAGAAGTTAGTGATGTGCAGCATTAATCAAGCAAAAAAGAGGCTTACATGCAAGTGAGATTACAAGATACAAGGTGACGAGCATGAGGCCTTCCATATAGTTGGACTTTCCGTCTCTGTTCAGACAGTCAGTAACTGCAGGCGCACCATAACAATTGGAAACGGGTAACGCACTGAATCAGCGTGTTAACAAGAATCACAGAGACGAAAAGCACGATAGTCTTTGGAGCAATTTACCGGCGTTGATAAATATAACGATCACAATATGCCAGAAGAAAAACTCAGCACCTCAAAATTGGCGAAGAAAAGCGTAAGTTCGTGGCCAGAACTGGGAAGAAAGCGAATCAGCCGTCTAAACGTTTAATCGAAACATGTTTTTTACTCACAGCCAACCGACAATAACCAACAGCGGGACGACAAAGGCTGAAATTTGCTGCATTCGACATCCGATCAGCTTTCCAAAAATTAATATAACAGAAAAGAGGGATACTAACGATGGAACTGCCGACTGAGATGGTGATGGTGAGTTCCATTTGGTCTTTCATGGCCATCCACACGGAAGTAACATGCTCAGCAGCGTTTGCCTAGACGTAATACAAGTATTTCACAGAAGAAAGCAGAGACGTTATATGTTAAGACATACCACAATGGGCAACAAAATCAAACCAATGAAAGCTTTGGGAACATGATACCTCTCGGCAAACTCTTCGATCGACGCGACCACTTGTGTGGTATATGTCAGGCCAAATGAGGTCGAGGATCAGATATCCAACTCACAATAATCGGCACAGAAAGCAGTAACAACGGTAACGGTCAATAATCTGATTCGAAGAATGGTTAGTACTATGCAGGTCGGGATACAAGATAACGGGCCTCTTACGCAACGGAGGCAGCGACGACACTCATTTCTGGTTCCTCTAGTTCTTGAGTACTAGAAGAAGCTTCATAGAGATGTTTATGTGATTTGAGCTGGATTAATTTCGAGATAAGAGAGAAGTAGAGGGTCGTAATTCATAAGTACCATACCTGGAAGTAGAGGTATGCAATATAGACCAACAACAAGAGAATTGCGGTTCCTCTAGATATGACAAGTAAACCATGTTCATCGGAATCACCTGGAATATTAAGATGGGTCAATATCCGATTTTCAACCCTATACAAAACAGAATTCACCACCTATGGTGCTCGAATACGCTGCAGGAATGACCAACGCTGATAAAAGTAATGCCGAAAAAACCAATTTAGACTCTACACAGCCTCGATGCGTGATTTTAGCCATAGGTTGCACTTACTGATACAAGCCAAAGTCATCAGCTTGGTGAATAGAAATCTTTATTAGAATAGGATAAATGCATAAAATCAATGAACACTCACAGAACTCGAACTAATAGAGAAAGGCCGGTGGTTATGTCTTTAGCATAACAGGTATAACACAGGGGTTAAGTTAAGGTGACGTACGCTTGAGCTGCGGTAACCTGGAAAAGACTTTCTTGACGCTTGAGTCCAGCTGGCAATTATGGTTCAGTAACAAGTAGAATGTTTTTCAAAAGAGACAAGCGTTACCTGCAAGAAAAGAACAACCCAAAACGAGCAAGATGTTGGACAGAATAGAACCAAGCATCTATAAGTAAAATCAATGCAAGCACGGTGCTTTTACATGGAAGCCGCGCGTACAGAGGTCTGAACAATGCGTATTTCATCTTAAGAGACATGAGACACGAATATCTGCGAGACAAAACGCGTCAAACCTTGGAGAAGAGCCGCAATGCCAACAATGATTTCGACGGCGTTGCCAAAGGATGCATTAAGAAGACCAGCAAGGGTCTGTCCTAGTCTAGCCGACATTTGTTCGGTTGAATCTCCCAAAAGCTGTGCGTATGGTTTAGATATCGATGAATATGTTGATAGATTGAATGACTTTGCCTTTGCGAGGGGCATGATAGCCAGGAAACTAAAAGTAAAACGAAGGGCTGCATCCCAGTGAAGATGGTGTGAGATCACACTGAGAGGAACAAATACGAGAAGAACGTTGAAATAAGAGTTAAAAAGGAACCATTTGTAGGAATGCAGCCAACCAGGTTCGCCTTCTGCCTTGAAAAAAGCAGAGACCTTGCGTGCAAACGAAGTATGGGAGGCGCCGTCGCCATTTGTGTGCTGGTTATTAGGAAGTAAAGACGTTGTTTCTGTCGGGGACATGATGTGCGGAAAGAAAGGGGGATGACAAGAGGAGAGACTTTGGAGGTGATATGTATTGAATTTTGACGAGGCAGTGTTAACCGTCTTAATGACGTCACGTGTAACCTTACTATTTTTAGGCTCAAAATTCCCAGCGGTCATCAAAGGACTCCGTTCTACGCTGCCAACGCCCGGCGCCGACATTCCGCAAAAATTGGTAATAAGTACACTAAATCAATCCTCTTCGCAACCTCTTTGTTGACCCAACCGGATTCCGGCTCCTGAACTGCTGACATTACAGTACTTCATGTTCCTTGATAAGTACTGGGGACCAACTAGAGGCTGTTTCAAGTTCAACCAGGTTCTACCTCTATGGGTAGAAATTATGTGGCTGTTGTTGCAAGTTATGGAAGTGATACTGGGCTGGTAAATTGTTCTGCGCATCGTCGAAATGATGGAAATGAGTATAAGCTTGGCTCGAATTTCTTTCCCTCCAATATTCTGGATCTGGTCGACCACTGAAACTCGTCATGTGTGACGTATCTGCCTCATGCAAATGATTTTTTCCGGCCATCCTATATGAGGCTGGAGTATGACCAGCTCGAGGAGGACGTACTGATAGGGACTGGCTCATGTCATTTCTGCTGGCCCACATATAATCTCCTTGCGAGGTTTTTTTCGGCGGATCTCTTGAATCGTCCTCATAGCGCTGGAATGTGAATTGGTATTCAAGATTGTAGTAGTCTATAACCGGATTGCTATAACCCAGTGTGAGTAAATCTTCGTCGTCATTTTCCAGAGGAACCTGAGAAGCTCTGAACGCGGAGGGAAAAGATCTAGAGCTTTCTTCTTGGAACCTGTCCTTCGGCTCTACTCTGAAATTGTTCGGGAATTCCATTCCAAATGGTTCTCTTTGTTGATTGAAATCCTCTGAGGCAGATGATGTCGCTACTGTCGTGTTTCTTTCGGCGACCCGTTTGACCTTTTCTTCAAGAAGTTCGACTTCCGAGCGATAATTCTCTTTCGTCAACTCGACTTCTTCTGTCGTTTGCTGACTGTCCCACACAGTGCAATAAACAGGACCAGCAGCAACTGAGTTCGTTACGACAAGCCTTTCCTCAAAACCATGCTTCGTCCTCTACAGATTATCGCATTAGATATATAGTATCACTTTGAATGCTAGACAGACACTACTCACTTCTTTCTTAATATGCACGAGACCCTTGTGTTGGGGCCGGTAATACACCTTTTTGTTGCTTGCTGTCTGCATGATCTGAAATTAAGAGCGAGTAAGAAAATAGTAAACGCAATGTTGGATAACTAGCCATCCCTCGACAATTCTACTTTATATAGATTCTTACAAAACAACATAGATGCTACATGCGCTTCAATTTTGTGTTTCATCTTCAAAGAGCGTTAACGTGATCGTTGAAGCATATTTTGGTTATTTATAGGGAACCTTTAGTTAAAACCGCACTGTAGATTGTGATTTCTCTCAAAAATCATAATTTTGTATTCGAATTTTATCGCTTTCACTCGCTTTTCTCCCAATTAGCCGAGGCCTTTGTCAATTCTATTGACAAAACACGCTAGCTAGCGATGATCCTTAACCCACGCAATCTTCAGTGTCAACCAGATAATTATAGACGGATATTTACGTGGAGTCTATTATTGTCTGTACTGGAGCTGCCTCACTCCAAATACGAAGGGAATCCGGAGTAAGGACTTCTTGAAGGCTCCTTCCATCCTATGAGATGATTTTAATAGTTCGTACTACTCTTCTTACTCGATGAAGATTTCGTTTCAACGTACGTGATCGCTAAGCTTTTCGACGTATAATGCCCATGTATGTGCCTGTAAAAGTTGGCAAAATGACTTATCCATAAAAGGAAATAGCGACCAACGGAGACGCCACACTTGATAAGGAGACAGCAGATGTCAAGAGGCGAGCGTCTCAGACCATTCTCATTATTGCACATCATGTACAACCGTACTTTACGAGCCTACGCTAAGTCAAGACGGTCTCACCTCTTCTCGAGGCGCGCTCAGCGACAATCGCGGGAACATTATAATACCTTACTCATCGGGATTCGGAGTAGCCTGTATTGCTTTAAAGTGCATATCTGGTCAATGAATGAGCCCGACGATTACATTATGACAATAAGGTTTCAAACGGAACACATTGCGGACAATATATGTCAAACCCCGGTCACTGTTGCTGTAGGAATAGAGCAGTATATGCGGGGACAACGAGATAGTCGGTAGACTTCAAAGTGGCTGTAGTCTATTGATATAATCAGCGTTTCACTCGAACAGAACATATAGATGGGCTGACCTGCCACTTTGCCACTCCTGCATCACCGCCGAAATGACGAATGAAATACTTTCCAGTTGGCACATTAGAGAGATCGAAAGCGATTGAAGTATCCGGATTCTTGTTAACCACGACAAGAGAAAGTTTGTTTTTCTCTGTGGCAGCAAAGACACCCTGCGTATCGGGGTTGGGGGTATTCAAGTTTACTGAAACGCTTGTGCTGCCAAAAAATGTCCCAAACCTACAAAAGTACCTTAAGTCTCGAAATCCGCACGAAAAACAAGCTGGCCTCTTACCCTCGGAAGAGCCAATAAGCTAGACCCACTGGGCCATTGGCGTCAGGAGTGACCCAATAGGTTGCTCCATCCAGGCCAAACTTTCCAAACAGTCCCAGCATGTCTACGGTGACGAGGCCACCTGTAATATCAGAATCGTCGGTGGAGCTAAATTCGCTGACGAAAAGCTTGGTCCCTGGGTAGATTTGATTGATGAGAGTTTTGAATCGTGGGATGAG
The DNA here is from genome assembly GCA_964017145.1 of Agrocybe praecox. Taxonomy (NCBI): domain Eukaryota; kingdom Fungi; phylum Basidiomycota; class Agaricomycetes; order Agaricales; family Agrocybaceae; genus Agrocybe; species Agrocybe praecox. The sequence goes on along the minus strand of OZ024844.1, from coordinate 2,762,747 downwards.
GTTTACTGCAGTGGGGTTTGGTTGGTGGTTCTGTGGAGCAGAGGTACCGATCCAAGACTCATCAACATAAGTCGGATCCTATCGAAACAATTATGAGTTTGAATATAAGGGTGTAGCAGTTTCGTACCCAAAGGCTGCGGGTAGCCCTAAGTCTCAATGCCTTTGCCGGAGCATCGTTGGCGCTAGTATCGGCGGCGTAATAATAATGAATGTCGAGGAAATCTAAAAGTCTCTTTTTTGCGACTTTTTCTTGCTGTTTCATTTGTGCGAGGAACCAGGGAAGGAAATCGGTATTGTTGTGGGCAGCATTGTCCGTGTATCCGACAGCACTCGTCCAGTCTTGAGATATATTAGTTTTCCATATAAACTAAAATAGCCACTACTCACAGTACCACCATGCGCAAGTAGATGGAGCAACGACGTTCACACTGGGAAGTGCTTCTTTTGCTGTGGTGGCGAACTTAATGACTCGAGAAAGTTCTTCGTCAAAGCTTATTGGCCTAACGATACCATAGTAATTATCATAGCCAATTACAGGGGAAGAAAGTCACTCACTGAGGATGCATATCCTGATGAGTACTGTGAGCAATCTCGATTTCGTTATCAATGGCGACCAAAAGAGGCTTGTTTTCTAGGCCCGTAAGCCATGTCTTCGCGGCAGTGGTGTTCCAAGGCACGTAGGCATTATGTGGGTCTGGAGGGGGAGAAACAGCCGTTCCATTAGCTAACAAGCCATCTCCTGCGTCGGCGTTGTATGGATCAAACGCTTTCTGATCTAGAATAAAGGATATGAGTAAAGCGTTCGCGTATGAACCAGAGCAGACTTACCAGGGTAAGCTGTTTTTGGGAACGAATAAGAAGTAGTGTCCTTTGAAACCCAATCAAGTCTTATCATCATTGTTAACCTTAACGCTTTCCTATGAATTAGAGCCTGTACTCACGCTGGGATAGTAAGCAAGCTGCTTGATCCTGCTCCATGAACCCAGGACATCCAGTCATCCCCATCGTCAGAGGCTCTGTTCTCGAAGAACCAGTCGGCACCGGCATTGGTAAAGCCTCCAAAGGGGTTATAAGCCGTGACAGCATTTCCTCCCCACCGAGAGATCGTAACACCAAGTTCCTTGATATAGTCCGCCGACGTTGGGAAATTGACACCATAGATCAATGGGTTAATTGGTAGCTTGACTGAGGGTAGAACACTGCATATAAGGTAACTCATGGGCAAACAAAAAGGAGCGAAGTCAAAGTTACTCGCCTTCCTTGTTGGGCTGCAGGAAGCACATGTGTAAACACAGTGCCACCAGCCGTGATAGATAGATTTCCTGGTTTGAACGAGGATGCCAGAGTTAAGTATGTGATAGTCTTTGCAGGTGTATCAACGGGGTTGTAAGTCGTCTGACTGGCGACTTTTATCGTCTGTGGTAAAATATTAGTTGCCTGCCCCAAAATCCGAGTATTATATGAACCTTTCCATTCAAGCCAACATGAATATCCGTTAAGTTGACGGCTCCGACTGTAGTCACAGCCAGTAGCTGGTTTGTAAGAGGCTCCGCGCTCAAAAATTGGGGGGTGACAACAATTTCCTGAGAATCATAAGGCTTCAAAATCACTGTTCACACATAAATGCCGTATTCCACGCACGCTAACGAGAATAACGTTATCTATATGATACTGATGTAGAAATAGACATTTAAGTTTTGAAACCCTGTTTGATGGAAATTCGTTAACTCACAACAGCGCCATTACCACCAGCCTGGAAGGTTATGCGATCCCATGTCCCATTCCCCTGTGTAAATGGCGTTATTTTTTGGTTAGAAATGGACAAAAGTAATCATACCAATTGTGTCCCACTCCCAGGCAGTGCATTAAAATCAATCAACAAAGAGGAAAATTCACCATCGACGACAGTCTTGCTGATAGCAGAGAGGGGAATGCTTGGTGACTGGCTATTATCAGCAGTCGATTGGATGGCAATGCTGAGATCCGGTTGAGCCCCAGCAATGTCGAATCGAAGACCAGCGTAGTCAGGGAAAGTCCCTTCTAGTTTGACGGATAACGCAGCGTATTGACCAGAATTTACTGATATAGAGCTTCCACTAGTCCCCGAAATCAGATCAGTCGCAGCGAAGTCAATATCACTACTCCAGCTCCAGTTTTCCCAACCAGATGAAAGTGCGTTGTCCAAGTAAATAGAGAGGTCCTCTGTTGCTCCGTAGACGGTGCGAAGCGCCAGGAAGGCGACGACTGTCGAGAAAGACCACATTTTGGGCGCCATTCCACACCAAGCGAGGGTGTTTTGAGATGCGAAATTCTTTGACTACCCCATAGAAGAGAGTCTTCTGTACTTATATATTGCTTGTATCCCACTTTTGTGGTGATAATTTTGCGGGCGGAATTCGGTTGATTTTGTATCACAAGCCATTGACCCAAAGGACAAGTAAGCATGTATGAAATATGAACAACCGCGCTGCCTGCGAGCAACTGTGCGTGCAATGCTGGAGAAGTAAGGTCATGTGAAAGGAAATGCGAGTAAAGCTCGAACACAGAAGCAATATGCCAGATCAAATATCGGACATGGTAACAGGAAAAGACAAGTGACGCGACAGGGTTGGGGCTTGTCTCATCAAATATGGGACTCATCTGCAACCGCAATGAATTGAAAAGTCTAATTTTATGATTTCAATATGTACAGACTCAAAAAAATAATTCAACGCTGAAGCAAAGTTCCGTGTTGAACTGTATATAACCGCCGATTTTGCACCGGGGCGACTCGATCAAAGTCCCTTCGACCGAGAGGTTCAAGTTCTCCTGAATATAGAACCTCTTTTTTACCTTGGTTTAATCATTCATCGTCGCACTCTCGTTCCATGACCTGCCGTGTTTGACTCGGACCATTTTTATGCTTTCTTTCTTTCTTTCTTTGTCTTGACAAACAGACCTACTATGTATATGACTCAATAAGCTATACAAATCATATCATTTCCCGTCCGACAGTTTCGATGGGTAAAAAAAATGTGGCATTTTTAGCAAGGAACATTCATGTACTTGTAAATTATTCCATATCTCGCAAGAACTACTGTTGAAGGAAGAAGGCAGCGGTGTATGCGGGGACAACAATGTAGTTGGTAGCTTTCAAGGTGGTTGTAGTCTAATCATCAATTGTGAGCTCAAATTGCCTGATAACTCGCAGCAAAAGGTGTTTCTTACCTGCCATTTGGCGACACCTGCTTCACCACCGAAGTGACGGACGAAGTATTGGCCTGTAGGAACATTCGCAAGATCAAAAGCAACTGGGGTGTCGGGATTCTTGTTGACAATGACGAAACTTAATTTGCCATTCTCAGTTGCTGCGTAGAGACCTTGAGTATCTGGGTTGGGAGTAGCCATGTTGACCTGAGAGCTGGAGCTACCGAAGTACGTCCCGTAGCTAAATGCCAAATTATTCATCAATGCCATCATACTCAGAATGCTCAACTCGAGAATTCTTACCCTCGGAATAGCCAGTAAGCAAGACCGACAGGACCCATCTCATCAGGAGTAGCCCAGTACGTCGAACTGTCGACTGCATATTTACCCCAGATTCCGAGAACGTCGACAGTAACCAAACCGCCAGTGATATCGGTATCGGCGGTAGAACTCCACTCGCTGATAGAGAGTTTGGTTCCTGGGTAATTGATGTCGATCAAAGTCTTGAATCTTGGTACTAGACTGATGGCAGTAGGATTCCATTGGTGGTTTTGAGGGTTGGACCCAACCCAAGACTCGTCAACATATGAAGTATCCTGTACATATCAATCAGTAACAGAAGGAGCAAATGTAGTATCCAACATACCCAAAGACTACGAGTTGCCCTCAGGCGTAGGGCTTTAGCAGCAGCGTCGTTAGCACTGGTATCGGCTTGGAAGTAGTAATGGATGTCGAGGTAATCTAAAAGTCTCTTTCCAGTTGAATTGTCATGAGTCTTCATTTGAGCGAGGAACCATGGGAGGAAATCGATGTTATAGTGGGCCGCATTGTCGGTGTAACCAACTGAACTAGTCCAGTCTTCCCCGAAATTCAGTTATTAGAAGCAAATTACTATAATATGATACTTACAGTACCACCAAGAGCACGTTGATGGCGCGACCACAAGTACATCTGGAAGAACTTCTTTGGCGGCAGTTCCGAATTCAATAACGCGAGCCAACTCCTCGTCGTAGCTTATAGGACTATATGAACATATCAGTAACTGAAACAAGGATAAACCAATAAGCCTTGCTCACTCTGGATGCATGTCCTGATGGGTGTTGCTGGCAATTTCTATTTCATTGTCGATAGCGACCATGAGAGGCTTGTTGGCCAAATTCGACAACCACTTCTTGGCAAGAGAGCTGTTCCAGGGTGTGTACGCGTTTGATTGGATTGGAACGGGAGTTATGTATGATCCATTGGGGAATAAACCATCGCCAGCGTCGGCGTTGTAGGGATCATATGACTCTTGGTCTACATAGATCGTCAGCAATCTTAATGTCACTAGAAGAGTTATGCAGCCTTACCAGGATAAACAGACTTAGGATAGGAGTAAGATGTCGAATCCTTGGATACCCAATCAAGGCTAAATAAGTCACACGTTAACGAAAGTCGATCCCTACAAGTTTAGTTATAAGCTTACGCAGGAATAGTAAGCAAACTCTTGGATCCTGCCCCATGTACCCAGCCCATCCAATCGTCAGCTTGACCATTGTCGATGACTCGGTTCTCAAAGTACCAATCGTTTCCGGCATTTGTAAATCCGCCAAATGGGTTGTAGGCAGTAACTGCGTTTCCTCCCCATCGAGAGATAGTAACACCTAGGTGTTGAATGTAGCTAGCAGAAGTAGGGAAGTTTACACCATAAATATTGGAATCGATGCTGTGGTTAACTTGAGGTACAATGCTAAGAAGCTCGTAAGTGGCACGAAGATATCATCAACTGCGTATATCATTTACCTGGCATATTGGACGGTGGGAAGGGTGTAGGCAAATGTTACGTTCCCAGCGGAAATAGTAAGATTTCCTTGGGTGAAGGAGGAAGCTAATTTCAAGTAGCTGATGGTTTTCGCAGGGGTATCGACTGGAACGTATGTCGTGTGGTTCGTGACTTTGACGTTCTGGTAATATCAAGGTTAGCTATATTGATGTCGATTATCTGGAATAAAGAACGTACATTGCCATTGAGGGAAACTTGGACGTCGGTAAGATCAACAGCACCGACCGTTGTGACGGCCACGACATCGTTGCTGAGAGGCTCTGCGCTCAAGAATTCGGGAGTGACGACAATCTCCTGTGTATACCTTTAAATTTGATTTCTTAAAAACGGAGAGGCTTATGCTTACGCTGACGAGGACAACGTTATCGATGTGGTACTATCGAAGTGTCATTAGTTAGTTGAGGAAGGACCAATTCACACTCGACTCACGAAGGCGCCATTTCCACCAGCTTGGAAGGTAAGGCGGTCCCATGTACCTGTTCCCTACACAAAATTAAGAAATCAAGGACAATTCACCACACATGAATTAAAATAAGACAAACCAATTGAGAACCAGTACCAGGTAGATCGTTGAAGTTAATGAGGAGGGACGAAAATTCGCCGTCCACCACTGTCTGGCTAATGGAAGACAGTAAGATGTTCGGAGATTGGCTGTTATCAGCGGTCGATTGAACAACGATCGTCAGGTCCGGTTGGGCACCCTATTCAAGCCGTTTAAATTACCGTTAATTGGAGAAATAGAGGTGCAAAGGATACTTACGGCAATGTCAAATCGAAGACCAGCATAATCGGGGAAGGTACCTTCCAACTTTACGGACAACGCAGCATATTGCGAGGAATTGACCGAGATAGAGCTTCCAGTGGCTCCAGAAAATAAGTCGGTAGCGGCAAAGTTGATGTCGGTGCTCCAGCTCCAATTTTCCCAGCCTTGTGCCAGATTATTATCTGTGTAGATGGACAAGTCTTCCGTAGCTCCACGGGCAACATGGATTGTGGCGAAAGCGACGAGCGTTGCAAGGCGCAACAGCCGAGATTTTGAGAACATGGCGTCTCCGGGTTATTGAAGACAAGCTAGCCTAGTTTTCAACAAGAGTCTTTGAAGGTCATTCCGTCCTTGTTTTTTCAACTATTTCTATGGATATTTTTGTTGCTGGGCGGGCGGAAATCGGGAAAATGGGACGGGTTGGAAAATTCGCGGCACATTGGTGAACGTAGACCTGAAGGAATAAGAAATACCGAAATCGTTTAGACATTCACAATAGGGCAGTCAGATGACCTGAGAACACATAAAATGACGTTCTTCAATCAAGAACTTTAGTGCTCAACGATCATGTGGGATTAAGGTCTTCAAGCGGCAAGATACGATTGTGATCAAAGAAGGCGGAGAAGACGGACTTTTAAGATGACGAGTTAATGATTGGTTTTATCCGACATTATTGAACGGTTAAACATCATGGGGATGACAAGTTTTGGAATAGGCAACGTTGAAGAGCACAAGTTGAGCACAAGAAGGACTCGGACGCGGAACCAATTCGGAAGACGCGTTGTTTGGCTGACAGGTCCAGTCCAAACACAACTCAGATGGTGCCCTTCGGCACCGTTCCAAGAAAAAGTCTAATAGTCTCTCTCTGTAAAATTTATGATCTCTTTGCGTCATTTTCAATATGATATGATTACGGTCCCCTTGTCTGCCATACCCCTGTTCAATTTCAACCCCTACTATGTCGCTTAGCTTCAGAAACATGATGATAACGATCTACTTCCGGCCGTGTCGTATGTAAGGTGGCCATGCGTTGAGTCATGGTCAATCTTTGATCTGGTTATAAACCTCAGGGAACATTCTCGAGCATACCAACCATCCCTTCTTTACTTCGTATATCACTTTCAATGCCTTCTATCAGTGATTATTTAACTCAAAGAACCTCCTTTATCGAGCAAGATCGTTCTCTCAGGCGCGAATTTTTAGCGACTAATCAGCGTTCAGACGACGAAGTAGAGGCAGATAAAATCGTACGCAAAATACGTGCATTTGAAGCGGGTACAATATGGAAAGAAGAGCATCCATCGATCCCTCATCCATTCCCAGGAATGGAGTTCTTGACAGGTGCGTTGTGCTTTTTTAAGTCGTCTTTTAGAGGCCCTAGTAATCTTGTGGACTATAACATAGGGAAGAATATTATAATGAAAACCAGATTATTTGAGATCCTGAGCAAGGTAGCTATGAATACGGCACTTCTGTATTCCATTCTTTACCTTACCATGTACAGATGCCAAAAGGTGCTTTATTGCACGCTCATCTAGATGCTACTGTGAACGCGGAATATCTCCTGGAACTGGCATACAAGCATGATGCAGTGCATGTTCGCGTTCACCAACGATTGGAAGCGTCTAATTTATCGACCAATCTACCTGAATTCCGTTACTTGCCTAAGGAAGAATTTTCCTCGCTTACAAGTCTGACCGATGACTCGTACCCGTTGAGCAGCTGGGTACCCCTGAAGAGTGCACGTAGTTCGTTCTCTCAAGAACTGGGCGGTCAAGAAGGATTCGACAAATGGGTAATCGGATCTATGACAATCAACCCAACCGAGGCATATAACACGCACAACACGATTACGAAGGTATACTTTGACTTGAACTATCTGACTAGTTAACTCTAACCAAGCTCAACAATCAGATTTGGCAAAAGTTCACCAGTACTTTCAGAACATCTACTGTACGTGATTTCTCGTCGATTGTACTTTTTGACAAACTGAACAGAATGCAGGGTTTGATAAGAGTAGAGCCAATCTTTTCTGAATATATCAGACAGTTCTTCCGATCTTCCATCGAGGATGGTATCTCTTATGTCGAACCGAGAGTGAATTTTTTGTTCAAGTCGGTTTATTATTTCACGATATTTGAGCGGACAGACGACTAACATTTTTGGTGAAGGTACATGGTTGGTTCAGATGGAAAAGAGAACCTCCCACATCGTGACTGGCTTATCATATTTGAACGGGTCCTGAACGAGGTCAAGCAAGAGATGGCACAAAAAGGAAGAGAGGGAGAGTTCATTGGCGCCAGGGTAAATATTTCCTACGCGAACTTGACCGCTCATTGAAATATCAAAACAGATAATATATTCCACTATACGCTTCATGACACCTGAAGAGTTGGATTGGTACCTCGAAGATTGCATAGCTTTGAAGAAAGAATTCCCCCACTTGATTGCAGGCGAGTAGCATATAGGTGAAAGAAACACGAGTTGAGCTTTTTTTGCAGGATTCGATCTTGTTGGAGATGAAAATGAGTTGAAGCCTCTGATTTATTATGCAAAAAATCTGTTGCGATTCCAGGAGCGTCAAAAAGAAGAGGGTGTAGATATACCATTTATCTTCCATGCGGGGGAAACTCTTGGTGATGGAACTGAAGCGGATGTTAATCTTTATGATGCCATACTACTTGGCACGAAACGAATTGGACATGGGTGCGTCACATTTTTTGCATTTTTTGTTTGTACTTGACGCAGTCACGTAGGTATTCGTTGATCAAGCATCCCAAGCTTGTCGAGATTTGTAGAGAAAGAGGCATTGCTGTTGAAGTCTGCCCGATTTCGTGAGTCTTACGTATCTGTGGATGGACTTAGCACTGAATGTATTTCAGGAATGAGATCCTAGTACGCAGACGCAGGTTTGCGATTTCAAAACCAAGTTGATGATTTGTTTTGTACAGCGTTTGGCCTCGTCGATGCTGATGCATCCCCTTCCTGTGTTGATAAATAACGGAGTCCCGGTTTCCTTATGCTCGGATGATCCCGCGGTGTTTGGGAACATGGGACTTACGTTCGACTACTTCCAGGTATATTATTTTGGCCATTGATAGGAGACTTGTTGTTGAGTAGTGATTCTAGGTACTTGCCGCGAGCGAGATCACTGGACTGAGCACGCTGGGTGCACTGGCGCGAGACAGCATCGAGGTATGTTTGAAAAGAGATGATTGCTGATATATACTAAGGAATAATTTAGTTTTCTACAATGGATGAAGAAACAAAGAAGGTAGCAATGAAGGGATTTGAGAAAAGATGGAAAGAATTCATAGATTACGTTTTAGAATACGGAAAAGAAGTTGTATACGGTTGTTTGTGAGAATATTTAGGGGACATGGCTGGTTGCTGGATTCGTTGTAACTCTTCTGTATCGTCTCGACTCGTCTGATTTCTGCCAGGTATGTCCTTTTATTTACTGCTCTTCCCTGCCTCCACCTCGCATTCCCCTCTCATCATTCCCTGCCATATCCCCCAGACCATCTACCATCCCCAATTCCCTGGCAAATCAACCATTGAGAATCCCAAAAACTGACAAAAGAACCCACTCAATTATCGACATGCCAGACGCTGATTCGAACAGAAAGAGGTCTCGCTCTCCATCTGATACTGAGCAGTATAAGAACCACAAGCGTCCAAACACCGGTGCAGCCGCTGTGGATGGCTCATCGAGCAACAACACGGGTTCCGGTTCCCACTCTGACATCAATATGCCCGAAACTTCTGCCAATACCAATGGGAATCGCGCCATTAATGACGCCAACTCCACGCCCAACAGAAAGGATGACCACAAGGTCCTGCTTGGTGTGCCCAGTGAGGGCAGAGACAATGGCAAGAACTCAGCCACGACATCTGGCGAACCATCTTCTTCGACCAGCGCTGGAGCAGCCCAGCCTGCGGCCAACATCCATATGCGTTGCCTTATCGTGACCCAGGATGCATCTATTATCATTGGCAAGGGAGGTTCTCATGTTAACGAGATCCGCGAGAAAAGCGGCGCTCGTGTTATGGTGTCAGAGAGTATTCCTGGTAACCCCGAGCGCATCCTCAATGTCAGCGGGCCACTCGACGCCGTCTCAAAGGTCATTTCCCCTCATTCCAGTTCTATTATATTCCAAATGTACTTATGTCGACTTCAAGGCGTTCGGTCTCATCGTTCGTAGGATAAATGACGAACCATTCGATGTACCCTCAGTCCCCGGAAGCCGGGCGGTCACCATCAAATTCATGATTCCCAACTCACGCATGGGGTCGGTCATCGGCAAACAGGGTTCGAAGATCAAGGAAATTCAAGACGCAAGTGGTGCAAGATTGAATGCCAGCGAAGGTATGCTGCCTGGATCGACAGAGGTTCGTTGTACATACCCCCGTATCGTTCTATCACAGCTGACACCAATACGCAGCGAGTCCTCAGTGTTGCTGGTGTTGCAGATGCTATCCACATCGCTACATATTATATTGGCAACATTCTTCTCGAAGCGCAGGAGAAGATGCCTTCATATGGTAGCTCGAGCTACCGCCCTGGAAGTACCAGTAACAGTAACACGCGCAGTTCCCGTCCATCAGGAGGTTCATCGTACGTTCCTCCTGGGGGCTATAACCCTGGCTCCAGTTATGCCCCACATAATCCCCCACAGCAGCTGCAAACGCAGCAAATATATATCCCCAATGATCTTGTGGGTTGCATCATTGGGAAGGGAGGCAGCAAGATCAATGAGATCCGACACATGAGTGCGAGTCAAATTAAGATCATGGAACCGGGTGCGTCTGGTGTTGGCTTGAACGGTGCACCTGCGCCGGCCGGACAGGAAGGTGAAAGGTTGGTCGTGATTACTGGTCAACCTGCAAATATCCAAATGGCCGTACAACTTCTCTACCACGTGAGTATTCACTATATAATTATGCGTTTGATTTGTCTAATGCTGGTCGTAGCGATTGGAGCAAGAGAAGCAGAAGCAGTTGCGAGCCAGCACTGCACAAACGTAATTGACGTTAAAAATCTCACTGACTGCGTGCTCCTCCCATTCCCTCTTTAAAGATCGCTCTCGGCGTTTCAATGTACCATATTTTCCCATAACTCAGCCTCAGTTCTTTCCTTTTCTATCAAGAATAGCATGCAGCAATTCCCTATTCCATTAATCTCCAAATCTTTTCTTTTCTTTCCCTTTCCAAGATACCTCCTGTGCTCTCAGTTTGGTTTGTCAACGCGAGTCTTTTAGTTTCCCTCTGATATTATATCATTCATACCAATGTTTAGTATTTATTATTTCTGAGTCAACTACTGAATGCAGGTATTATTTCCTGCAAAACTCGAACTAATAGTCACTTTGCATTTCTCTGCAGCTCTCTCCAGCGGAGTAATAGACGCGCATCTCCATTTGTACGTGTTGATTACATAAGAAATAAACAAAAATTTGGATTTCGCGTCTTACTGCAGAACACTTTTGAATCGTTATTCCCCTTGCTTCCGTTTATCAGCATGGCGTCGGTCCTCAAAGCACAAAAAGCAAACGCTTCAAAAGCCGATATTAAAGGCAAAGGCAAACGAAAAGCCCATGAAATGGACGTGGACGAAGTCATGGAAGTCCAGACGGAGAAGAAAAAGAAGAATAAGCAAAGAGTGCTTTTACTGTCTTCAAGGGGAGTTACGCACAGGATGAGGCACCTTATGGTTGACCTGGAGGCTTTGTTGCCCCATGTTAAAAAAGGTTCGTATGTCTTGACGCTGGTGTGAAGTATATGTGTTGATCTTAGTCCTTGTTCAGACTCCAAACTCGACTCGAAATCACAACTTCATTTACTCCCTGAGCTCGCCGATTTGAACAACTGTAACAACACACTTTACTTTGAGGCTCGGAGACATGAAGACTTGTATATGTGGGCTGCGAAGACACCGAATGGCCCGAGTATCAAACTACACGTACAGAACATACATACGATGGATGAACTGAAGATGACAGGGAACTGTCTAAAGGGCAGTAGGGGTCTCCTCAGCTTTGATAAAGCCTTCGACGATACAGAATGGGGCAAGTTGACCAAAGAGGTGTTCACTCAGGTGCGTGCCTATATGCGAGAGATGGTACATTTTCTTGACGGACATGTCTGACTAGATCTTTGGCGTGCCTTCTACGGCTAGACGGGCAAAACCATTCATTGATCACATTTTAACCTTCTCCATTGTTGATTCGAAGATTTGGTTCCGTAATTTCCAGGTGAGTTAGGCGAGTGTGGGTTGATGTGAATTTTTTAATGGATATGAACAATGGAAAGATCATGGAGAAGGATCCGCTTCAGCCTAATGGACCAACACAGACGACATTGGTGGAAATCGGACCACGTTTTGTGCTTACGCCGATCAAAATATTTGAAGGAGCCTTTGGGGGAGCGACAGTGTTCTCGAACCCTGGTACGGTCCACATTGTTCTGTCAAGAAATGATTTATTAAACGCCGGCTTAACACACAGAATTTGTATCGCCCGCCGCCGTGCGCATTGCGATGAAGAGAGAAAAAGGTGGAAAATACAATTCCAGGAAGGATGCGGAGCAGGAAACCCAGCAGAGAAGAGAGCAGAGAAGGCTGGAGGAGGACGAACTTGCGGTATCCAAGGTATTCGCATGATATTCTGTTTGTTGTATACTTTGGGAGAACAAAGCGGCTTTGTGATTTGTCAGCAACATATGACGTAATAACAAAAGGAGATCTAATTTGGCTCACTGTCCTGTCTCAGCTTTTGTTAAATATGCCTTCTCCTCTCTTGTCTCTTTCTTTCTCCCCCCCATGTCTCTTACTCTCAACGTACATCCTCTTCTCAATGTCCTCCCCATGTACGGAGAGCTCGATTCTTCGTGAGTTTTCTTTTTTTCATTCCTCGTCGAAATAAACTGACCTATGTCTTTCAGATGTGCATATTCTCTCTCGGGCCATATTTCGATCGCAGTTTCTTCCTCGTTTTCGCTTTTTGAGTCCAGGCGTACAGCTCGTTTTCTGCTTCAGTCAGTGTCCCTCACCTTTGAGGGCCAGTCAGAAATCTACACCCCGAATACTGGCTACTCTTCTTTACGTCTCTGCTCAGTAACTCGCGAACTCATCCCTTCTCACATTGAATTGTCGAACGAAGGCCATGAGGACGACTCAGAGCCATGTATGATTAATTACTTGCGCGTATTGGGTTGAGTTCACGTTCCTAACCTTGATTGATTGATTTCCAGCTGTCTGGAACATTGTTTTCGACTTGCCTATCCCAGGATGGCTTCCTGCGACCACTACGCTGGGATTAGACGACCTTGGTATCCGATACGCTCTATATGCGACGGCGACATTCACCAATATTGATGAAGAGCAGCCATCCTCCTGGGGTTTTGCTTCTCTGTGTGCTCCGTTCAGATCCCGCGTCAAGTCTGCGCAAGCGTTCGCACCTGTCTCAATTCGCCGGTTTACCGCAGCACCAAAAACCGAAATTACTGACGTGCCCATGGTCAACTATCTCGTTAATTCCACCGCGAATTCCACGCGGCAACAACTGGGCAAGGAGAGAATCCCCAACGATGTACTTTCACAAATTCAGGTCCTCGCATCAGTACCTGAATACGTTGATGTCAAAGAGTCTGCTCTCCCTTTGACAATACGTCTCCGCTCGAAAGACCTTGCTGAAGACCATTGCAAGAGAATACAAGTCACTGAACTGGGTCTTGATTTGCTCCAACAAGAAAAGTGCAGGTATGTGTTTCGTCATTATTATTCATCCACGGGCTTAACGCGTTTCTATGTTTAGATACCGCCCTTCTACGGGCTACCTGTCGCGTTTTCCACTCCCACCAAAGGAAATGCAGCCTCCTCATCTCCCATTACGCGATCCCCATCCTATCAGTTCTATATACGACGTTGGTCTCCAAGTATCTGCTGAAGTGTCCGAAGCCGTGTGCCGTACTTTTTCCCTTCTTCCAGAATACGATAATGGGCAACATCAATTACCCCCCGATAATTATGTTTTCGCCAATGACGTTGTAAACGACACGCCGCCTACATGGTATACTATGGACACTAGCGTGCCTTTCGTTCAGCGAAGCGATCGTGTCAATCGAGGTGACGCGTATGATTCATCTATCGAATGGGCAGGCGAAAAAGACTTGCGGCCGACATCCAATAGCCCACTTTACAGCGTTATACACGAGCTGGTCATATCCCTCACCTGCACCTATGACTTGGAAGGTCGTGGTGGGGAGGTTGCACGAGAGAAACTTAGTTTTAAGATTCCCGTGAATTTTGCGAATGTGGCCCCCAGATTGTCGGTAGACCCGACTATACGATTCGGTGCGGAAGAAGAAATACAACAGCACCAGGCCGTTACAGTGCACGTCGAACCCTCGGCTATGAACCTCCCTGCATATTCCCAGTTATATGATTCGAATGGCGAGCGAAAAATTGATTATTCAATACCCCTTCCGCTCTATACTCCTCGTCCACCAAGTCCTCCGCCATTCTGCTCTGAGACAGACAGTCTTCTGGGCGAACTTTCAGAGTCTTCGAATCCACATTTGTCGACTATCGCAGGTTCTCGCAGTGTGGCGAACGTGAATGCATATCACAACAGCATAGATGACGAAAAGACTCCCGCACCGCTGTTGATGGAACAGAACACTTCAAATTCTGTTTGAATTTCCTTCTGATTTCTTCATGGTTTTGTCGTTTTATAGTCCCTTTTCAGATTCTGCATCCTTACCCTCACGCCGAACGGGTTTTCGTTTCCCTCTCCTTTCTCGGGGCTTGGTGTGGCGCCACCGTTCTCCTTTCTCTCTTTTTCTTTTGGGTATCATATCTCCGGACAGGAACCTGGATTCTCTTGCATCGCATCATTTTTATCTGCATATTTTCCTCATCTGTTTTTTCCTCATTGCATCATCCGCCTCGAAGTCTCAATTGCACATATATCATCTCCGTCTTTCTTTGTTTTCATTTCGTTACGTTACAGTCCCATCTCCTTCCGCGCAATCTCCTCCGTTTTCATGTAGAGTATACAAAAAAGTCTAATATCACGCGTTTTGCATATGAATTCAGAGAGCTGTTTCGTTACGCAATACTTAATCATCAAATTTTGCTCGTTGCACATCAGTTTTGACAAAGAAAGGGCTGCCACCAAAAAGATGCAAAAGAAATGGGGGCACCGCGGATCGAACGCGGGACCTTTAGAATACAACCCTCGCAGGCCACTTCAGTCTACTGCTCTCCCAACTGAGCTATGCCCCCATTGCAAGACCTTGAGCCAAAGCGTTCCAGACAGGCTTCTTTCCCAAATGTATGGACACCTATTCGAGGAATATGCGGTTGAAAATTAGGGACCATTGGTCATAACATTGAATTTGTACAGAGTATATATAACACTAAAGCGTGTCAAGTAAACAGAATTTTGGATATCGGAATGAACTGACAAGATAACACGTACAATAGGGTATCATGACCTCGGTTCATAGCTTCCCATCTATGTCCAAGACAACTGGAACATGGTCAGAAGCACCATAAATTTCACCTCGGATCTCGCACTACGAAGAACTGTTATTTTGTATCATAACAGATGACAAAGGAGCGTGGCTTACAGATTTTACTCGTTCCTTCAGGCGTTCACTAATCACAGCTAAAGGAGACAGTGTTAGTGAATGTAGGACAGCTAAGCTAGAGCTCGCTAACCTCCGTCAATCCTCCAGCCAATTCCTTTGGCACGACAATTGAATCGATAGGAGAAATACGTGTATGCTTTCTCTTCCGGATGAAGATCTCTCCATATGTCGAGGAACTTATTGGCTTCTGGATCGTCAGGCGAAACAAGGAAATTCTTAAATGCGGTGGTTTCTGCTTCTGTGTATCCAGGAGTTTTGTTCCAATTTGGTTTTGGGTTTGTGAGATCTACATTATCCAAAATCATGAACAGGAGGCTCATTAAGAAAACTTTGATACCTTACCTATGGCAGTTGGCGCGACGTTAAGGTCACCAGCCCAGATGACAGGTTTTTTCTTGTCCAAGTTGCGCAGATAAGCAAAGAAGTGCACGTTCCATGTTTTCTTCTCCTCTAGAGTCTATGGAATTTTCGAATTTAACTCAAATTAGAGTGAGTTAGCATGATCATACCTTCAAGCCTTGGCCTGCATTGACGACATACGTGCCTACGAGATAAGATGTCTCGAATTCAAGAGTGACAATACGGCCCTTAACGGACGTAGCATCGGGATGACCTGGAATGGTTTCATCCACATTGATGGGCTTTTGCTTTGACAGGATGGCGGTACCGGCTGTTCAGAAGTTAGTACGTCTAATTCATCTGTCCTCAGACGAGATCTGAACTCGCCGTAGCCTTTCTTTGCTGATATAGACCAATATTGGTGTGGATATCGTGATTTCAGTGATGGATCAGCGAGTGCGTTATTAAGCTATCATGGACATGTAAGAATTGGAACAAGAGACAAAATGTTGGCGTACTTTTGTCTCCGTCAAGATCAAGATATCTGGATCTTCCGCTTCAACATAGAAGTTGAAGCCCTGGAAAACTCTGAGATAGTCATATATCGGTAAGACTTCACGGCACGTACCTTCTTCTGACTCGCGGCCAAGCCCGACACGTTCCAAGATGCTATACGCGTCGCGCTCGCTGGTTTCGGTGGTACGATGATATTAACGGGCAAGACTTTATTGGTATGAAGAGTGCTTCCTGACGCGGGTTCATCTTCTTTTCGGACCTTTTTAGATGCCTTTTTCGCCTGCGTGGAGGACTCTGCCTCACGGTCAGATTCGTCGGATTCTTCTTGGACTTTACGTTTTGACGAAGTGCGTGATGGCTTGGGAGGCATAATGGCAATGTAACTGGTAGAGTTGAAGGTTCTAACAAGGTTTTTGGGGAAATACCGACACCTCTGAACGCCTTGTCGCGAAAAAGGTAAAATAACCCCACGTCGTAATAAACCAACTTGAAGTACTAGCCCAAGTTGCATTGACGAAATTAGAGACACGTGACTAACGCGATCGATGATGCCGTTCGGCATGCAGGATCAATTTCTGCTTTCGGACGGAGTGATGACGCCGGGAAGGTTGAACCAAACAAATGGCGGAAGCTTTTTAATCTCTATTGAGGTCTATTCACCTTTGTGACACACCCCCACTCTTTTTTTTTCTCTCCTCCCCTCGTATGTTTTCTCTACATCGTCTCTATATCACGTTTTGCTGACATTGTATCCAGCTAACGTCTCTACTTCCTCTAGGCTGGCGCGTTCCAAGGCTTCCCAAGCCACAAGACTCTCCGACCTTGTTTTTTTTTTTCTTTGTCTCCGCCCTCAAAACAAACCGCGTGTGCTAAATGCTAAAGCATCGGGGCTTTTCTGCATGGATAACCTCAAATGGCGCCCTATTACCAGAGTACTTGGTTGCGGTCAGTGAGGAAGACCATCAAATTTCTTGCTGGATACCTGGGCAAGAGGGTCAGGTGGGTTTTTCTTTCCCTCTCTGTCACTGCACAGCATCTTCGTGTTACTTACTGGACTTTTTTTTTCCTGTATAGAATTTTCAAGTCTATTGGCAGGATCATAACGGAAAAGTCGATTCTTGTGGCTTTATCGTGCTAGACGGATTAGTGGTGCCAGGAAGGTTCTTATTTGGTGATGGGATAGCGTCGAGAGGTGGTATAAGGTCTTCGCTAAATACCGAACGTCCCTTCGTTTTTCAGAAGGTTTCGGATGAACGTGAGTATTACTGTTATATGTATTGGTGTTACTGGCGTTTGATAACCTTTGTGAGCAGCTAAGAAGGGCACCTATAAGGGGTCAAGTAAAGATACGGGAATGATCATCCTCAAAATTAAGAGAATCAACCGTACTGTTGCTAGGCCTGCCAATCGCGTGCAGTCCGTCCCCTCTGTCCTTGGCAAGAGAAAGGTCGGAGATCTATGTGTTGGGTGTGTCTGTGACCTCTACTTTTTCTTGGTCGACCATCTGACTTGCTTGCATCAGTTTTGGTCCGGAGACAAAATCCTTTGATCAGCACAACTCTACATGGGATTTTGAGCCTTATGACGAAGCCAAACCGGGTTCAAAGAAGGCGGCTACTTATGTTTCCTTTGTATTCCGATATAGATCTCCAGGTGGGCAGAATTTCACTTCTTACCCGCGCCTTGTTACCAATACAACAACATACAGAATTCTTATTAAATCAGGGAATTTCTACTGAGGTGAAAAAGGTCCCTACTCCCAAGAGGCCATCCGTTCGACGTGTAGCGAGCACTCCACTTCGAAACGAGTCGGATACATCTCCAGAAGCTGAAGTGCCTGAACCGCTTCGTAAAAGACCTCGACTAGAACGTTCAAAACCCTCGGCATCCGCTCGACAAGTAAGTGCATTGAGCTCAAAAAAATAACTTTTTTTTTTTTTTACAAATCTATATAGGCCCCCACAGACAGCCGTCGTTCTTCTGGTGAATCAAGACGAGCCGCCAGCTGGAATGCTGCTCCAACGACGGCCAATCTTGGCCCCTACCATGGTGAAAGCCAATTTTTCTTGCCACGAAACGTCACATATTCTTATCCCTCGACCTCCACCCGAGCCCCAAATTTCTCTAACGATCCCTCTACCATACCTGACACGGACATATCACGAAACGTGACCTATTCTTATGCCTCAACCTCCACCCGAGTTCCAAATTTCTCTAACGATCCCCCTGCCATCCCTGACACGGACACAAGTGCAAAAAACTTTTCCAAAGTGGATTAAATTCTGGTCAATTTTCCCCTCCTTTCTCTCTTTCACAAAAATTTAAAAGTTTCGTATCTCTTCCATCCTCCACTCATGCATCCTTCATCTCGTGTCATGCTAGTCGCTTACATCTATCTCTGTTTTTTCTTCTCATGCCTTTCTGTTGTCCTCGCCCCACTCCCCGTCCTCACATTGTTATCTCCAATGCTTTTTCCTTTGCTGTTTATTTGCTGTCCGTTGTAGGTTAGGTCATATTGTAGTTATATGTGACATTATTTGTTTATGTAGTTATAGTATGGAACAATAGTATGGAATAAGTGTAAATGTTACATTTGCTGTGACCACCACTATGATAAGATTGACCGTGTGCACAGACAATGTGGCAGTCCACTGTCCTCGGCGTGAGCAGACGCAAAACACCTGTAAACAACGCGTCCAGCAAACGGCACGGTTCAGCATCGGGCAAAGGCGCTGATTTGGTGACTCTCAGCCTCCAACCATTTGAAGTTGGCAACTTAGGTCCACCGAGCACAGCGCAGAAAAACCAACATAACTTCCTGGAGAAATATGGACGAAATACTTCCCAAAGCTGGACTCGTTTTACACGTTTGGCCAGGCCAATGGGGGTTACCATCGTTTGATCCACTTTGCCTTGCCACTGTGCTCTATCTTCAAATTGCAATTCCTGGAAAATTCAACTTAATGGAATGTTCGAATCCGGACGCTTCTCCGAGTGGTGTGTATCTGTCCAGCTTTTCTGGAAGCGCTGTTAATTCTTATAGAGGTCAGGACAGTTACCTTTCCTAGTGCATGAACAGCACGTTTCGACTTCGTTCGAATCCATCGTCAAATACGTGTCGCGACTTCCCGAGTCGGATTATGACACATACAAGTATGCCAACCTTGACGTGGGCTTGACCGCAACTCAAAAATCGAAGAGAGTTGCATGGTATGCTCATGCAGAATCACACTTGGCAGATTTGGTGGTTAGTCATAATTGAATTTCGTTGTTTTGCACCAGGAGCTCACCAAGTGGACTTGATAGTATCATAATCTCTATGCAAATGAAGAGAACTGGTCGAAAGTTACTCTCCCAGCATTGGCGGCTATGTTTCATATTCCTCAAAAGTACTATGTTCCACGGAGGATTCGCGACTCATACTTCCCAAGATTAGAAGCATCAGGCTTATGGAAGAAAAGAGTCGTCGAAGAAGAAAAACCCTCGGAAAAGCCCTTCCCAAGAGATGTCAGACTTGTAGAGAAAATAAAGCTCACAAAGAACTCATCATTGTCGCTGGCGTTTGATAACGAGAAGGTAAGTTTTGAAGTTTAATGTTCAATTCCACTGAACTAATACAATCACCATCGAAGACCCTGACAAGAGCGCGTGCTGAACTCGATATATACGCTGAGCTTTTAGGTGATAAATTGTACATATTCGGTCAACAGTTAGTCCTTTTTTCATTTAAGCCAGAAGCCCCTTTTTGTTCAAGGAAAATCTTAATTACAGGGTCTCGTCACTTGACATTCTCGTTGCAGCACATATCCTGCTTCTAATCAATCCCCCCTTCCCCGACACGCTACTCAAAGATCTCTTGAGCCAGTCGTATCCATCCCTTGTTTCTCTTTCTCAAAGAGTATACTCTGCCGCGTTTGAGTCTGGTAATCCCCAAATTATACTCACATCCACAACAACTTCTTTATGGGCTCTTTTACCCGCAAGGCCAACAAAGCGACATGCATCTACCAAAGAAACACCAGTTGATACGGCTGATCTTCATTATACGCATATGCGCTGGGGTTTCCTCGGACTGGTCCTTGGCTCACTAGCCGCTTACCTTGTTCTAGTTGGAAGACAGTACCAAATTACTTGGAAAGTTGTCGGAGATGAGGATGAGGATGCAGAAGAGGTGTCGGAGATGGGACCTGGGACGTCTGCAGATGTCTAGAAAATGTAATTGCCACAAACCCCATGTAATTGTCAATGAGATACTTAGCATTGATTAGCGCTATTTTATGCAACAATACCTCACACAACATGCCCAATAGATATTCGAAGTAGTGTGTACTACTCTATCTGTGGAGTGTACACGCGCATCTCACCTCACTCTCTCTGCAGATCGCTATTCCGAGTTGATGATACTCCGCAACAGTTAAGTTCATCAACCTGTCATATAAATAGATAGCACCACATATACAAAAGTTACAACGTTCGAACTTGAATGTACAAGAAGGATCATCGATCATCATCCCACGGGATGTGAATATCACAACATTTATGAAATCTCGGGAGCACCTTTGTATCCGGGTTGAGATTGATATCCTCCAAGTTGAATCATACTTGGTGATACGCTCTCGAGTGAACGTCGAGTAGGCCCTGGGCTAACAGTTGTGTACATTCCAGTCGTGGCAGGCGTTATTGGTCGCTGTGTTCCAATGTCGGAGCCATACGGTGAAGTCTGGAGGCAAATTAAAGATCACAGAAATAGACATTATCACGATGAGAACTTACATATAGACTTGGAGTACCGTACGGCCCTGGTGTGGGAGCCATCTGCACAGGGGGCGATTGTGAGGCGAAGGTCGTATAACCCGTGTTACCAGTGGTGTGAGAAGTCACATTCTGGTCAGACACTAGTGCGCTGCTATCAAATACCATGTCTCTGTGCACGGCGTTCCTTTTCTTCTGTACGTGCCGCCAGAGGAAAATGAGGCCTATGACAATAAGTACCACAATAGCTCCCACGACTCCTCCTGCGATTGCCCCTGCATTATTGGAATGCGATGAAGAGGAAGTGCTGCTGCCAGGGGCATCCGTTAGGCTGCTGTTCGATGGCTCGGCAGAGCTCGATGACGGGGCAGGAGTTGTTGAGGTTGATGACAAAGGGAGGGCGGTAGAAGAGCCATCAAGAACTATAATCTTTCAGTGACGATTTCCTAGGATGATGCAATTAACACACACCTCTTTGCGCGATTGTAGGGTTGAAGTTGTTGTCGGTCTGATAGTTATAGTACCATTAATTAGTGAATGTGTAACAGTCAATTGCTACAAAAAGAAATGCTTCTAACCAAAGTTACATTGATGAATGCCCAAGTGGGTACCACAACGAAATCGGGTATTGGTTTGGAAAATCTGGTGAAAATCGATAACTCATGAGACGCCATCATAGGACAATGGTAGTACTTGATACTTACGCTGCAACATCAGGTGTGGGACAGAACTGACTCCAGGCTGTCCAGTTCTGGAACGTTCGACCTTGACATCCTCCACAAGCGCTAACCAAAGAGTAGGTTACGGTGCTACATAAACACTGATTTTGTTGAGCAAAGGTTGGCCCGAGATAGTGAGTATTAAAAGGTATTGCATCCACGTTGGTCGCTAATAACACAGGAGTTAATGCGTATACGCCTCGGGATATGGAAGTCTACTCACGGGCGCCGCACTGACTCTCTAGATATGATGCAACAAGGCAGGGTGTTTGGCCTTTTGAATTGATAGACTGTCCTCAAATTGTTAAGATATTGATGCACAGATGTAGACTGTTTTTACTTACCCAAGCGAAGTCAGGGACACACTGGGTGACGTTGGAGGATTGACCGGTAACGCGCAGGGCAGCGACGAGCCAGAAGAGCAAATGTGTCCACATACCCCACGACATGGTGGTAAATTCCAAGCAGTATCCCCTCATACGCCGAGTCCCATCTGCCGGTACATATACATTAGTGTAATTCGGTCCCTGCACAGGTTTGTTGATGAAGTTCAGATGACGAGATTTCAGCTGGCTCTGGTTGGACAATCACCCGAGCTTGATGGATATTTCTAAATCCGCTATATACGGGTCGATCAGTAGTATTCCATGACACCCACGGCTTATGACCCCTTGAAATACTCGCCAAGAGTTCTAAGGTGAAACCAATACTTAGTATGTACTGAAGGATGTACTGTGACAAAAGAAAGTCGATAAGTTTACTAGTAGTACTATATAGTATACACTCCCAATATATGGTCAATTTGAAATTACAG
Organism: Agrocybe praecox; assembly: GCA_964017145.1. Taxonomy (NCBI): domain Eukaryota; kingdom Fungi; phylum Basidiomycota; class Agaricomycetes; order Agaricales; family Agrocybaceae; genus Agrocybe; species Agrocybe praecox. Next base: position 2,740,182 of record OZ024844.1, on the reverse strand, counting down.
AAATCAATGCATATCATCGCGTCTGACAGAGATGATACCAAAACGGTCTTCAGAAATCATGTAAAATTCAATTTTGGACGTCAATCGCGACACTCATTCGAAAGCAAGTATCGTATTGCCAACCCTTATTCAAACATAATTATTACATATACTAAAACATTTGATATCTTTGTCGAGTCATTAAGATTTAGTCGTCATTCGTAAGAGGGTTCAAATTTCTGGTGCGCCCGTGTATGTTGGTCTTGCTGGTTGAGGATATCCCGTCTGTCCGCTTGTACCAGTGAAACTAGGGCTAATGTAAGCGTGTTGTTGCATGGGATCTGGAGATGGAGTGTGAAGGCCAGTATAAGATGGATAGGTGGTGGGGTCGTTCGGATCCTGTAGAGGCACGCGTTGATTTAGAATGAGCAAGGGAAAAATATTATAAAAAGGGCGAAGTTAATCTCACATAAACCTTAGGTGCTGGGGTTGAAGGGTAAACTGACGAAGATTCGGTCATTGGCCGTGGGGCCATCATATGAGTATGGTCGAAGGTCGACGATGGAGGTGTTGGCCTTCTTCTTCGGTGCATAATCCAAAAGATAACAAGAGCGATTACTATGAGGCCCACTAGACCACCCACCACACCTCCAGCGATAGCCCCAGCATGGGATTTCTTTGCGCCCCCAGTATTATTGGCACCTGCCGCATTGCTATTGCTGTTCGTCGGGTTGCTGGAAGTCGACCCAGTAATTGTAGGCGAAGGAATACTGGTTGATTCCGGCCCACCTAGAAACAGCGAAATTGTGTTCAGAACACCTGATCCGATGTATAAAAGTACGAGTGAGCTCCTACCTATTGCCTGGGCTTGTGTGGCGTTGAACGTGTCTTGTATCTGTAATCATACGGTTAGATCTCCTGAAGCGGACGAGAAATCAACGTACGTACCGTAACATCTAGGTAGGCATAATTGGGTACCCTCGTGTCAGCTGGGATAGGCTGCATAAAGCTGCGAAGTTCTCAAGTCAGAACACAACGCAACAAGTTGACCCACATCGTATCATCTTACGTTCCGTCAAAGACAGCGGGGCAATTGACTTTGTACGTTGACCATCTATGATCACCAATACCATCAAAAAAATGACATTTAATTGAACGTTTGTGTCGAGGCATACCTGGGAACATTGCGATCTTGACATACAGAGCAAGCACTCAGAAGTGAAAAATAAACAGTGCTACATCTGCAGCTAGTCGCCTGAGGTCCTACAGGCGCAGTGTAAGCGAATCCTGGAGGTAATGCTCCCACAGTGAAGTCTGGAAAGTCAGAATTAGTGACATAAAAACCGTTATGAATCATTTTTTCAATCACTTGTTCCCGTGCATGCCCCTGCAAGGATAGACGCTATCGTACACGGGCTTTGACCAAGCGAATTGAAACTCTGCAAGTCAATGGGTCAAAACTTCTCAAGTAAATAGTTATGAAGATATTTTATCAACGTACCCAATCAAAGCCTGGTAAACAGACTGCGGGTGTAGCACTCGTATTCTGTGCAGCCACGAGATAAGGCAGCAAACCGAGAACTACAGCGTGGAAAAGCCTCAACATTAGGAATGCCGTTGCTGAACACGGGAGTCGGGAAGATGCAAGAAGAGAAGAGAGGGAGTTTTCCCGCCAAGTTCGGTTACAAACTCACATTTTGAAATGGACACACTTAGCACTAAACGCTGCTAAAAAGACGCTGTTCCTTAAGTGCCGGATACAGGAAAGAACGGCTGATGAACAAAAATAAAACACACAGTGGCACAGCCTCAAAATGATCATGCGGTCAGTTCCTAATCAAAGGCTCACAAAGATGCAAGTTATGTATACACTTTACTTGCTCTTGCCAATCAATAAATTTTATGTAGTACATATTATTAGGAGAGATTTGAAAGAGGATCTGGTCGTTGATTATATTTTATAGTCAAAAGAGTGTGGACGTCTCATCTTGCGAGACCTATAGAAGAGTGATCAGCTTCAAGGACGGTAGGAGCGCCTTGGTGATTGGCTGGGGCCGGGGCCAGAGAAGAATTCTACAATTAATTTTTTTAGCAGCGCTCGGCAGGGATGGACTCTACAGGACTTGAAACTGTGGCTTACCTCTGAAACAGCAGGTGACATCGGCGCAGCATTGAGGTTGGCTTGCCTCATATACGGTCCTTCATGCCATGTGGGGTTTTCGGGGTCCGCTGGGCTCGGGGAGGGGGAAGGCAGATGCTGACCATTTCTTGCCAAACGCCTCCTGCGTTTGATGAACCAGAAAAATAGGGCAGTGAGGAGTAATAAACCGGACAATCCGCCAACAATACCGCCACCTATGGCATTTTCACGTCTAATTTTCTCGGGAGATGACCCACTGGATGAATCAGTCGTGCTAGACGCGGCTGGAGCTGCAGAGGATGAAAAAACATGAGTAGAGGTCAACTGGACCGAAGAGGTCGATTTAGGAACATGAACGGTAGTAGTGGAAGTAGGAAGTGCGGTGGATTCAGTGAGATCTTTATAAAAGTAACTTTAATTTCTGTCATAATACGGATGGAAATCAGTACTTACTGGAGTTATCTTTGGCTGCCGTTTGGTCGAAATTGTCATTTGTCTGTTGGAACGAAATTAAAATCGAGTAAATTTTCGTTCGCCATTTCCTCTCCTACCTCGACGTCTAGATATGCCCATCCAGGAATTGAAATCCCAGAGGGAATGGGTTCTGGATAGCTGTTTAATTACCAATCGATGAGTGGAATATAGAAGCAACGGAGCAAGAAACCTTACGTGCTAATGGAAACTGTGGGGCAATTGGCTGACCATACACTCCACCTGATATGATTATAGCAAGTAAGCAAAGGACGCGACAAATCGCCTCTTAGCAACGTACGACAGATAAGTACGGCCCTGGCAAGCACCACAAGCGCTCATCAATGAGTAAGTCACGGTGTTGCACTGGCAAGGGTTCGCCGTTTGCAAAGTCGGGCCAAGATAGTGACTCATAGCTGGCAGAGCATCCACGGGGAAAGCTAGGCAAATTAGCGATCTCAGCATGTAATGTACACACATTTTAGCATTGGAATACATACGACCGTTGTTGCAAACCGATATAAGGGCAGACGCAACATCGCAAGGGGTTTGATTATGTGAATTGGAGGTCTGGAAGAAAATGTCGCTCAGTACGCTATATACAGACGCCCTGGAAGTTAAATTAATGACCTACCCAGTTGTAGAACGGAAGACAAGATACGTCCGATTGACCAAATACAGGACGAGCAGCGAAACCGGTAAGGAGTGATAGGAGCAGCCACAGCATCTTCTAGTGGGGGGAATGGACCTAGCCGAGGGGAAGGCTTGTTCTTCTCGGGTTGTTTATGCATTATATCGTTGAGAGAACAAGACAGGGAATTTAGATGTGATGGATTAATCCAGTCCGAGGTATGCGTGCGTGGCAGCTGTTCCTTAACATATGAAGGATCTGGACTGATAATTTTTGATCGAGGTACGCTATCAGCGCAAACTGCTGATGCCCGTCAGTGAAAAATACCGTAGCATGAGTTCCAGCCAACCCATCCCACGGTTGGCAGTACAGTGAGAGGCGGAAGGATGATGGTCTGTCACCGAAACTGATCAAAGGGTAAATTATGCGGACTTGCGTTGTGAATAGAAGGGATTCTCCACGTACAAGGTGTATACCGGGCTGGTATAACCTCCGGAATGAATGATACAACACGAAGAACACCTAACAGTATTTATAATATAGCAAGAAGTTGCATGGGTTAGGCCTCGCTGCAATTTTGAAGGACAGGTCCGAAACTGACAAGAGGTTCCTGTCGGTGGGAAACGCTTGGATTGGTGTGCTCTGAACAAGTCCGCCAGGCCCATGTCATGTCCAAGTACCTGAAAACAGCCGACGCATGTCAGATGAAAATAAATCCAAAAGGTCGCGCCGTTCCGTTAATCAATTTTCTGTCGAAATGCGCATGGTGCCATCTGGTGCCATAGTCCGAGATTACGTTTGCAGACTCGAGGGAGATACCTCGGTCTCACATTCACCAGTTTCCCCTGAAAGAATCACAAAATATTCAAATAAGCCGGGATGGCATGCATGCTAAGTCACAATGCATTAGAGTTGAGAAGTACGTGTAAAGCAAGTGTGAAGAGAATCAGTAAAAGGATGCAGATTGGGTCAGGTCAACTTCGATTGCTCCGAGTTTGTCGATGATTCGGATTACAATCGGAGACTGAATGCTATCAAGCTGATATCAAAGATTGCAATTTTGTACATCTACTTAGTAGAAAAAGAACAAAGTTGGATAATGCTTTTACGCGGCGAGAATCTATAACTGCTATTTTATCCAGTAATTCCCACTCACCGATACCAGGAACCTCGATACCAAACCATCCCGGAATATGCCAGTTTTTCATCATCAAATGTTTGTGTTCAGGCAGTGCAAGTAGGTATCATCAGAAATTCAATTAATCATCTACGACCCCTTCTTCCCTTCAAGTTCGTTCTTTCCTTCTTTCAGACGTCGGATTATTTCTTGACACTGTACTACCCGTAGTCTCCGCTCATAGTATTGTGTCCCATAATTGACCCGAAATACATCAATTTCGTGTCGTGTAAAAATCCATTGCAAATGAATGATCTGACCACTGGGTCAAAAGTCAAATTTCTGGAATCCAAGTTGCACGTATGTTTGGGGGGCATACGCGTTGACCAGGTCTTAACCAAAAAAAAATTCAAGAAGAACCTCCGGAAGATCACACCCACAAATTACTAATTTGAGTGTTGGGGAAGGTAATTGAATGAGAGAAGGTCGAGCCAAAGGCTCCCAATAACTTGAAGATCTGTGAAATCGACAAACATAACTAAGTGAATCCAAGCGATGGATCTCCAGGGACAAAGGGAGGCTTGTGTAGGAGGCTTCAGGCAAAAACTCTGCGTATGACAAACAAAATCGACGAATGTGATAATTGATCGCACTGGCCACCCCTGTACGCAAGAAGTTCTCGATCTGAGCTCGACCAATAACTAACAAAAGTCGATACCGTCAGTATTTGAAGGGATAAATAGCCAAAATCAAGTAACAGACTTTCCAGGACTTGCGCTTCATTGACTGTTACGCCCGGAAGACTTGCTCCGTGAATGGGCAGTTCACCCCTGGACTCGGCTATCACGACCTTTTGGGTCAAGCCCCGCATTTCCTAAGGCCAGCCTGGCCAGGATTCGAGGGGTGTAGAAGTTGGGAACAAGAATTCCAGAGGAACATTGGCGGACTCAGCCAGAGGTTGCCTCTGTCCGTCAACGGTCACGTCGGCGGACCCTCCAGATATCTGGGGTACTATTCGCTGCTGTTGATTTGGTCGACTATGTGCAAGGGTTTCCAATTGGTTCCCAATGCCAATAGAGTACTTGTGAATTAGACCTGTAACAGCTCTGTCTATGAGGTTTGCGAAGCAAATTGTCGATAGACAGACCTGAGAATCTGGGTTTGAATTCCTGATGCAGAGTGGAGAAGGTTTTACGCGGCGAGAATCCATAACTGCTATTTTATCCAGTAGTTCCCATTCACCAATACCAGGAACCTCAATGGCAAACTATCCCGGAATATGACAGTTTCTCATCATCAAATGTTGGTGCTCGGGCAGTGTAAGAGCAGGTATCATCAGAAATTCATGCATGCATGTGGATTCATCAGAGAAGGTACCTTCATCCTCATTGATATTAATACTGTTACTCGCCTTCGATTATGAGGATGATGTACATGCTGATAAAGGTACCAAGCACCAGCGAATAAGACGAAGGTCACCAGGGTATAACGATTATTAAAAAAGAAGCTTTCATGCCTCCACAATCGTGCACTAACTATACAGCAAAAAGAAGGGAAGGAGGACGGAGAAATCACAACCCAGGAGGAAAGCGAGCTAGTGTTCAGTTTTAGCGTGCTTAACTATTGCAGCTCCGTGTTCACTGTCAAGTTCAATATCGAGGTCATCCTCCTCCTCCTCGTCAGCTTTTCCGACCAGTTCATATTTCTCCGTGTCCGACATTTGGGCTTTCCGGGCTTGATTTCGTCGGAAATCACGATACTTTAGTACCGCCAGCGTCAGTACCACCAACCCGCTAATCGAGCCAGTGATAGCCCCGATCAAGGTGGGTATGTCTATTTTCGAAGAGTCCCCCTTACTTGAGTCGGGCATAGTGACGTTGTTGACATTGGTGTTGGTTATATTGTAGATAGGCGTATTCGACGTAGAATTTGTCGGAGGTAAAGGTGCGGGGGTCGCAAAGGACTGTGATTGAACCACTGATGTCGATGAATCACCAGCCGCTAACAACCGGGTTGCTGAAGAATTTTCTTGTTAGGATACAAGGAAATCCGGGAAAACAGGCTTCACGAACCACTTGCATTGCGGAAAGCCGCCGATGCGTTGAAGTAATCCACAGTCTGAAAGGGTACGTCGACGGTCGAGTTGAGCTTTACTATTTATTTACTCAGAGATTCCAGTTATTACATACCGTGACATCCATGTAAGCCCACGCCGGGACATCAAGCCCTGGGGGTATAGGTTCACTATATCTATGAACTCTATCAGAGGGCTGCACTATACGGACATAATCGAAGGCAAAGAGAAGAAAACTTACTGGTATAAGATGCCCTGGCCACCACACTCATATGTCCAATCTGACCAACTACAACCATTAACCTCACTCCCAACTTCTAAGGAGTCAACTTACTACGAATAACTCTGACCCTGACATTGGCTGCATGCACTGATGAGGGAATAGGTTATAGTGTTGCATAGACATTTGGTGTGCATCATGTTAGTGATATTGTAGAATCCATCGCGGTCTGGCCAGTTGGGAAGTGGTGACATGTCGCCCACTGCAAGGACCGATTTCAAGGAGAATCAAATCATTTCAGTATGGCATGGCAAAGGGAAAGTGGATGTGAAATTACAAGCCGAGTCGCATTCCTTGATTAAAGCCCAAGCAACGTCGCAGGGAGACACGTTGTTAGCGTTGTAGGCCTAGAGAACAAAGAGAGTATTAGAGGAAGGCTGGGAGGTATAAAGAAAGGCTTACCCATGAATAGGATTTGAGACTGCACTCAATATTGGCCTGCACCACATAAATCTGAGCAACTAGAAGGAGAAGGAGCGACATAGTGGGTGTTAGGCATTTTGGCAACCGTCAATGTCATCAACTTAAGTATGTGACGAGCGCTTATTTACGTTCTTTACTCTGGCTCGCAACATGATGAGAGAGGCAGTTCGTGTTCTAGCAACGGTATTGATGAGGATCAACTGTCAAGAGTTTAAAAAGCCGAACAATCGGATTTTCTAATTGAACTGTATTTGCTAAAATAGATACACACATTTATTTGATAAGTTATTAAGGTTTTTAACACAGCCAATTCTTGTATGAACAGTGCTGCTAAACACTGAACATGACAAGTCAAGCCTCGCCAAAAATATGGCGCATGTAAGCTCTCTTGTGTAATTTCGAGCCTTCTGTATCGATGGCTTGGATCTCTTCTGCAGTTAGGTCGGGGACGTTTTCAGTTTCTAAAAATTCTCTGATACGCTCCACTTTGGAAGAAGTGCTAGAGCCGGGTATGCTATCAGCGAGTAGTCAAGGTAAGCGATGATTTTGCACTCACGTAACGACGACGATGTCTCTCTGCAACAGCCACTTGCTCAAAACTTGGCCTGTCGTAACGGGTTTACCGTATGTCTTCTCAAGGCGTTCTTTGATCGAGGCAAGAGTGGTATCTAAAGGACCTCCTTGAACGCGAACGAGAGGCGTCTGACCGCCGTAGGATTCGATAGTAATGCCTTTGGACTGGGACAACTTGACGATCGGCTCAGCAGCTTTCCAGACGTAAGGATGAAGTTCGATCTAGAAATGTATTTGATCAGTCGCTGAATAGCCGAAACTCAGAGACTGAGACCTACTTGGTTGACCGCGGGAACGACGGTACCAGTCTCCAGTACGACTTGCAGGTCTTCAACTCTGAAGTTGGAGACACCGATAGCTTTAGTTAAACCATCGCGGTAGACCTCTTCCATCCCGGCCCACCATTCAGCCAATTTTCCTTCTTTGGTTGAGGGAGATGGGTCGTGGATCAAGAAAAGATCAACATAGTTCAAGCCTAGCTTAGACAAGGATTTCTGTAGCGATTCTTTGACAGTCTCGCCTGGGGCAAGATTCTTGAGCTTGGTGGTGACAAACAGCTCCGAGCGAGATTTGCCGGATTCTTTGATACCCAATCCCAGGGTGTCCTCGTTATTGTACATCTGAGCTCCATCGAGATGTGTGATATTATTGGCGAGGGCGAGACGGACTAGATTGGTGGCATCCTTTCCGTAGAGAGCAGTTCCAGTACCGAAACCTAGCCAAGGAATAGTAGCGCCAGTGTTGAGGGTGAATGTCTTTGGCATTTTGGTGCAAGATAAGAAAGAGATAGCAAAGGGAATCGATGATCACAAGAAATTGGGACTTTAAATATATCTGGAAACCAACTCGGACCGCCATTGATCGCGCAATAGAAAGAAATGACAAATGCTAGAAAACAGCTGAACAGTCTGAATCGCGTCATCGTGTAGAATTTGTCCGGCCATTAGATTTGCAGAAGGTTATAAACAGTATTGAGGACTCGTGGGAGACGACACGTTCAAGTGACATAAGAGGTTAGTAATAGCACGCTGGGAAACATACAATGACCGGCCCTCAAGTAGCAATGAAATATCTTGAAGCGAGCATTTCGACGGTCATCTTTTAACAACTACATGGGCATTTTTTATACCACATGTTAGTCCAGCTAGTATTTTCGTTGGTCTTTCATCTTTAATGCCTTAGATTAAATGCTGCACTCTTTGGCCGATCATCCTGGTAATTACCCTCATGGATGGCGTCGGTCACCTAGTGTATCAACAATATGTATATTATAAATTGTATTTGCATTACTATCTGGATATAGCGGCATCAATGCCAAAGTAAGATCTGTTTCGTGTATACTTGTTTTGTTGAGACGACTACCTGTGTACTTGTGTCCCTCTACCATGACAGGCATCTACCCTTCCTTGTCGGCAGTGGCAACTTTACAGTCTCTAGGTCCGTCCATGGGTCATACGTGCTAGCACAATGAGACTATTTAACATCTACTTGGAAAAAGCAGTGTAATGAATGTACCCATACCCGTAAATAGCTGTTCACCGGGACAATGCAGACGGGCTGTGTCAATGGATACACACATATATAAAGGTCTTAGCTCAAGGGAAAATACATAAATATTGCATCCTACACACTTAGTCCTTTCTTAATCTCCTTGCATATATGACCTCACAATTTGGCGAGAACAGTACCGTCACTGGTCCAGAACCACCCTACAACTTGAAACTTGGTCACGATGACTCTTCCCATCGCACTCGCCATGCACCCATCGACAAGTCGCGCTTGAATGAATTCACGACAGTAGATTACACTGTTGAAGAACGACCTTTCTTTATCCCGATAGGTAAAGATGGTGTCATTGCTGCTCTGGAGAAGCTCGACCGCCAATTACGAGAGGTAAATTGAGTTCTGTTTTTGTTCGCTTTACTCGATGCTGAAGTTTCATCCAGTCTGGAAGAATGAGAGTCTTGTCAAAGAAGAAACCGACAAATTGGACAGGCCAAGAAGTTGTGCCAGGTCAACTAGGACTTATAAATCATGGGTAAATGAGATTTCTTAAGGTCCTTTATTGGCCAGAACAAACATTGATTTATCCAACAGTGGCTCTCCCAAAGTTTTGACGAGACCAGGACGTTACCCCGCATTTCCCCTGCGCAACTGGTGGGCACGTTCTTGGTGCGGCACGCAAGGCTGTTAGTATTTTTAAATTAACTTTTACCCCACATCTCTGGAGCTAATATGTTAACTTATAGTGTCCGATACTGTGATCGACTTCCAGGGTCTAACTGTAGTGCAAGTATCCCAGAACCAAGCCGCAGTTGTTTCCGACCCACAGAACCATATTTTTGTGATCAAGAACTCCGGATTCGTGGCCTTTGCAATTGAGGGAACATACGACGTTCTCTCTATCGTCGATCAGACTCATCTGCCCACCATCATAAAGGATAAACTAACAGGTGTCGTTCTCGGGTCCACTCATGAGGTGAAGATGAACAGCAAAGTTGGCCATGGTAAAGAGAAGGAATATGTTGTGGCCACCTTGTAAGCAAAAATGTCCTCTGAATGACCGATAGATGTAACTCTTTTTACTGGTAACAGCTTGAACATCCCAGCTAGTAACTGTGCTATCCTACAGCGCGGAGATGACCTAGAACTGCTCGGGGCTGGTCAGTCAGTCATTACCAACCCGAGTGTCACCCTTCGTGGTTTATACACGTTGGGAGAGAACCAATTGGAGATGCCGACCAAGGATATGTAAGCTTTAATCGTTTTATGATGCCTTGCACGGCGCTGACAAGAATGACACCGTATTTCAGCTTTACCCGGGATCAAGTACCCGTTAGCTTGACTATCTATCTAAAGTGGCAGTTAACTGAGCCACTCAAACTGACTACGCATGGTTACAACACACCCTACGACGCCTTGCGTGACAAGACGCAATCAATTCTGACGCAGATCGTCGCCCATTTGGACTATTCGTCCATGGTTAAACAGCGATCGTTGGGACCGGATAACATGGAGGATGGTTCTGACCCATCTTCGGCGTTTTTGGATGCTCTTCGAACTCGTGCTATGGATGACATGCATGAAGCTGCTCTTGAATACGGCATCATTCTGAAAGATCTAGCAGTTATCGATCGCCAGTTCAAGGGAGAGATAGCTGCCACGATGGATAAACTTACAAGTCAGCCACCTTCATTTCATTGATAGTGCAAATTTTGACTCAATCTTTCAATTCTATCCAGCTCGTGCTTTGCAGGCTCAAGTTGAAGCAGCTGTAAGTGAAACTTCATCTATCCTGAATGATCAGATATGCTAATGTGTTCTTGCAGAATGTCGACCGAGAAAATAGCAACAAAGTGAAGCAAGAAGAGGGTGCCCTTTCGGTAGCGAAAATCAAGGCACAAGCGGAGAACACGCAGGCAGATGCTGACGCCTATCGAGTCATCGCCGCTGCTAAAGCCCAAGCTCAGAGATTGAGAATTGAAGCAGAGGCGCAAGCGGAAGCGACTCGTATGGCTGCCGAAGCGGAGGCACAGGCAACCCGTATCAAGGCCCAAGCTGACGGTGCAGTAGTCGACCAGTTTGCGCGCGAAATGGAACTTCGTCGTATTGAGGTTTCCAGAGTCAGGGCATTTGGTTCGAGGGCAGTGTTTGTGCCGTCTGAGGCTGCAGGAGCCCAAATGGGTAATGCAATGGCGATGGGGATGGCAGCCTCAATGGGCGCGCGAGATGCGAGAGCAAACCTGTTAGGCTGAACTGTGTCATACTACTATTTATGTGTTACCGTATATACCCCGAATATATCATAATGAGTCAAATGAAGAGAGATTACCAAAAACACGAAATACCAGTGTTTGTTGATAGTTGTTAGTACACTGCGAGTCACTTGAGGACTGCGCGTGTCTTGCTGTGTTGCCTCTTGCCGTTATACTTATATCGCTCAGCTTGATTCTTTCACCTACAACAATCACCCTTTTCTCTGAACAATATGAGGTCGAAATTCAAGGATGAGCACCCCTTTGGTCCGTCCTTCCCTTTGTCCGTCGTCATGCAAGCCCCTCTCACCCCTTACACATTCCTACAGAGAAGCGCAAGGCAGAGGCGGAGCGAATTCGTCAGAAGTACCCGGATCGTATCCCTGTGAGCTACATTGTCGCTATCATCGAGTCCGCCAATGCTGACTGATACTTGTTCTGCTGGACCCAATCGACAGGTTATCTGCGAGAAAGCAGATCGCACCGATATTCCAACAATTGACAAGAAGAAGTACCTTGTCCCGTCGGTAAGCCGTGTCTCATATCCTTGAAAGCTCCGTCCTTGTATAGCGACTAACGTGGAATGAATATCCTTAGGATCTAACTGTCGGCCAGTTTGTGTATGTCATCCGGAAGCGAATTAAGCTTGCCCCAGAGAAGGCGATCTTTATCTTCGTTGATGAGGTCCTCCCACCAACAGCAGCACTCATGAGCGCCATCTACGAGGAGCACAAGTACGCAGACACCTTTATTAGTATTGTGATGGATGTGTCTGACGTCATTATCATCCAGGGATGAGGATAACTTCCTATACGTGAGCTACTCTGGCGAGAACACTTTCGGGCGGGAAGGCTGGATCGAGCTGCCACTTGACGCATGAACTTGGACTGTTTTTTTCTTCTTCTGGATTTCTCGGCTTCGACGGACCCAACATGCTGTTAGAGATAAAGAAGTTCGAGCCACGAGAGTCGTGCGTAGATATCATATCAATGACCTCTGTCCTGCCATGGGACCCTTGTTTCGCTCGCCGCCATACCCTCCGCCAACCGCCTTTTACTTCTTCCTTGTATAATATTTGTCTTGAAATCAATATATGGTATGAAATTGTAACAATCATTAGTAACGGCGCACATATTACTGTGTTTGAACCCTGAAATCTCCGTCATGACCTAATTTCGTCGGGACTGGGGCGAACAGGTATCATACCGAGTACGTGGTCACCTGATTAAAGGATCAACTTCTTTGACACAGTCACTTTCACTGCAGGACTACATGTCGGTCTGCGTTTCCATGCATCCCCGGAATGAAGCTCTCTTGTTCAATCTGAACAAAACAATATATTATATAAGATGATACGGAGACAATGGGTTTTTTGATTGTTTACTGGCAAATAGGCGACCTGGACTGCGCTGGGCGCCTTCCTCTCTCGCTTCGTAATTTTCAGTTTAAAAATACCTACTTCGCTATGTATGAGACGGTTTCAAATGGGGCGTTGGGTGAGCATAGGCCTTGCTACTGACCACATACAAGCGAGTGGCTACTGACGGTGATTCTCATTAAGCCATCATTTTTGCCTTTCATTTCATTTCGCTGTTCGTGAACTTCGCTGCACTTGAGGTGAAAAGCGGGACCAGTATGTCCGGTTGTTCTTCCTAAATATTCTCACCCGTTCATCCAACCCTTTCCTTCGTTAGCTTTTCAATATGTTGCGGCGGTGTTGAACGGGATGGCATTAAATTGCTCAACGATATTGCATTTTTGCTCATTAACAACTTCAGATTTGTCTTCCAGTGAGAAGGCTTCAAAGAATCATCATGAGTCCTTGGTCATTATGCTGATGCTGCATTTCCGACCAGTAGGTCTTCTGATCATGTTGGTGCTCCGCACTGTTTTAAAATCGAATGGCAAGAACCTCTTCGACGACTATGATAAGGTGAGCGGAGGATTTACAGCTGGTTGTATTGCATCAATCATGACCGAAATATCCGTCGTCCTTGGTCAGTACTCAAAAGACATAACCTGTGCCACAAATGCTAAAAGCGCATTTTCTCCTAGGCTTTGCTGGCTTTGGCGTGTCCCTGAAGAGCCCTTATTGCTATGTCCAGCCGGATGGAACAGTAATCATCTTGACCGTTAAGGAACAGTGGCGGTTAGGGGAGTTGATGGAACCCTCTAAACCTGACCAGTATTCGGCTTACAGGGAAGATAGGTCGGTGGTCGACTCAAACTCATTAGCAATCCCTTTACTACAGCTTCGTGATACCCAGCATATTTTATGACATGATGTATATAATCGCTAATCATATTGCAATCCATACCGTATTAATGTGTTTGCACTACGGTACTTGCTGGCTAAGCTTCTGTTCAAATGCATCCCAATCAACGTCGCTGAGAGGGTCTGCTTGGGACCAGAGATACTCTTCTGCGTCCTGTTCGGGTACTCCAGCTGGGCTCTCCGGTTGGGCGGGTTTTTCTTGTGCACGCCCATCGGTTCCGCTTAGTGCACTATGTGCTATGATTGGCACGTCGTCCCCAGACGAGGGTAGAATTTCGTCTGGTAACGCGATAATACCTTTCTCCGTCACGACGTAGTCCAGTGCGACAGGCGATGAGACGTTACTGAAAATCACTGTTAGACGTCGAATCAAAGTAGCTTGAGGTTCCTCGGACGTGTTAGGGGAGAGCTCCGACAACTGGGATGGATCCCTCTCATCCTCTCCTGGTGGATTCATGCGACGTCTTTTTGGGAACTCTTGGTTACTGAAGTACTTCCTTCGACCTGTGCGAGTAAGCATGATCCTTGTGTTGATTTGATTTGCCCAGACAAGGCCTAAGCTAGCTTCTTTCTTGTTGTCTCCAAAGAACTCTGCGGTGCTGAACCAACGTGATTGGTTTTCGTAAAGTATATCCTTGTCATCCTCTATGTTATGATTGAAACGAGTAAATCTATCGATGACCTCGTTCAGGACAACAACTGCCATTTGGTGAGTGCTTGCGAGTTCGTGAAGAGAAGCAGAGATGCTCGAGATATCCTTCGACCTCTGAAATAGACTCGCGTTCGTGGTTTTGGTACTGGAGTGAAAAAGCTCTCCAAGAGCATCGACAATGAGGAGCTTGATAGGTTTTCCGTCTTCTTTTTCAGCCTGGTGATGAATAAATGAAGGCAGCGTTGTTGTAAGCACATTCTGCATGAATGCTACAGTCGGAGCAGGCATTGTGTGCACATGTTCCATGCTCGAGAAGGAAGACAGAATTTCGTCAGCCTGACAAATCTGCAGCAATCTTTCTGTCGGGAGCTTCGAGGATGTGGTAAGATAACAGGCCCCGCCTCCTAATCCTCCTAGAGATCGTGGAACTTGTACTGCCAAAGAAAGTTGAAGCGCGAGCTGCGTTTTACCGGCTGCACTACGAAAACAAAGCTTAAGCATCCTAATTATACAAAACCCAAAAATAATGGACATACCTTTCACCGACTACTTCCCAGATCATGCCAGTTCTAATTCCTCCTCCCAGAGCTTTATCCAAGATATCGTCACCTGTCGAAAACTTCTCGTCGCCATCTGAGCTCAAGTTGTCCAAACGTTCCAATTGAATAGGGGAAGCTGCAGCAATGACCATGTCCACGATCCTCTTTATCTCGATAGGAGATGCCCTGCATCGTTTTGCTATGTCCTGCGTAGAGGTCAACAAGAGGTCTGCTACAGTTTGGAAATTGCCTTGAGATTGAAAACGTTAGGAGAACATTGAATCATCAAGGAATAAATTCTCTTACCTTTCCGCAGTAAGTTTATTTCTGAGTCTTTTAGGCCATGGTTAGTAAAAGGAACGTTCGTCAGAGTCATCGACCAGGCGCCAAGGTCATCGGTGTAGCGAGTAAACCAAGGGTAAACACCGCTACTCGCGCGGCTGGAGTCAATTTGGTAATGGACGTGTGTGTGTGAATCATTGACAAACTACTTCAAGTGTCGTCCATATTTGTCAAAAATCGATATCATATCTATCTTACTACGAAGGATGTGGCGTTAATAATATAATCCGCATACGAAACTACTTAGAATAATGTCCCAATGTAAATATTCATCCTAATCATGTACCTCTCTGCCTCGCCTGTACCGAATCTGTGGTGCGTCGCAAGAACCCACCCACAGCATTGGTCACAGTTTCAGTGATCTGCCTCTGTTGATTCTGGGTATGCTTCACGAAGAATAGCCGAACATTTGTAGAATTCCAAATCCCCAAAGGCGACATGCCGCGGACGTAGATTTCGCCCCAGATGAGCGAAGTAAGCCATACCAACGATGCATCCGACCACTAGATTATTGCGTTAGTATCCGGATGATTCGAACTTTTATGATTTTTATGATTTTGACGTACCATGAATCTTCGAGCCGTAATGGTAGGTTTGGAGGGAATTATATGGTCCAGGTTGACAGTCGATAAGAACTTGATGACTTCCGTAGAAGGGAAGGTTCTATGCCTCTGCATATCCTCTACTTTCTGTATCACGTCAGATATAAAAATCATAACCGTGTCAAGAGGCAAGCTATCGATATCTATGAGTACATATCATCACAAAATTGAAAATATACGAACCCTTGTTGCCAAGAAGTTACCTAGAAGAAATAAGACTCAGTGAGCTAAACATAAGCATGTATAGTTTTAAAACACGACATACCCATTCTTGGGTGGGTATGAACCCGTTTCTGCCAATGCTTGCCGGTGCTCTATCTAGCGAGTTTATAGTTTCGACTGATAGCGACCTTCTTTCTCTCATCTTTCCACGAGCTTTTTCTGAAACCGGGGAGTCCACTGCATAGGGATTATCTGAGGTCGGAGACATAAATGACCTGGTAACGGCTTCATCGCCCTGAGAAGTACGTGGACTTGTAACGGTGGCGATATCTGGTTCTCGGTCCTGGGATGTGCTATGAATGGCTCCTTCGTTTTCTAATAATCTCGCTTTCTCTGCACCAGGATCACCCATTTCAACATCGTCGATGCGAGTTTTGCCTTTCTGATTGCCAACATTCTTTTCCCTCTCTTCTTTAGCAAGTTGGGCACGCTTCATTTCTCGCAAGCCCCGCGCCAACGTGAAAGTTCCGAGGTCTTCAAAGATTTTCCGCGACTGCAGGATACCATATGTAATATTAGGATTTTCACCTGGGTTGTGATGAATCACGGCACTGAACACTTCCAGCCTGATGGATTTTGTCAGTGCTATACCAGCTTCAGCAGAGTTATAAACACACATAAAAAACAACAACCTAGGGTGTCCTTCATCTGATAGGAGGAATAATGGGTTGGAGAAAGATGTAAACAGCTGTAGCAATCGTGCCGAAGCTGATACAGAGATGTTCTTGAAGTAAGGCGCTGCATTAGACAGAGCAATGATCAATGCAGGGTACAGCGACGTAAGGCTGCCAGATGTCGTTGCAACTATAGCATAGATAGCCTAGATGAAGCATGAGAGAAGACGCGGAAAGCATGTAAGATGAACTTGACTAACATGGATGAAAAAATCAGCGACTGTATCGACAGGTCCCCACTTGGTAGGGAGTTGTGCCTTCATTGGACTGCTTAACTTGGCACCAAAAGCAGGTTCTGCGGATAATGTTTGAATGATATAGGATATAGCCCGACACACTCCATGTTGCTCTAAGGATACTTCAGTTCAGAATCAAGTACAGAAGAGCGCAGCCGTCAGAGGAGCTTACGTGGTTTGTCTTTAATTTCTACGCAATAAAATAAGAGATATCCAATTAAATCTTTAGATTTCTCGGATTCTAGGACGAATGTGCAGAATTTCTATGAAGGCTTGTATTAGGATTGATTTGAATACCAAGGAATTGAAACGCTTACTTTATTAATTTCTATCTGCTTCCAGAACAAAACGACTAATGATGTCCAATGAAATGTAAGCATTACCACTTCTTATAAGAAAAACTCAGAGAATCACGCACTGGTTTCAGTAATATAGGGTAATGACTTCTTTGCACCTGGCAAGAGATTATTTAAAGTAGCCATCTGTTGTTCCAAAATTCCGATTATGCCATCTAGAAGATACTCAAAGTCTTGAGTGCGATGCTAAACGAGGACTGTAAGCAAAGCCATATATGAAGTGCCATATTGTGACGTACTAATTTCATTATAAAATATCTAAATGTGTTTGTTTTGGCCGATGGAGAAGTATTGGGGTCCGCAGCAATATCTCTCGCCGGTCCGCTTTGGAAGTCAAGCAACACACAAAGGACTTGCAAAGAAGTAGTTATTAACGTCGTTCGTGGATCTTCGCCTTTGAACACAAGATGATTGTAGGGTAATTTTCCAGCAATAGTTCCGATAGTTATAGTATCTGTCGTACTTGAATTCATGGACGTGTTCAAAAGTGAGCAAAGGATCGTTAATACGTCGCGGCGGGGCATCTTTTGCACGATGTGTAGTGTAAACAGTGAAGGATGGGTGAATAAAGACGCGGCAGGTATGTAAATCTGTCTTGAGAGAAGTACAAGAAGAAGACGTAGGACCTCGGTCTTATTGTTGTCATAAGGCGATGTATTTCCAAAAGAGTTGGCGGACCCAATTCCTTTCTCCCTGGAATATGTTCAGCACAGCGTTAGAAAATGAGAAAACGGAGGCATACCATATAACATAGTTGATTTTATGATGATCAACTTGGATACTTTTTGGAAGAGTAAATCCGCAGCAAAACATGAGGTCTGTGATAGCATTGAACAGTCGCTCTCCAAGAGAAGGGAGCTTTTTTTTCGGGGGTCCTTGCGAGGGTGTATGTGGTGCTTCATGATCGCTTCCGTCTTCATCGTCTATCACAAACTGAGGCTCGCTCTCCGTGTCTCGAGCATCCACTACTTCTTCCCTTTTCCAAAGCACCTCTAGTTCAAACTTGTTAGATTCTCCCTCCAGTTCGAACACGACAGGAAGCACGCGCTGCAGCACGCGTAGACAGTTAAGGACTTCCTTGGTGGCATTCTTTTCCTGTGCCACGCCGGCCGACTTGATGAGCGATGTAGCATACGCGGCTACCGATCCAGATATCGAGGATGGAAATGTGTGATCCGAGATTGAGTTGAATAGGCGATTACATACGACTTGGATTAGCGTGGCGACATTTTCAGGTGCATCCGTTAGCGCGCGACGAACTAAGGACGGATGCTAGTTAGGTTTGTGAAGGTAGAGAGTCTATCAGACCGGCGCTTACTATGGTGAGGAGTTATAAGAGTGAACACGTCTGAAGGTGAGTCAAACAAGACGAAGAACTGATATATTAAGGTAAGTTGGTGGTAAGCAGACAGTGCTGGTATATACTGACTTGTTCCCAATATGAATCTGATGCCGGAATGTCCTGTACGAGCAAGTATTAGCTTTTGGACCTTCATGGTTGCAGTGTAATGACCGGATACATACTCTAACAGTAGAGAGCTTCGTGATTCCATTCGGTTGGCTTGGGAAGGCCAGTTTGGCTTCATCCCCTAATAAGCTAAATGCCGTGAACTTCTGAGGGATTTTGGCAAACATGAAAGGCTGGTAGTTGTATATGTCTAAAATAATTGTACTGAAGGCCAGCTATTGAAGGCTTGGATGGACTGTCGTGGCCAGCGTTGTCCGCGTTGAGCAAAGGTTAAGAGCAAGATGCGAGATACCAAATAGGGTCACTTGTTAATTGCCGAAAGCAGCACAGCCACCGCCGGGTACCTTTACCCTGCCAAAATGTTGTTATGTGCCTCTGAAGCGATCTCATGTCGATTCATCATCTCATCTCCATTCTAGTCTTCGAGGTCCTTGTTCTAAACTTCAATGGGAATGATGACGGGCAAATGCCTTTGAATTGCAACCAAATAGCTGGACATCAAGTCATAAAGTAATACTAGGTAAAGAACAGCCAACTAGGAGAGTCTGTAAGTGAAGATTTATCTAGGGAGACTGAAGCTCTCGGGCGTGAATTACATCTAATTTGCTGCATACTAGGATACTTGCATTCAGCTCATAGCATGGCAATACCAATCGCTCCTGATAGTAACGCAAATGCAGCGCTTGCTACCACCTTAGTTGCGCCAGAAGGCTTGGTACCTCCAGAGCCAGCAGCGCTTCCAGATCCAGCGGCGCCTCCAGATCCGACGTCGCTACTAGGGGCTGCAGTGGCCACACCATGTACACCGCCTGTTACTACTCCGGTGGCAGTGTCCTATTTTATTGAACAGTCAATGAAACAAGAACATCGTGGGTACCAACTAAGACTCACAGTAGGCGCCTTAGATCCAAGGTTAATTGCGGCATTTTTGAAGGCCTCAAAAGTGTTGGTTCCGTTGGTAGGTGCGTTGATGCTTCCGACCATTCCCAGGCCGCAATGCGTGGGTACCTTACAGTGGAACCAAATTGCTGTGAAACAGAGTGTCAGAGAGTTTGAAAGGGAACCCAACTTGTCTATACTTACGTTGGGTATCGGTGACGTTGATTGAGAAGGTTGAACCTGTCATGACCATGTCGGAATCGAACCCGGCAGGTGTGTTTGAGGTTGCGTTGGCCTCCAAATGCGTGCATGGGTTAGCGAATGACGATTGTGTTACTGAGTGGGGAACTGGTCTATTACAGATCGTTCAGTCTTATTTCTGGAGTCCCAAGATGCCGCAAAGTCTTACCCTCCTGGGAAGAAGAACGTCACGATCGTACCCACTGTCGCGTTAATGTTATTGGGACTGAAAACAAATTGTCCACCCGCAAATACATCGACCTACGGAGGCAATAGTCAGCTAAAGATGTACCCCTTCTATGAAAGAGAGGACAGACGTTAACGTGGGTAGCATCGCCTGGGGGAGCAGAAGGCACAGTCGCTGGTGCTGACGCCGACGTTGTGGGGGCCGGGCTTGAACCACCACCGTAGCCATAACCACCCTGGGCAGCAGCGAAGGCAGGGAGAAGGGAGAGCAGTGCTAAAGATTTCATGAACATATTGAGGTCGTGTAAAAATTGCAGCCAAGGGAAAGATGGGACAAGTTAAGAGAAACCGTGGGCTTTTTCTGCTTTCTTTCACTTATTATATCCCCAGCGCAGATAAATATGAAGGTGCTGCGGAAAAGCCCAAGGCAGCTAGTATTTCCCATGGATCTACATTCCCACTGCTGTTACGGCTGTCGCGGTGCTCAACGGTCAAACTTTTCATGTTCGTCGCGAGGATTGATCGTTGGTCTAAAAGTCTAAAAATAAATGTCAATTGCCAGATACCACCGGTTTGTATTTATAGATCCGAGCGCTTCTCGAGAACTTATTGGCTGCTTATACTTAACACACAACAGTACTGATACGCTACCGGGCTTTCCAATTGATGATATATCCTCAACACAGCTACGGCTGCCCATCTTCCGACTGCCGTGGAAAGGCTTTTTGACACAGGTAATTTCTCCATCTTTTACCTCGACCTCGCCGAATCGCTTGCTGTGCTACTCCATCTAACGAAAGACGCGTAAGCACTTGTGCAATGTGCATGTCATGGGTTTGAAAGCATTCATTACAGTCAAATTGAACAGTTTTTCTAATTATACGACTTTCGAGCATATTTTCTCACCGTCAAATGTCTCGACCGAGGACATTGTTCCCAGGTAGACGCCGACGCGCCTCCGTGTTTACGGCAAGTGCGGCACGTTATCAACCAATACTGCCCCTTAATCCAGGATCTCCATGGGTCACTACGGATCGTTATGAAAGTGGCTCAAACGCCTTATATTTTGAATGGAACTGGACGAAATGGATACCCCTCCCCGGACCATCTCGGTAGAAAACAGATGGATTTACAAGGTAAATTTTAAATAGCGATTTCCAGTTCGATTCGTTGTGAGTAGTGAGTCGCGGACGCTGTTCAGGAAAAGGCAAGAAGCTAACTTGGGACTTATCAACGCCACTCGAACAACGCCTTCCCAGGGGTAGCCAAAACCCACACTTCTTGTCTTATATGATACCCATTATACAATAGAGTACCTTCTGCAAATATGTCTACAAGCGGTGTAACTCCTGGCTGTATTGTACTGGATCCTCGTGTTCAAATGTCCTTTACTTAGAAGTAGTATAAGTTTATATAGTTCATAGATATCGATTAAAATAAAGATACATCCTCAATGTCATGAGTATGATGGTAGTAATGACATTAATTGGCATACGTATAGACAACCCGGGTTCGTTATGCAGAATTTGGAAGTAACGGAGGTTACAAAGTTCTTGCTAACCACCAATCTAAAAATAGGGCATTATTTGGCGATTGATAGATATGCCAAACAACTACTATCTTGTAAAATAGATTCCTTATAAGTTAGTGCTGTATACTACAATCATGCGCAGAGGTGTAGGCCTAGCCGCGTTTGATCGTCAAGAGCAGTCCAAGCGCTCGTTTGCTGAACTATCCTCAGAATTGTCTCGGGCACAAATTGAAAATCTTCATTCACAATTGGACCAATTTCGCACCGCTCTCACCCATTTTGCTTCTACTCACCGGGAATCAATAAAAAGCGACCCGTCTTTCCGCCATGCTTTCCAACAAATGTGCTCCTCAATCGGTGTCGATCCACTTGCTGGCCCGAGACAAGGAGGCTGGTGGGCGGAGCTGCTCGGGTTGGGAGACTGGCAATACGAGCTTGGAGTACAGATCGTGGATGTGTGTGTCAGCACGCGAGGAAGGAACGGTGGCTTGATTGAGATGTCAGAGTTGGTCCGTCTGGTTAGCAAGCTGCGTGGCGTGAGTGGAGGCGGAATCACCGAGGACGATGTCGTGCGCAGCATTAAGACACTGCAGCCTCTAGGTGCTGGATACCAGGTGGTGGAGATCGATGGATGCAAGATGGTTCGTAGTGTCGTTAAAGCGTTAGACGAGGACCAGACTGTCATCCTTGCAATTGCCCGTGAGAAAGGAGGCAAAGTAGTCGAGGACGATTTAATCAGACAAAAGGGATGGACACGGGACCGTACTCGTGCAGCCTTGGAGAACATGCTGATCAGGGACGGGCTCTGCTGGCTAGATGCACAAGACGAACAGGCCGGACGAGCATATTGGATACCTTCTGCCATGCAATGGAGTACTTGACAATATGTTGTGATATTATACAAACTGTAATACAATAACTAACAAATAAGATTGAATTAATGGTACCTTATTCCATACTCGTTTTGGGTGCTGAGGACATGGGTTCAGCTGGGACTGGACTCGGGGAATTTGGCGTCGTTTCTTTTGTTAAAAAACATCAGGCGATTCAAATGGAATGTGATATAGTATCTCACCTATATCCTTATCATCTCCACCGGTGGTCATCCCGTAAACCGAAAAATTGACGCATTTTACTTCAAGTGTCCGCAGGTTAACGAGGACTAATATCCCCGTCTCAGCGAAACTTGGTACCATCACAATGCGACACCGGATCGAGCTTTTGTTTTTATCTTTTGTCGACTTTTCTGTCACCAGTTTCGTTCGAAACTTTTTTTGTCCGCCAACGATATAGAGGTCCGGCGTCTCCGTCATCATGAACGGATCTTCTGAAAAATAAGGATGACACCATAAAGTATCAGGGGCAGTAGGAGCCATATGTCGCCATTTCAGCGTGGATTCCAGGACAGATAGGCGTGTATGGGGTTTTGTCAGGTACTTGAACATGTCGTTCAGGGGTTGTCCAGAATTAACCAACAGCTTTCTTTTAATTAATGGTCTTGGTGGCTTTGAAGGTTGACCCTCGGAATCCTCATTTGATGTCGCGATTGTCAGATATGTAGGATTTGTTTCACAAACCATGGTTGGAAATCGTGCTGCGTCTCCAAAGATCGCGCGCGGAAATGATTGTTGAGGCAGTATGGCTCCCGAGGGATCTGATTCCCCTGGTAATATGTGTATGGGCATTGACATCGCAAGATCATGTAAACTTGACGATAAACTTATAATAGGTTGCGCAGAGAAAGATGTCCCATCATATCCATAACGGCGCTATGGTAATCTTTATTCATCACTGTTTTTTTTGAGAGAAATGATATGGCTCACTGCTTTCTTGTCTTCAAAGGTTAAAACTGGTTCTACGACAATAGGATCGATTGCTGCGAGAGAGTCCCCGGCTACGATCAAACGTGATATTTGCGAGGCTGAGACTTGTTGATCAACAGAGCATCCCTCGCCATTAAGGTATTCCACGAGCATTTGTATTTGTGCGTCCGAAGATGAGGCCGATCCAACATCAAGTCCAGAAATGGCTGCTATCCATTCATCTGACCGTTTCAAGTCTGCACCTGCAGTTATACTTCAGTAACTGCTTTTCTGTTTAGAACGGTAAATCCCTT
This sequence comes from Agrocybe praecox, assembly GCA_964017145.1. NCBI lineage: Eukaryota > Fungi > Basidiomycota > Agaricomycetes > Agaricales > Agrocybaceae > Agrocybe > Agrocybe praecox. The sequence goes on along the minus strand of OZ024844.1, from coordinate 2,716,421 downwards.
ACCATCGACGTCCATGCTGTTTTTGTCCTCTTCATCAGACTGTTGTTCTTCCGTGGATGGCTGAGGTGCCATTTCAGCCCAGCAGATGTCAATAACTTCGAACTCGCCATTGGGAGTCTCCATTCCGAGAGCACCGATAATAACACCCGTCACAAGGCCAGTGTTCTTGACGCGATCACCAACAAGTTTTATGCGTCCAGATTCGTCTTCCAACATCACATTATCTTCTGGAGAGAAAAATTTCTTCAATGGTGGTGGTGGTGCGATTGATTGCTGTACAATAATATGTCAAATATGGATTAAAGGTCAGGATATGAGCGTCCGTACGTCTCTTCCAATGTCTTCCATAACATTCGGCTTCAATGGCATATCCATGTATACTGTTCCAACAATATAGCATAGCTTCCCCTTCTCAACCTCCAAAACGCGCGGAATTGGGACAGGGTTGCCTTGCATAGACCACGTATACGTCAATGAGTATCACATTGATGACGAGAAGCAGACTCACCTGCTAGGTTCGCCCATTTGCGACGGGCTTGTTCTTGCACGCAGTCTCGTAGCAGTCGTAGTCTTATGAAGTATATGTTTGAGTACTGATGTTTGTACGACTTTTGAGATGGTCCAATCACGAAAGAAGGGGTATTTCCATCAGGAGGCAAGACTACCGTAGAAGGCCTGTCTAATGTTGGAGGTATCGGTCTGCAGGGAGTGTTAAGCTTTAAAATCCTTCGAAAAATCCAAACCATACATACACGTTCGCGTATACAGACATAATTTAAGCAAAAGTTAAGAGGAAGAGGACGTGGTAAGAAAGACTAAGAAAAACAGTGGAATGTAATTATCGAAAACGCGTCGCGTAGGTATTTGGGTTTGTTGTCGTGTACTTGAATATTTTGCCGAGAGCGGGCCGCTCGCCTCCGCGTAACACTTGACTTGGACTACGTTGGACTATAAACCGCTTTCTACACTTCTTTTTACTACAATGGACAATGGAAGATTTCTAGTTTCTTTGATCTGCATCGTCCCCGATAAAGATATCTGCACGAAATTTTCTGCTATAGACATTGGCAAATACTCATACACTGGAGGCCGATGGAGACTACCAGAAAAATACTACTGTCCGATGTTCATGAAGACCCCACTAAAAACTTACAAAACAAAAGTCCGAGCTTCTTTATTATTACTCTATAATTAAGCAAACGCAGTTTTTTGTGTACATACATTTATTTGGTTTCTATCCTTATTGTTCTTGAGTCTGCAAACAATACAATTCTTCCGGAGTCCGTTTCAATTTCATTTGTGTTCGCCTGGGCCTTACGTCCTTTCATGGAATTATGTACCTATTTAAAAGATGCCTACTTGAAGGCCATCAAAAGGCATTTAACAAGGACGAGCGTAGGTGCCATGGTACTTGCTCCCTTCTCCTTCTTTGAGGTTGCTATCATGATGCTCATGCTTTGGCGCTTTTTGAATGTGACCCAGCATATTCAAGGCGTGCGTTGAGGAGCTCGACTTCGAGAGTTCTTCGGTTATCTCAATCTGGAATCTGGATTAGACATTCCTCTGCAAAAAAAAGTAAAGAACTTACAATATCAGCAATCAATTTATCGACAAGCTGGACAAATTGATGAGCGTGAATATGAGAGTAAGTACTGCACCCTGGATATTGATAAAAATATAATGACTTACGACTTCTGTGATATTTTCGCGAACAACAACCCGGAGAATGCTGACTGTTTCGAGTTCAGGTGGCAATTCGTAATTGGGGACGATCCTATTAAAAAGTCAAACGAATTACTATCAGACCACTGAGGCTCGGGAGAATTAGACCACTTGCCATCCTTTCGACCTCAGCAGAGTTTGTATCCACTTCTGGTCGATATCAGGATGCTCCTTCTGGAACTTGTCAGAAAATCGGAATGCCACTACTGGCAAACCTGGCTCGTAGGCCTACAAATCACTCGTGTTAAAAAACATTTGAACACAGAACAAAAACATACTTCTATATCTGAATCGTCTATGCCGTGTTGCTCGTGCGCTCCAACAGCACGATGGATGTCGCTGATAACGGTGTAATATCCTGTTCCTTCGAGTGCGCGGCTCAACATCCGAGCGTTCTGCATGTCCGCCAGGCCTACAGACCGAAACCCTTCAAATCCAAGATGGACAAAGTTGAAATATTGAGCAATGATGGGCGCAGCAGGTCGAGAGAAATTGAGAGAGAATGAATACTCGACTGATCCTAGATAATGAAGTTCAAAGATCAAATCCTTTGGAAGGTGCGCCTTGTCTCGCCAGACAATCCAACCAACACCGACATAGCTCAGACCAAACTTATGACCACTGTACGATAGTTAGTGCTCAATGTATGCATACTTAGAAAAAATACTAACGAAGTGTTAATGGAGACAACCCTTGGAAGCTTGAAGTCCCAGACTAATTTGGGGTGAACAAACGGTGCGACGAATGCACCAGAAGCTCCATCAACTGTCAGGAGGATCAGGAAACGATGGATTTCAACGATACGTGAAAGGTTACCGTGGATGGGTACAAAATTTCCGGTCTTAGCCTCATATTCGTCTAGCAGATCTGACATTTCTTTCACAGGCTCGTAATGTCCGGTATACGTACCTGAGGAAAGATAGGGTTAAGAAGGCAATATTAGCCACAAAAAGGAGAAGGAAACATACTTCCTAAGATGACGAAAACGCCAATCGTATTCTCGTCTACGTATTCCATTGCTTTCTTTGGGTCAAGGCGGTATTTACTTTCGACGGAAACAGGCACAAGGCGACACTCCACGTCAAAGTAGCGGGCAAATTTCTCCAAAGCTACTTGTGCATTTGCGCCCATTACGATATTAGGACTGAAGATAACCCGATGCTTGAGTATATTTTTATATAAAATAAAAGGTAATCATACCCTGGTTCATGAATACTCTTCCCGGCTTTCTTCCTCCTTTCTTGCCACATACGCTTCATTGCAAGCCCACCAAGTTGAGCGGCTTCAGAAGAGCCTGTCGTCGCTGTACCAATGGCTTCTTTAGCAGAAGGGGCGTGCCACAAGTCCGCCAGGATAGAAACACCTGCAATAACAACGTCAATTTTTATGAGTTTTTTGGCGTCACAAATTGCGCATACATCGAGTGTGTATAATTTCTATAAGAAATTTCAGTTGAAGGGATTGTCGCAATGCGAAGAATAAAGCTTGTCTTACGAGTTGCCGGATATTCGTCACTGTCAATCAAGTTCTTGGATATATTTTCAATGAACAATCGTTCAGCTTGAGGTGGCATCCATGTATGAACGAAGGAGGCCAAGTTTAGCACAGTGGACCCATCTAGTTCGCGTGTGTTAACATCTGCACATAGTGTATGTGGTTGCAATGGAAGATTCACCGAGAGTCAGTTCGTCATGGATGAGCCTGTATGCGGCTTCTGCGTCGACTCCCTATGATTGAGGTTCTATTTCAGATTTTTGTGAGAGACTATGCGGCATGATGTCATTACCTTGGATGATAAATTGAACTTTGGGATAGGGTTGGTGGCATAGCGGTCACCGTAGGAATACCCCCCTGCAGTCGTTGTGGTTGTGGCATTTGTACGGTGGGGTGCTTTTTTGTCCTGTAAACAAGTTTAGCGAATGGCGAACGGTGTATAGAAACTTCGTCTACCCGAGACTCCTTGATAATACGGTCGGGATTAACGTGCTGGCAGGAAAATCGGGTTAGGTATATATTTTTGAGAAAACAGAGGGAGGAGATACCTTGGAGAGAACCATCGCGGGGGAAAATTAATGGAGCCATCCCTCCCAGATTTGAGTGCTGATATACAAAACCACGGCGTGGTGATGTCATGGTACCACTATGTCATGAATTGGCAATAATTCAAGAGGTTGTCCTTGTGTACGCGGTATACTTACCGGAAGTAGCCGCAGTGTACATTGCCCAGGCCCAATGAGGAAACTCAGCAACTCTCGTTCACCATGGGAGGTCCAAATCTCGAAATCTTCAAGTTTTCCCTCTACTTGTTCGTTCCTATAGCCGCCTTGGTTCATTTTGGTGATCCAGAGTGGTACAGGACCGCTGTCGTACCGGTATGCATGTACTTAAAATGCTCTATCATTTGGCTAATACTTCGTTACTAGTACCGCGACAAACTGTTCCCAGCTTTGGACCGCACTGTCCAGGTACCCCTTCATGTTTTGATTCTTACTTTCACATATTCTCATGTACTTGAAGCATATACCCACAGACCAATCTGGAATAAGAGCGGAGTTGGCGAGAATCAAGGCAGAACGGCTGGTGAAACGCGCACAAAGAGAAGCGGAAGAAGCCAAAAATTCGGAGCAGTAATGGCCCAAGTGAGCACAACATACAAAATTTTCTTCGGTCTTATGCACCAATATTTTGCCTAGCAGCTTGTATTCACACAACCCTTTAAAGACACTGTCAAATGGAAACAACTAACCCATATATTCCCCGGTCTAATTTATTAAAATCTATCTCTTTCCGTCATGCGTCTATTTCTTAAATTTTAACAAGCTTCCATCATCATATTTCACCTCCCACCCCTCACCAGTTCCTCTAGGATCGCTACGTGTTATTCTCTCATACTCTGCTACAGTCTCTAAATCGATCTTGAACCCGCCACAAACTATGAAGACCACGACAGGACGCTCCTTTTCTTCTTTTCTTGCTGACACCACCTTTTCAAATAAGCCACGGTGGTATGCAGGGACAAGCGTAGTAGAACACGCAAGTTCGACTAGAATTTTATGGTCGTCTGCGGGACTGTCGTCTAGAGAACATTTACGGAAGATCAACCAAGATTACTCACTGGCAAACGATGCAAGCGCCTCCATACTCAGCTCATCCGCCACACTCAGAGTCTTCACTCCTCCCTGTCTATTCAGAGCCATTTTTACCACCGCTGCCGACGGTTCTGACGCGCCTAGAGACCCCGAGGCCTTCGACGAGAAACTTTGAAAATGTGTCAAATACACCTCGTGGTCTTCGTTGTACACAAGGTCTATGCCTGTTGGGAGGGACTTCTCCTTGCTGTTGAATCGATCACCGTTGAGTGACATCGAATGGTAGAAACAATCAGAACCAATGGTCTCTACCGCTACCAAAGGAACTGAATACAAGAGAGATCAGTTTGTTTTCCCAGATTTCGAGGATTTGGTCTTTACCGTGGTCCCATCCAACATCCTTGCAACCAACTATAATGCCCCCCAACAAACCTGCGCCACCTACACTACAGAAGATAGCATCTGGTTCCTCTTTGAGTTGCTCTTGAATTTCATGCACCATTGAGCTGTGGCCTTCCCAGATTGTAGAGTTATCATAGGCAGGGACCATGATGCTATGTCTCTCTATTCAACACGATTTTTCAGCGTGAAGAGCGCCTATTAAAGCTTACGCCTTTGGATCATTTGCCACCATGTCTGCGGCACTTTTCAATGCTTCTGAATATTGTCTTCCTCCCACTATCACTTCAGCCCTTTCGCGTTTCAAGATGTCTAGAGTAGATTTCGTCACACCGTCTGGGATGAAGACGGTGCATCGAAGGTTTAGAGCTCTGGCAGCACATGCCGCTGCGAGGCCGGCGTTTCCGCCTGAGGCGATCACCAGATGGATGCCAGGGCCTAGTTCTTGAAGGAATTTTTTGATGAAGTGAGAAACGCCGCGATATTTAAATGAGAGTGATGGGTGGAGATTCTGAGGTTAAATGTGTTAGGGATGAGAATAAGCTTGGAATATTGATAACAACCTCGAGTTTGAGATACACTGAAGCCCCCGTTATCTCAGAAAGACGAGTTGAATAAATAAGGGGGGTCTCAGTCCATAGATTTGCGGAGGTCATTTTCTATCTCTAGTGTATGGTGGAGGACGAAAAGCAGATATGCAGTAGCCCATGGTAAGTAGAAAACGAGTCATCTTACCGGACAGCCGGTTTACGGGTAACGGATCGCGGCGTTAAAAATCTATTTACTACTAGCCCTCATACAGCCTCGTAGTACTCGGTACTTACAGTATACAGTCTAAGACGGTCTTAGACGCCGTTGAACATAGGCGACAGGGGTACGAAAGACTCCCTGCCAAAGGTCTCCAATGCCGTGTGGATTCATTTCATACTTGACGGAATTCTGCCTGTACCCACCCCTGGCGTTATGCGTTTAAATTCCTACCTTTCTGATAAGCAGCATTTTTGGTCGGCCGGTTATGCGCACTCGCCGCGTACAGTACTGTCGTACTAAGTACCGCGGTTAGGAATCCAGCGCGTCTATGACACTATTAAGAATCAAAAGCAACTTGGACGCTTGGCTCCGCTGCATGGAGTCATGGACAAATGATTTTCCAATACACTATTTCAAATACTACTACCCGCAAAAAACTTGCCTTCTTGAATCTTTACCGGTTACCGGTCACCATCAAAGGTTCTAGGATAGACAAAACTTAAACATTTCAGACTGGTCTCAGGACTCCTTTCAAAACAAAAAGGCATTTCTTATTTTGCTCTCGTGTGTTTTCCTGCGTGCTCATCAATTTCCTCTGGTTCCAAAGACCGCCTACAGAAGCCCCTTTGAACAAGTTGTTTTCGCAGGAAGTATGGCACCCAAAACAACTTCAAGAGGCGGAGTGAAACGTACTACCAGAGAGGATTTTTGCGGGATGGATCCTGAATTCATGACGGTGAGCCTTCAAAGCTTCAAATCTCATATTTGTCTTGAAGCACGGTGTACTCAACAGTGTCCCAGCATTTAATCAAGAAAATTCCCCGCAACTCTTCAACCGGGAAAGCCGATATGTTAGAAATCATGAAGTGAGCCCACCATTCAAATGTTTTTGTCAGAGCGACTTCAATGTTCGCCTCCTTCGTCTTTTTCCAGGTACATGGAAGAACACCCAGATGAGATGGAAAAACTCCTGGCTGAGACTGAAAAAAGCAAGATAGGAAAGCCCGTCGTCGATCTGGCCAAGTTTGACTACCAGGCTTTGGCTCGGACAATCGTGCATGAATCCTTTTGGGTTATACAGCTGGAACATCTAGGATTTGTGGATAAGAATGGATGCGAAGTAGATCCTGCACGAGCCCATACTTCCACGGGCGTCAAACCGGCGTTCATGATATATTGTTACGATGACAAAAATTCTTATCGCGTCACAAAGGACTGTGTAGGCCTTCCCGATTCTAATACGGTTCTCGAGTGAGATTTCTTCTACTCCTTCGTGAATTTGAATTCAATTGTTAATTACTATCATCTCACGTTAGAGCGATTCAACAAGCAATAGCCGATCCTATCATACCTCGCAAACCATCTCTTCCGTGGTTTTTATTGGTTTCTATCAAATTTATCGCACATGCAGAAACACTTAAACCGTTTTTGGACTCGCTTCCGTCGCCTTTCCATTGGCGGTTCGAAACACCTCAAGAGGCTGAAGGAGTGAATGAAGGAATCCACGAGCTCAACAAGGAAGGTGTTAAAATCGGCATGACACTTGCTGAAAAGTCAAAGGCAGCAGGAAACCAGGCATTTGCCAAGAAAGATAGGAAAGCGGCGCTTAAAGCGTACAGCGACGCCCTTGGCCATCTTGTTGATGCTCTATCTCAGAAACCCGATACACAGGAAGAGGAGAAGGCCGCTAAGATGCGTGCTATTTGCTATGCAAATAGAGCGGCCGCATATTTGATACCAGGCGAAGGTATGGATGCGAAGAAAGCCCTTGAAGATGGAGAAGATGCAGAAAAGGTCGACCCCAGTTATGCTAAAGCGTAAGGCATCACACCTATTTATATAATGAGAAGCAAGGAATATACTGACATGCAATAACAGTTATCTCAGACAAGCTGCTGCGAATGAAGCACTAGGCAATATTTCTGAAGCCCAAGACTGCATTCTCAGGGGGTTGCGTCGCAAAGGTTTAGAAAATGACCCTGCGCTGGTGAACCGCTTCCTGAAACTAATAGGGGAGATAACTATCCAGGGATGGCTCGCTGAAAACCCCGCAAATATCAACAAAGTAAAAGGGATTGGAGGAGAGTTGCAAAAACGGCTGAGTGTTGCATAAACCAGGAAACCTTCCCGGATTTGATGTCGTCGTTCGAAAAGAAGAACAACTCTAGTCCCTGTCAGCATGTTGCGACTCAGTCAGCCGGGACCAGGCGCTTCCAATTGCCACGCATACTGAAGTTTACTGGTATAGTACAATGGGACGTTTATGCTAGTTCCAGAAATTCAATCATCGTTCCCAGCTAAAAAGCAACTGATTTCAGCGGTGTTTCCTCGGTAAATCTTATGACGGCCCATGAGCGGACCGTTATTTCCACCTGAATGCTCATTTGTACTGCTGAACATGACCATGCTTGGTGCGAACTCACGAGTTAATTTGAAAAGAAGCTTTCTCCTTCTGCCTATAAATTTCAAAGGGCGGAAACTATGAAGGTTTATCCCTTGCTACAGCTATGAAGTTCAACGATGGATTCTGGCTATTGAAAAACGGGGTCAAACCATTCTATGGACTGCAAGTCGTTCAAAGCGTTCAAGACGCCGATGGGTACAGCCTTCAGGTTTCTACCAGACCTATCAGACATCGGGGCGATACCCTAGGAGGTGCGAACCAATTAGATACTTTCTCGATATCTAGTACTCAAAATGATCTCAAAGGACCTGTGTTGAGTGTTCGAGTACATTCACCCACACAAGGCGTTGTTGGAGTCAAGATTGAACACGTCGTTCATGGCGACTCTCTGACGAACATTCCCCTTTTCCCGGATGCCGCCGCTATCCCCGATGTTACGTTCTCCAAGAACGAAAAGAATTTCTCATTGACATCTGGGAAACTCACTGCTGAAATCACTCAAAATCCATACACCATTACTTTCAAGTCTACGGATAGGATTTTGACTGAGTCGGGTCCCAAACATCAGGCCTCCTTTGATGTTCCTTCGAGGTGGACGATAAATAATGCTTCTAATAGTTCATGCCTTGCACTTGATCCTACATCCAATCCTGATCCTAAGCCACTGCCCCCGACCGTTCGCTACATCAATGCAGAACTGAGGACGTCTCCTGGCGAGCTTATATATGGCTTCGGAGAACAATTCGGACCATTCGTTAAAAATGGACAATCCGTCAAGATCTGGAACCAGGATGGAGGAACCTCCAGCGAACAAGCATATAAATGCGTTCCATTTTATATTACTAACAGGAATTATGGTGTATTCATCAACCATCCAGGAGAAGTAGAGGTGGAAGTTGGTTCAGAGAAGGTCAGCAGGGTTGGGATGTCGGTTGCGGACAACGTCTTGGAATACTTCATTATTTATGGCGAAACGCCGTTGGAGGTGAGCCTTAGATATTTTGTCCTTCGCGATTTAGCCTCTTATCTGTATCCAGATATTGGAAAGATATACTCGCATGACTGGCCGACCTGCGTACGTTTACCTGGTGTATAGATCTGGGTTGAGCATCCAGTTAATAGAGAATCACTTTTAGCATCTTACCAAGCTGGTCCTATGGTCTTTGGCTGTCGACTTCTTTCCTTACCTCGTACTCCAGCGACACGGTGTCCGGATTTTTGCAAGGCATGAAGGAAAGAAATTGTCCCGTCCGTGTATTCCATCTGGATTGCTTCTGGATGAAGCAATACGAATGGTACGGTGAATGCATCTCTGATCCTATATTGTTGTACTGACTCGTATGAACATAACTCGTAGGTGCTCGTTCACGTTTGACCCCGACAATTTCCCCGACCCCAAAGCGTATCTTGCAAAAATTAAGGAGGAATACGGTGTAAAAATTTGTTTGTGGAGTACGGTTCACCCTTTCCTCGTCTTTATATCATCCTTTTGCTAATGCTTGATTTTTCCAGTTAATCCGTACATTTCCCAGTTGTCACCTATCTTTAAAGAAGGTGTCAAGGGTGGCTACTTTATTAAACGAGAAGATGGAACGCCATGGCAGTAAGTTTTTTTTATAGGTTACTGTATAGTCGACTTCCTGATGCCCCTTCTCCGTAGATGGGACTTGTGGCAACCTGGCCTCGCTATTGTCGATGTTACCAATCCAGACGCGAGGAAATGGTATTGCGACAAGCTGTCTGCCTTGCTCGATATTGGAGTCGACGCTTTCAAGGTAAAATAATCTTTATTAAATGGGACCATAGAAGAAATTTATAGTCGTTTTTATCTAGACCGACTTTGGTGAACGTATTCCTCATGCGTCCGTTGTATTCCATGATAAATCGGATCCTATGAGGATGCACAATACGTTCTCTGTCATCTATAATGAAATGGTGTTCGGACTTTTGAAAGAACGATTTGGTGAAGGGGAGGCTGTTGTGTTTGCTCGTTCTGCGACAGTCGGGGGACAACGGTGAGCAATTATTTATCCTGCAGAAGGACTATTAGCCAAACTTCCTGTGTCAGTTTCCCTGTTCACTGGGGTGGCGATTGCGAATCGACCTGGGAAGCTATGGCGGAGGCGTTGAGAGGTGCACTCTCTTTGACGGTTTCAGGATTCGGGTATGCATCCCACGATATTGGTGGGTTTGAGGTTCGTGGTTGGTGGTAGGCTCAATTTATTTGAAGTTACTGATACTAACATATACCACTGCAGGGCCATCCGGATCCAGAGATATACCAGCGCTGGGTGGCATTTGGTCTCTTTTCATCTCATTCTCGTCTTCACGGGTCATCCTCCTATCGGGTACCATGGACGTATGGAGAAGATGCTGCGAAAACCATGTCCAAATTCGTGGGAGCCAAGCATAGATTGATGCCCTATCTATATAATCTGGTGCGTGTTACAATTGCTGCTTTGCTGCGGATGTGCTGAGACTGGTTTTGTCTGCGCGAAAATAAGTCTATCCATGCGAATTTGAATGGCTACCCGATGATGCGAGCCATGTTCCTCGAGTTCCCTGATGATCGGACAACGCACTATCTTGATAGACAATATATGCTGGGTAAAGAAAATATCTTATATGACTGTTGTACACTTTTTTGACCCTCTTTTTGTGGAAACTCAGGCCCGAATCTCCTTGTGGTACCCGTATTTGTGCCAGTAAATGAAGACGTAGAATATTACCTTCCTGCTGGTAGATGGACATCCTTTTTCCATCCAGAAAGGACTGTTGATGGACCGAAATGGCTGAAGGAACGTGTGCCCATTGATGAAATACCCGTCTGGGTCCGTCCTGGGTCTGTTCTCCTTCTCGGACCGGAGGGTATAGGCCGTCCCGATTATGACTACACACAAGGACTGGAGGTACGCGTATACGGGTTGGAAGATGGCGCTAAAGCTACGGTGGATGTTCCTGTCGGAAAAGGCACAGCTCTGGCAGGAAAAGTTACAGCACAGTGGATCAATGGAGCCATTTCGGTTGAAGCCGATGGTGAACTGCAGCTGGCAAACATATGGAGTAACTAACGTCTGTCAGACTTCAGTCATCTCGCGCAGTCAGTTCAGGAGCTCGGTAAAAGAGATTACGTACATTGTGCGCTTAGTTTCGGTTTTAAGTCTGTAAATACCAAAATTGGTAAAGAATGGTCTTGAATAGGCTTTTCCGAAAAGACCGTATTCTTGACTTTGAAGGGTATTTTGTATGCAGAATCATATGATCAAAGCAACTTGAATCGCATCTTTGTTTTCAAAGACACTTATATCAGATTCCAGATTGGAATTCGCGTCATGTCAAAGGTTGGTAGAGAGAGGGACAGCGAGACTGCTGGCACAGAAAGCGTGGCCGCAGCAATTATTCGGGTACTTACATACTAGACTGCTGTTGGGATCACGAGCAAATATGACAGAATCATATAACATTATTTTATTTATCACAGGGATTAAGAGGAGAAATGGACGGAGGTAGATAACTGCGTACGAAGCCGGGACGAGTCGAACGCGTAATCGACTGGGGGCTCCGTTTTGTGATTATGTCGTTCGGGTACGCAGTGCTGAGTCGAGCGAGCAGGGAATTGAGAGGAAGAATGAAAGCGTGGTGCTGAGTCGGCGGGCGATGAGGGGAACACGGAGGTTTAATTTGGATGCGCAGCCACTAGGAGGATCACGTGTTGATCGATCAGTGCTGCGGAGCCAAATTGGGAAGTAGGTTCTTGGCGGAGAGTCCTCTGCGCGGTTTACTGCGCACCGGCGTCTCCTCTTTTTCGCAGTCCCTCCCTTTTCTCTTCTAACCACCAACTATGCAGGTCGACCATTATCCTACTTCCCGCAAGGGCAAAGAAAGGGATCCTACCCAAAGGGATCTCCCCCACCGCGAACCACAACCAACAGATCTCGACGAGAAGCTTACAGCACTGCGACGACGCACAGCAGGGTCCGTTTATTTTCTCCTTCTTTTATAATTCTCACTCACGCATTATCGTATAGTGTTGCTCGTCCTAGAGAGAGACCAGAGAGAGAGAAAGAGCGAATGGCGACATTGGTCCAGACATCCACACCAGTTCCTCAGCCAAAGCCATTATCATCATCTATCACTCGTACAGAACGGTCACCAAAACTTGCTGTCCTGCCTCCAGTAAACAGACATTCTCCAACTTCTCCACGCAGACATGCATCGCCCCATGTTATCGTTTCTAGACCGACTCAAGATGCTGACCATGAAGACTTCTCTCGCTTAAAAATATCATCGCCTTCCTCAAGACCTCCCCAGCCACACAAATCAGCACCAACCTCAAAGCTTTTCAATCCCAATACAGACCCTATTCCGATGCGTCGAACAACCGAGCCGGAATCCATGTCAGATGAAGCAGGCAGCTCTCATGCTCACCCTTCACGCTCACCAGCACCCGGTGCGAACCACCGGGACGATAGGGGAAACGCTGCTCGACAACTTTTTGATCATCGCAAAGATGACCCTGTCCGCTTCTCTGTATTGTCGCGTCCCCAATTGTCCGGCCAAGGTCGATCTGCACCAACACCAAAACATTCCGGAGATTATGTTTCAGCATCGTCGACATCATCATATGCCGCTTCCATATCCTCATCGGCATTTACTCTATCATCTACCACAGATGGTTCTTCCACCTCATCAGCTCTTTTTGAAGGACGTCCCAATCAAGGCACAGAAGACTCGGGGAACAATGTCTTCTCGGTGCAATTAAAGAGGTTGTACCGAGATATCACCAATTTAGAAAATAAGATTAAACAGGAAGACTCCGTGGATGAAGCCGATGACGGTATGAACACGAGGGTGATGCTAAAGGGCAAAGAAGCTGAGAATGAGGAGCTCGAAAGAGAAAGGTGGAAAAAACAGATCGTCGATCATAAACAGTATGTTCTTTCTGATAATTCTGCGTATCCCTGACTTATCTTTATTAGACTGGCTGAAAATATGCACAACCTCCTGGATATGACTCTTGCCCCATCCGTTCCTGCTTCGTTGCGCAACATCGCCACAAAATACAACATCATCGTTCGACTCTGGACTTATGCTTTCCATAAATTGCTGGAGTCTCTTCGCAGAGCTTCGCTAACATCTCCTCTTGCATTGGAGCATTTGCAAGATTTCATCTACTACGCGTACACATTCTATACAGGTCTTTTGGAGGAGCCCACATTGAGCTCCTTCAAGTCGGGATGGTTGGAAGCTCTTGGCGATTTAGCACGGTATAGGATGGCTGTGGCCGCGTGGGTAGGCGGTAGCTCGGGCGGTCAAGGAGGGTTAACTGTCAAGGCCATCTCGGACGCAACGGATGCTGCTAAGCAATCAGGCGTGGACGAGAGCGCAGCAGCAACCCCTGGTTCACCCAAGTCTATTAGCGACGCACCTGCTGCTAGAATTGACGATAGTCCATCACCCAGTATCGGTATTGCGGCGGCGCGCCTACTCGAGGTTGAGCCTGAGAAGGAACGATGGCGAAACATTGCGCGCGATTGGTATGGCACTGGACTGGCAGAGCAACCAGGAACAGGTAAACTCCACCACCACCTTGGTCTATTGTCGAGGGAAGGAGAGTCGGAGGAACTTCGCGCCGTTTACCACTTCGTCAAAAGGTTTGTTTTTGTTCATTTCAAGTGGGCTCGTTGCTAATTGGCAATTGTATAGTTTAACGACCCTGCATCCGTTTCCAACGTCCCGCGAATCCATATTGAATATGTGGACTTTACCAGCGCAGGGGCGGCGATCAGTACCTGACGCGCGTGCTTCCGACTTGTTTGTTCTTCTCCATGGAATGATTTTTACAAACATTCAGCTCGATGGTTTCCGACCTTCATTGGCGCGCCTAATCGAGAGGCTGGAGATCGAAGGAGCCGAAGAACGCGACTGGATCATGATGGCCATTATCAATATCGGATCCATCTTTGAGTATGGCAGACCAAGTGGCTTACTTCGCAGAGTAGGATGCGTTGGGACCAAGGAAATCAATGGCCCGCAAATCATTGCGGCCATGCGTGGGATGTCCAAGAAGGCAGCTGCTAGTGGCGCTACGCCGGCGTCCACCCTCGGGGGAGTCGACGAGGAGAAAATGGATGTGGATGAGGAGCAGAAACCTGACGTCGCGATGAAGACCTCGCCTCTACTCACCAAGACAGAATCACAGAACGACAACGACATGGACGTTCAAGTCGAACAACCTCCAGCTCTCAAATACGCCATGCAACTCACCTTCGCCATGCTTTCACATGTCCTAAGGTACCCCACGCGCAAGGCATCAGAGTACTCTAGGTCAAATCTCAACCCATATCTTGCCGTCATGCTCACATTTTTGGCAACTGTCCTCAAACACAAGCCCACTCTCGAGATCATGGAGCGCAGCATTCCTTGGAGCGCTCTCTCTTCATTCTTCACTACTATCCCACGTAAAATCATGATCTCGCAAGGATTGATGCCAGCCCCCGGAAAACCACAAGCACATCGCAGTGCCGAACGTTGGGCCATGCTTTCCAGCGGATGCACACCACCTCTACCAGAAGATTGGTGTCTACGTGGAATGGAATGGGTCGGTCGTAAGGTTTATGAGCGAGGCTTCTGGAAAAGCGACGACGACCAGAAGGCAGAGCTCACCGTATTGGAGACTGTTGAAGGCAGACAATTGACAGACGGCACTATCGAGGATGACGACGGCGAGGATGGACCAAACAAGAGCTCTTCCAGCGGACCCGGTTCCCTTGTCAAACGTTGGGTGCGAATCGCTCGAAGTGCGGTCAATATCGCGAATACCGTCGATGGTTTCGATTGGAAAGATGGGACTCGTGAATGGGCGGTCGAGGGCAAGCTTGCCGAGAAAGTCGCACAATGGACACGAGAGGATGAAGCTGAGAGGCAAGAAGAAGAACGAAGGAGGATGGGTAAGCGATGGGTGGATGACGCTATGGATGTCGACGAAGACGCGGAGATTTCATCCGAGGATAGTGATGAGGATGACGAGAATGACTCGGAGGAGATCAAAGCCCTTAAGGTTTGTTTCACCTTCGTCTTACTTAACGTTTGTGATACTCATCTCACGCATTACCTCTTCAGGCTCGACGAAAGTACTTGAAGGAAATTCTGCAAACCACCAAACAAGTAAGCTCGTCGACATCTCGTGCTTCCAGGCCTTCCAGAAGAACCGCCGAATCGCAACCCATCCAACCCATCATTCCTGGATACACCGTCTTGATTGTCGATACAAACATTCTTCTCTCGTCGTTATCTATGGTCACCTCACTCATCGAAAGCTACCAATGGACAGTTGTTGTACCCCTCCCAGTCATCATGGAGCTCGACGGTCTGGCTACCAACGATTCAGAGCTCGGCAACGCAGCTCAAGCAGCCATCTCATATGTTTCCACGCACGTTCGAACGCATTCCGTTTCCTTGAAAGTGCAAACTTCAAGGGGCAATTACCTCACCAGCTTGAACGTTAGGACCGAAGAGATTGATTTCCACGGAGACAACGCCGAGAAGAACATGGACGACCTCATCCTGAAGGCAGCTATCTGGCAAGACGATCATTGGGTTGATAGGTCTGCCATGCTCAAGGCTCCTGCTATCTCGTCGACCGAATCCAAAAATGCCATCAAGGTTGTTCTGCTTAGCTTGGACAGAAATCGTAAGTCATCTTCTATTTCAGGTTTTGCACGCCAGCTCACCGTCTAATTTCTACAGTGCGTTTGAAGGCTCGTTCGAGACAGCTGCCAGCTGCTAACGAAAGAGACCTCGCTTCTCTCCTTGCGACGACATAAAGGCCTAAAACTAATACCGCACAAATATTTTGCTAACCATCAAGGGTTGCTACTGTTCGCCTTCTTTATCGACGAAGTTATAGGCGTCTAGAGCTGATCTGCTTCAATTCAGCAATGGCGCGCGCTAGGCCATCATTTTGGAATTGGCAGTGATCTGGACATGTCCCTCAACCCCCTTCACGCAAAGGAGAGCAACCGAACTTGGGGAGGCTTCTCGGGGAGGCAGCGAATCATTATCATTCATTCTTAACGCGATGTTCATATTTCCATCTTTTCTATCCACTCTTCAGCTATTTTTGCTTGTGGAAATGCAACGTTAAACCCACCTTTCTTCGAACATAATTTATTCAAAATATCTTTTCTGGTTTTTGTCCACTTTCCTTAACATCACCCCCAAAGAATATACCACATCCATTTAACTCCATACCTTCATTTCTGTCATATATCCCTGCATCTATGTCGTTCGTTTCAAATCTGGGCTCTTTGGTGTACTGAATCATTCTTCGCGTAGGACTCTATAATCTATCATTCAATAAATCAGTGTTCAAACGTTCAACTTGCACCGGAATCCATGTATTTGTGTTATTAAAGTCAACAGAGAATTCTAACTAGTGTAAGATATGTGTAAGTAGGCGGTCATATTTCAAGTCTGTACGGGCGTGTCAGAAAATTTCCATCATTTGAGTTATTTATGTTGTCCTGTCCTCTTCTTCTTCCGCCAGAAGGTGTGTCGTTTGAGAACGAGCATCAGTGGCGCCAGCAGGCAGTGGCGCATAGGCTGACTCTCTTTCCAAGCGGAATTGACGGGGAAGAAGGGCATAGCCGGAGAAGTATGCGATGGGTAGGATCTAATGACGTTATATCAGTCAGATGTGTCGCGAGAACACATGGCTTGTCGTGAAACTCAAATACGTACCACAATCCACGCTTTCCACAAAGGCAGGGCCCAGTTCGTGATTGGTCCGCGTCCTGTCAAAGTCTCCCACCATTCCAAACCGCTGCGAACCTATTGGACGATACGGTTGCTCAGATTTATAATATGCATATAAAAGCGCAGTTCTGTCGCTACGTACCTGGAAGAAGGATGATGAGATGATGAAGATCCCCAAAATTATGTGAACGATGTTGAAAGGTGGATGAGGACGGGTGATAGGACCCAATTTAGCCAGTTCGTTACGGCGATTGTGAATGTAGCGTCCTAAGAATACCTGGGCATAGTATGCGAATAGGAGGAATATACCGAAAATCTATAATAATAAAATAGATGAACCTGTATGCTTTGGCGATATTTGAGCAAAGCTTACTTCGTGTGTGTTCGCAAAGTGAATACGGTAGGTTTCTTTTGAATAGACGATGGCAGGGCCAAGAAGAACACCCAGCGTAATTACAGGGAATGCTATCAACATATTGGATGTCCGGTGGGCCTTGAACCATTTGGGAGTGAAGGACCTTCCCCATCGACCGATCAAAGACCCTGCAGGCAACAACACCAAAAAGCCGAGTGATACCAGGAAAGCATGGAGGATGATAAGTTTTTCTACCCTCTTATAATACATGTTGGTGCTCTGGGAGATTGGAACAGAAGGTCTATTCGCAATGGGTGTAGCCGTGTCGACTTTAAGTTCTTTAGTCAGATCGAAGGTGAAGTATCCAACGTCCGAGTGACGGCCAAGGTGAGATGAAGCGTCTTTATCCGGCTTGGTGGGTGAGTACGCAAACACCAAGTGTTCAAGATGATCCTGACTGGCCAATAACGTGCGATTGGCAGGTATTTGGAAGGCGAAAGTGGTCGAATGCTCTGTGGGTGCCTACAAATAGTGATGATTGGCCGCAGTGCCAGAATAAATGAAAAGGAGGATGGCATACAACATTCTTCTTCGGTTCTACTAAAGTCGCGACGCGAGGTGGTTCAGCGACAACGTGAGGCTCACTATACATGTCTGCATATCGATGAGACAGGGTTGTCGTTCCGTCGTCGTTCTTCCACATTATCACCGAGTGAGTGTTGACCATTCGTGTCCCAAACCCACTGTTGATCTCCATAAGCACAATCCCAATGGCTTTATTTGATAAACTTACAGAGCAACCCAGCCCATGGGCTGAAGCTTTCCGACAAGCTCATCTGGAAGGGTTCAGCAACACTCAAAATTTGATAAAAAGGCCAAGACGTACAGTTGACTAGGTCTCCCTCTACGGTTGCAGTAACACAAAGCGAGCGCCTACATGCTGAGTCTCCTTTGACGGCCAAAGATACAGGAAGCAAGGAAAGCACAGTGAGAAGGGATGAAATTAGGGCAGCCCGCTCAGTGGGTGCGAACTTCATGATGACTGGTAGGGAAGAAAGAGGAGGTCGATGGTTATTCGCTTTATTTAGGCCAGTTTTAACCCACTTAATTGACAATGATCACGGAACACGTCGCTGTCTTGACTGTGCGAACGTTAGATAAGCAGTTAAAAGCGCTTATTTCAAGCAATAGTGTACACGTGATGGTATTTTAGTTTCTAGCATTTTACTCGAAGACCCACGACTCCAAAGCGCTGGTCCATTGGACAACACCCTCGGGGAACCAGCTTTAATTAACATTTAGTTTTTTACCCTCGAAGATATAAAAAATCACTCACAGTTTGATCTCCTTTTCAGCGCTTTCAACAGAGTCGGATCCGTGGCAGATGTTGCGGCCAACAGCAAGGCAGAAGTCTCCGCGGATAGATCCTAATCGAGAGATCAATAATGGAATAGACCAAAGTCAAGATGTTACTTACCGACGAGGGACTGGAGAGGGTTGGTGGCACCAAGCATGACACGGCCAGTCTTGACAGCGTCAAGTCCTTGCCAGACCATGGCAACGACGGGTCCGGAAGCCATGTACTTGATCAAACCGGGGAAGAAGCTCTTGCCCTTGTGATCGGCATAGTCTAAGATAAAAAGTTTAGTACAATGACGCGTCGATGGGCGATTAGAAAAAGTAACATACGATTCTCAAGGTGCTCCTCAGTAGCCTGGACGAGCTTGAGAGCAATGAGCTTGAAGCCACGCTCCTCGAATCTGGCAATGATCTTGCCGACGAGGTTGCGCTGAACTCCGTCAGGCTACGCGATGCAAGAAGATTAGATTATGAACTAGACAGAAAATCAAGATATCTGACCTTGATCATGATGTAGGTGCGTTCTGTGACAGACATGGCGATGAAGGTGAAGGTTTGAAAAGAAGAGCTTTTGAAAATCTTTGAGAGTCGATTATCGCGTCCATCTGCACATATGCCACATCGCGCAAGCATGAACAAACAAAAGTCCGGAAACGTCCGTCGTGGATTCTCCTTGCAATACTTGTTATATTCCTCGTTAATTTCTGCAATTATGTTCGGTCCTCTAGGCTTTTCGCTCGCTCCCCATATTCGCTCGTCCCGCACACTCACAAAATGGGTAACTCCCATTGCGTCTTGGTACGCAAATGCCATGGGTTATAGAAAATACGGCTTCAAGTACGATGACCTCTGTACGCACGCGTTCTTCAAATTCTACCGTGTCACTCTTGCTCATCTTTTCATATTTCAGTGATTGAGGAGAACCCCCAAGTCCAGCGTGTATGCCACACTCCCCGAATGCTTTCCAGGAACGTTGATTTTTGATGAATTTTGCCCAGGCATTGGACCGTTTGACTCCCAGCGAACAGTACGACAGAGCATTCCGCTTGAAGCGAGCTTCGCAAGCCAGTGTGCTCCATGCCCCTCTTGCCAAGGAGGAGTGGATTCCTGCTTCGGAGGTGCGTTCCCATACATAGTTCTCTCATGAGCGCATAGTCCAATTCGTTATCCACAGGATGTCCGTTACTTGATCCCCCACGTCGAAGAAGTGTTGAAGGAAGAGAACGAGAGGAAGGCATGGGACAATGTCATCGTTGAGAGAAAATAGAATGTCAACTACGAGACCTTCCGATCCATTTCGACTTTACACTAGACGTCTGTCATCCACCCACTATAGAACCAGGTTCTGAGGAAAGACACCCGAACAAAATCCGCGTTTACCGTTTGTGCCCTCGTTCTCAAAGAAGTCAGGTTGGCAGATTTCATGGAAGATTTATTCTATCTATATGAGTCATCGATCTCTGGACAGCCTAATTACCAAAATACACAAGATACATCTACAGATGGAAAGCCTTGACAAGAGGAGACACCACTTCGCCACCCTTTGCCTTGTAGAAGTCGACAACCTTCTTGCCGACAGCAGCAATGTCTATTCAAAGTATATTAGAAAGACATTTTCCAACTTGGAAACATTTGACTTACTTGTGCCAGTGATTCCGAACTTCTCATACACCTTCTGGTATGGGCCAGAGGCACCCCAGGCTGGCAGACCGAATTGCTAGAATTACGTTGGTTAGCAAAATTGCAAGTCATTGTGTGGAGACATCATACCTCGTGGCTATATTTCTGCCATCCAGCGGTCTGTGGGGAGTCGTTGATCGTCAACATCCATTTTGACAAGTATCTAGGGTTAGACGTACCGAAAGGGCTTCTAGGGAAAGGATTGGCGCGCCACTTCTCAACACGCTCAGTCTGTAAGCCTCGTCTTGTTGGTCGAATGTCAACCAGCATGGCAAGCTGACAATACGGGTCTTAATGCCAGCAGCCTTGAGTTTGCCAGCAGCTTCAACTGCAATGCTGACTTCACTTCCAGAGCTGACGATAGTGAGGTCTTCGTTAGTTTCTTCGTGGAGAACATAACCTCCCCGGACAGCCTTCTCAATGGTGGATCCTACCAAGTTAGGCAGGTTCTGGCGTGATAGAGAAAGGACGGATGGAGTCTTGTTGGACTTGAGGGCGACCAAGTAGGCAGCGGAGGTCTCGTTGCCGTCAGCTGGACGCCAGAATGCCAGGTTGGGGGTTGCACGGAGAGCAATGGCGGTCTCAACAGGTTGATGCGTAGGACCATCTTCACCGAGACCAATGGAATCGTGGGTGGCTGGAAATACCAGTTAGTCGATGTTGTTCAACTGGAAGACTACTAATTTTTTCCACTCACCAACCCAGATAACTTGATGGCCACTGAGAGCGGACAATCTCACGGCACCAGAGGCATAAGAAACGAAGTTCTATTAAATCATCAATAATGAAGTAATACAGCGGAATAACCAATGACATACCAAGAATGTAGCAACAAAGGGGATGATTGCACCATATGCTGAAAGGCCGTTAGCGATGGCTCCCATAGCGTGTTCACGAACACCATATCTGATATATGTGCCGGCATATGTTCCAAGGCCGGTGCTGGGAGGCTGGAAGTCAACGGAGTTCTTAACCTTGGTCAAGTTGCTTCCGGTCAAGTCAGCAGAACCACCCAACAAATCGGGCAGGGAAGGGATGATGGCGGTAAGAACAATTTCGGAAAGTTTGCGAGAGGCTTGAGCGGCATCCTCTGGCTTGTAAACTGGGAGCTTACTCTCCCAACCTTCAGTCAATTTACCAGCAATGCGACGTGTCAACTCGGCGTGCTCGTTAGGGTATTGCTTGCCGTATGCCGCGAGAAGAGAGTTCCATTCAGCTTCAAGAGTAGCACCTCGCTTTCCGAATTCGGAGTACAAGTCATAGGTTTCTTTGGGGACCTGGAATTTCTGGTCGGGTGCGAAGCCAAATTTGGACTTGAGAGCCTCGATATCGTCGGTCTTAAGGGCTGCATCGAACTCAGAAAAAGAATCACGAACATAAGCAACATCACTTACGAGCTCCATGGACACCGTGAGTTCCTTGTTGCTTTGAGCCATATCCAATGGTAGTCCTCAAGCGAATAATGGTAGGCTTGTTCTTTTCCTTACGCGCCTCAGCGATGGCTTCGTAGATTCCGGCGTAGTCACTTAATGCCTAGTTAGCATTAAGATGAACTTGAACTTCATGTAAAAGGTCCTCACGTGTCTCCGTTGTCGACGTGAAGAACCTGCCATCCATAGGCAAGGAAGCGTTGTTCAACATTTTCGGTGAAAGCGACGGCAGTGTCTCCGTCGATGGAAATGTCTAATTAAGCGCCCGTAAATATCTTGACGTCAGTGGGAACCGAGATTCATAACGCACGGTTGTCATCGTAGATCTATAAAATTCGACGATCACTTATAATGAATGAATGATTATTACAGCTGAAGACTTACAACAATGAGGTTTCCGAGTTGAAGATGACCTCCGAGACTGGCAGCTTCACTGGCAACACCCTCCATGAGGCAGCCATCACCGGTGAAAACTGAGTTAACGTCAGGGAAAGAATTTAAATAGGCAAAATAAAGTCTATTAACCGTAAGTATAATTGTTGATAAGGTCGAATCCATCCTTGTTGTAGACAGCGGCAAGGTGGGCCTGTGCGATGGCAAGACCGACACCATTTGCAAAACCTTGGCCGAGAGGTCCGGTGGTAACTTCGATACCTGTGATGGACAAGCTTAAGTTACCTGTCTTTTTATCTGGAGTCGCGGAGCATACCATCGGTGTGACCTGCCTCTGGATGGCCAGGAGTCTTGGAATCTAATTGACGAAAAGCCTTGAGGTCATCCATGGACAACTTGTATCCGAGAAGATGGAGGAGAATGTATTGCAACGCGCATCTGGTGGAATGGTCAGAATAACTCCTAGTCAACTTCCAGCCTTCACAACTCACGCATGTCTAGAAGGAAGACAAAAATATTAGATGCGGCCGCATAGCAAACATTATCTTAGGAGTTACGGACCCATTTGACAAAACGAATCGATCGCGATTGAACCATTTGGAATTCTTGGGGTTCGCGTTCACGAAGCTAAGAAATCAAACGCGATCTATTAGGCGATTTGATCTCAAGTCGATTGCATTGCTTACCGAGAGAAAAGGACGTGGGCTGCAGGAGCCATACCCATAGGGGCGCCTGATAAAAAACAATATTTAAGGAAGATCATTTTGAGGAGATACGAAGAGACACGGACCTGGATGACCCGAGTTTGCCTTTCCGACGACATCGGCGGCGAGGGTACGGATGGTGGCGACGGCGACATCGTCATCGTGGTGAGCAGTAAAGGAGGACATGATTGTTGGGGGAAAAGAGAGAAAGCTTGAGGGAATTGGGGGATCCCGCATTTATTTGTTATAATCTAATCTGCATAATCGGCGGATCATCGGCAGTCGCCTCCGGCTATGCCCGGTTCACTTCGCTCCGCCCGCTATGCATTGTGTTCTGCTATACCCTTGACTTTACTTTTCCACATGCATGCACAGCTGTCGGACAAGAAGCTAGGTCATTCACCAGTCTTAAACTTGACTTATGCTGTACTGATTTATCAATTAGTATGTCTGGAATTTATTCAGGCCCTTGAAAAATGCCACGCCGGTGGTTGGACGAAATTTCTGGGGGCATGCAATAAGCAAAAGGACCAACTGAATCACTGTCTAAGGACCGAGGTATTGCCGTGTAATTTGTTTTTATGTGACGAATGTGCTTACAAGTTTACCCAGCGCCTAGCGCGGACAGAGAAAAACAGAGAGCAATCAAAAGAACGCCAGATCAAGACTGACCAAGCCTTGAAGGAATTTCGCGCTCTGTAACATCTCTCACAATGTATGATTGGATCTCCTATAATTTATCTCCCACCCGTGGTATATCTTCTCAGTCATCGTGCCTGTATTTCTCATGTTCTTCATAATTATTTCCCTATATTCCAGTGATACATCGGACAACACCATGACCCCGCCTTCCGACAACGACAACCGGAAATCCCGCCTAAAATCCTCTCAGGCGACCCGTCGGATGCATTCTTTGTTCTCTGTCTTATCTGATATCGACTGCAGTCTTTTCTTTATATTCACCTAGTCTCGACCTTCACCAGGCGTGATGGCCACCGCTCACAAGAATACTAGGATCATTAAATTTAGCTATGCATAACGACCAAACAAAAATATTCCAACTCACTCGCTACCGGTACAAAAACTCGACGCATCGCTGGCCAGCCATGCTATAACGCCTCTTAATTCATCTGGCCTCCCGATACGTCCCATTGGATTCAAGCTCGACCACTTTTCAAGGAGGTGTGGCTGGGCGTCAAGATATGCTGCAGTCATCCTAGAAATCGTCAGATAGAACGCTGTCGTATCGAAGAAGTAGACTTACGAGGTATATATATGCCCCGGAGACAAAGAGTTGACGCGAATACGTTCATGACCCAACTCACAAGCCATGCTACGTGCCATCTGTAAAACGGCAGATTTGCTGGAATTATATGACACCCATGCATGATCCTATAAAAGCTCTCAGCAAAACATGGATGGAACAGTCGAAATTGGGCCGTACTTTGTTTGTTATGCTCCCGGACATGGAAGCGATCAGGATGATACTACCACCATTTCCGAAACGCCTCATTTGTTGCCCTGCCGCCTGTGCGGTGAACAGTACGCCATTCGTGTTGACGTCCAAGACCTGTAGATCACCCCCAAGGTCGGTTTATGTTGGGCAATGCGTAACACGCAAAATGTCCTTACCTGTTTGAATTGTTCTGCTGGGTAAGTCAAGCAGTCTGTATGCGATTTCAGTATCCCTGCTGCAGCAATACAGACGTCCATCCTTTGCTCTCGATCTCCTATCTCTTGTGCTTTTGCCCAAAGGGCGGCTTGATCACGGACATCGATGCTGACATACTCTATCCTTGATCCATTTCCCAACTTTTTGACATAATCCGCTGTCTTAGTCCATTCCTCTGAGGGTGTGCTAGGCAGATCGAAGCAATAGATCGCCCGTGCGCCTGCTTCGCAGAGTGCTAATGCCATTTCTAGCCCAAGGCCCCTATTCCCACCAGATACTATGCCCACTCGGTCAGTCAGAGCAAATTCGTCAAAGATCTTGGGCCTTGGCTTGAGGCTCGCATCTTCTGCAGCAGCTAGCGCTGCGCTGACTCCGATGGGAGCAAGGGGGGAAACAGATTGAACTGGAGGTGCAGGCATGGGAGAAAATTCTGATCATCAGGATCTTCACTGTCGCTACTTATATGAATTCCTTCTCTCTGTAAATCAAGAGGTCAATAATGCTCACCTGATTCAAAACGGACTTCCATGATACACTCTTTTTATTTATTTTTGGACTGGCAAATTATATTACAGGACATAAATATACAGTGCGAAAGCTATACAAATATAATAGACTAAATTAAATGGATCGGCCAAAATTGCAGGATATATCGGCTTTTAATGAGCCAACTTTGGAGCATGGAATAGCCAGGGCGCCACCTTGCCGTTAAGAAGTCGAAGAAAGGAGGCCCCAAACCATGACGGTAAGTCTTTACCACCCCACTGATCCAAAAGTCTTACAATCTTGTCATTTTCATCTAGATCCACAACGATGATAGATTCTATCACCTACAAATGTTATCAATAATAGTTGATAAGGACAGGATGGCTGTTACCTTCTTGGATTTAAAGAAACGAGTAGTATACTCCATTTTTTGCTGGTAAATAAAGCGATTTGGTTCGTCCGTTGAGGACATTATGCGCTTCGATATCTGCTCAGCCGACGAGAAAAACTTTAACTAGGGAAATTTAGTCGGCGGCAAGCTCTCAAACAAAGGCTAAACTGACCATAGAAAACCACTAACAACGATGATTTGAGATGCAAAACATTTACATGGAGGTTGGCTACTTACTTGAGCAGCGTATTCACCATAGCCTTGGCATTTGCATAAGGGGTCCTCAAATACTGCGTCTTTATTCCACGACCTTTGAAATATTTCCGGGGTTGGACGACAACAGTAAAGCTCTGTCAAGTCATCTAAGACACTTATATGATCGTGCTTGAGGACATCGTGCGGGCGGCTAGTGCTACTCCGTCTATGCTTCAAGACGGAGCCAGGTTCGACATTGGCGCCCGAATAATGAGCTCCTCCCGCCACTGATTCGACCAATGACGGTGTAGGGACAGAATGAAGAAGAGTTTGGGGATGAAACTTCTGACGGGGTGGTGAAGGTGAGATATGGCGTCTGTGAGTTCCTTGAGAATCATGAGACGGAGAACGGACATGGCGATGTTCAGACATGATAGTCAAAGTAAATGAGTGGTCGGTGCCGGCGACATGATGACATTGACAAATTCAATTGAATGACATAATCGGACCGCGCTTAAAGTCATGTGATCCACTTCAATCTTTACCGCAATTATCATAATTTCATAAAACATGGAAAAATCATCACTACAAGGCTCAAGCAATATAGGAGGTCGATCAACGAATAACCTAGACTTCATCATTCTTTCTTCATTAGTTAGGCTCAGTGCCCATTCGCGACGGTGCCCTGCCATAATCCATAGGATTTTCCGGGGGTTGTTTGCCACAATCGAATCGTGCCTGGAATCGTCCATTAGC
This sequence comes from Agrocybe praecox, assembly GCA_964017145.1. Classification (NCBI taxonomy): domain Eukaryota; kingdom Fungi; phylum Basidiomycota; class Agaricomycetes; order Agaricales; family Agrocybaceae; genus Agrocybe; species Agrocybe praecox. The sequence goes on along the minus strand of OZ024844.1, from coordinate 2,689,879 downwards.
ATATGTAGCTTTATAACATGAAGAAAAAGAAACATACCATCCTCTATTGAATGTCCAGTCGTGCATCGATTAGCTAAATGGTAAAGGAAATAATTAACAGAGTGCTTACCGCTTCCACTTGCATACATCTCTCCGTCAGGACTGAATTCTACACAGTGCACAGGGCCGTGATGTCCCTTGAGCACATCTCTCTCTTCTCCGTTTATGCCGTGAACCCTAACCCATTCGTCACTCATGCTGCCTGTAACGAAGCGGTCTTGAAGAATAGGGTGAATCGAGGCCGATGAGGGAGCATATCGTAGGGTGAGGCTATGCGTGCTGTGACCGGTATGGGGCAGGGCAGGGATAAACTCGACGGTCTTTCCAGAAGTCACCACTAATCGTTGGGTTTGTAAAGACAATTCCATTGAAGTAATAGGATCAGTAAATGCGATTGTCTTCGTCAATTCTCGTGATCGAAGATCCCACCACCTGTAAAAAAGGTTTCAACTACAGAAGGAGACACGTCAAGACTCAAACGGCCTTACTTGATCTTCCCGTCATCGCCTGCTGTAACACCGGTGTGATCACCTACCCAAACAACGCTTTTGATTGTCCCGTCATGCGATAGCGACGCCGTATCGAAGAGAAATTCTGGTTCGGCGTCAGGTCGATTCAGATCAAATATGCGAACTTTTTTCTCCTGGCCGCCCGTCAAAAGATGGGTTGCTTGAGGTGACAGTGCTACGCTTCGGACGATGTGGTTATGAGGAAACGAGTGAAGACAGCCTCCAGAATACGTGTCCCATACTTTTCTAGTACATATGAGTAGGCATGCACAGTGTGATCGATAGAAGAAAGAACCTACGCGGTGAAATCTGCGCTGCCTGTTGCAGCTCTAGATCCGTCTAACGAAAGTTTTGTGCTCCAGACGGCACCCTTGTGACCGAGAAAAGTGCCAATCCAATCGCCTGTCCATTCCCTTAACATTGGGTTGCCATCTTTGCAACTTGAGACCAATAGAAAGGTGCCGTCGTCTTGGATTGGAGAAAAAGAAAGATGAGTTATTGGTCGAGTGTGACCTGGTGCCACAAGAGGAGTAGATTTCAAAGGAGCCGACATTAAAATGGTATCAAATGGAGGATAGCGCGAAAATGTGTTTTGTCGTGATAGATGATACAGGCGCACCGCGCACTGGCCTGGAGAGAGGAAGAAAACGTTGGAAGAAGATGCAAGCAGAGAGCCGCTCAGGCTGTCCACTCAGATTTACCACGATCACCTTGTTTCCAGATTAGGCTGTCGTCATCATCAACACCCGTCTCGTCTGCACTGGCGCCCAAGTTCAGAGTATGCAACCTTATGAAACTCCTTACGTTCATTAAGAATCATACAAATATATACAGACTCACACCGGTTTATCTGGTCCTCGGCCAGAGTGCTACATGATAAAAGTTATATATACCCATCTTTCATAGTCCTTAATTTACATAGTCAATTGTCGAGTCATGCGACATTCTTTTGGTCGCGTTGGTGTATTGAGTGCCTGCGCTGGAGGGCTCAACCTGTCACGGTAGGCCGTGATTGCACCGAATGTTCCATGCGTTGCTTGACTCTCCTTTCTCGAATCTCGAGTCTTTTTCAACTGCAAATACTGCCAAGTGCGCACGTTGGAATGGCGAGCCTCGCTTGTGTCGATTTTTTGGCTTTCCATATCATTCGTGTCAGTCCCTTGAAATGTATGTGCGCGCAAGAGAAAACACCATACAGTGAGGGATGGCGCAAGCAATATATGTATGTACAGTGCCCTGCGGATTCCCCTGTGCGTGTGCCTAAATATAGCGCTAAGGAGCTAAATATGGGTATTTCAAACTCCGAGTTATTGCGCCATTCTGTCCAGATATCGCAACAGTGATGCTAATTCTGTCATCTTTAGCGCCATTCGACGCACTCTAAGGCTCACTCCACTCGTAAAAAATTAAAATGTGGATTCAATCTCTGTTCTGTTCCTGTGCCCTGACGGTCCTGATCTTGTCTGTTTAATCTTTCTCTTTTCGCGGAACATTTTCCCTGACTTGCAAACTGGGCGGTAAAATCGTACCTGTTTGCCGACCCTCCATATCATCCGGATTTATTTCTCGATCTGCGGTATAAAGGCCTCCCTGAATTACTTTGCTCTTTTGCTGGCCCGCCACTTTTCCCATCTGCTTTGCCATGTCTCTCTCTTCAGCAAAGCGCTTTGGCAAACGTGTCATTGGCTACCCAGAAAGTACGGTCCCCGTCGCCTCAAGCGTTGACTATGTTACTTCCATCTTCGAGCATCCAGTCCACAAAGTAAGTGACGTTAGGGATATCATCGCTTGTTTTATATCCTTACCGTGTTGCTTCTTTTCTTCTAGTTCAGGGATTATGTGATCAGTTTATTCCCCATTCTTACATGGATCGGGAAGTATAGTCAGTACCTTCTTTCTATATAACGCCGTAGATATCCAACTCACCTTCTACTCTAGATCTGGGATGGCTCACAGGGGATGTCATTGCAGGATTAACAGTTGGTATAGTCGTCGTGCCCCAGGGCATGTCTTACGCCATAGTAAGTAGAGCCGCTCATACTAATATCTACTTCTTCGTTGACATCAACAATATTTAGATTGCCACGCTTCCCGCTGAATACGGTCTTTACTCGTCGTTCGTCGGAGTCTTGATCTACTGCGTACGCTAGCCTTTATTTCTCCAAGGACACACTGCCAACGACCATCTCTTTTCTAGTTCTTTGCTACTTCCAAGGATGTGTCCATCGGACCAGTCGCTGTCATGTCTCTTACGGTCTCTCAAGTCATTGCGTATGTCCAGGACAGAAATCCTGGGCAGTGGGACGGACCCACCATCGCCAGCACCCTCGCTTTCATTTGTGGCTTCATCGTCCTCGGTGTTGGCTTGCTTCGTCTAGGATGGCTGGTTGAATTTATTCCTGCACCAGCCGTCAGTGGCTTCATGACTGGCTCTGCTATCAATATTGCGGCTGGACAGGTCCCAGGACTGATGGGAATCAGTGGATTCGAGTAAGTTGCACCCATGCACTCGTTCGATTAAAAATTAATCATTCCCGTTTCAAGTACCCGCGCTGCAACGTACAAGGTTATCATCAACACATTGAAGGGACTCCCACGCACCACCCGCGACGCGGCCTTTGGGCTCACCGGCCTTGTAGCACTTTATGCTATACGTTATCTGTGTATATACTTCAGTAAGAAGTATCCTAGGAGAGGTAAGTTTCCCTGGGCCTGATTCTTTGACAAACTGTTAACCATTTCCATAGCTCGTCTGTTCTTTTTCATCAGCGTTTTGCGCAACGCCTTCGTTATCATCTTCCTCACCCTTGCTGCTTGGCTATATTGCCGTCACAGAGTAGATGCGAAGGGAAAATACCCTATCAAAATTTTGTTGACGGTCCCTCCTGGTTTCAAGCATATCAAACAGCCTAACGTCAGTCACAGACTCCTATCGGCTTTAGCACCAAAACTACCAGTGGCAACGATTATCCTGCTCCTTGAGCATATTGCTATTTCCAAATGTGAGAATTTTATTCATGGAACTGCAACAGCTTGCAACAGTCTTTCTGACAAATGTTCTCGTAGCGTTCGGTCGTTTGAATGGTTACAAAATCAACCCCAACCAGGAACTCATTGCTATCGGTGTTACCAACACGATTGGTTCTGTCTTCGGTGCATATCCCGCCACGGGTTCTTTCTCCCGCTCTGCTCTCAAGTCCAAGTCCGGCGTGCGAACTCCTGCTGCTGGTATCCTCACGGCCATTATCGTTATCACTGCTCTCTATGGATTGACTGATGCCTTTTTCTGGATCCCTTCTGCCGGATTGTCTGCCATTATTATCCACGCCGTAGCTGACTTGGTTGCATCACCATCTCAGGTGTGTTATCTTTTTAAAAATCATGGTAGCTTCAGAGGGCTCAATTTCTTTTTCAGACCTTTTCCTACTGGCGCGTATCTCCCTTGGAATTTATTATCTTTCTGGCAGCGGTGGTCGTAACAATCTTTTCTTCTATCGAGAATGGAATCTATACCTCAATTTTGGCATCCTTGTTCTTCCTTTTGGTTCGCATTGCTCACCCACGAGGCTCCTTCTTGGGCAAGGTCACAATTCACGAAGAAACACCCGAGCGCAAAGATGTTCGCGAGATTTTCCTTCCTCTCTCCAAGGGTGGTATCACCAACCCAAACATCAAGATCGTGCCTCCACCCCCCGGTGTTATTGTTTACAGATTCGAAGAAAGCTACCTCTATCCAAATTGCTCTCTGATCAACTCGGCCTTGGTGGATTATGTCAAAGAAAATATGAGACGCGGAAAGGACATGTCAGGTGTCAAGCTCAGTGACAGACCTTGGAATGACCCAGGTCCTAGTCGTGGAGGATCTGTCCAAGACCAAGTCGATAACGAGAAGAGGCCCGTTTTACATGCTATTGTTCTTGATTTCGCGACAGTGTAAGTAATTTAAACAGTACGTATAATCGCCTGTTTTGCTGACTCTTTTTCAGTTCGCATCTGGATACCACAGCCACACAAGCGCTCATTGACACTCGTACTGAGGTTGAAAAATGGGCAGATCATCCTGTAGAGGTCAGTAATTTTGTCAATATCCATTTATCGAAATTGACGTTGGAAATTTATTTCTTCAGTTCCACTTTGCGTCTGTTCTTTCCCCTTGGATTCGCCGTGCTCTTGTCGCAGGCGGGTTTGGTATTGGAATATCCGCCTCGAAGGTCAACGACCTTGCGGCAATTGTTCCCTATAGGGATGGTACAGAAGAGCTTCCTAGATTTGGCAAAGAAGAGGATATCGAATCGACCGACCTTAAGAAACGTCATTCAAACACTGGTTCAGCGGCCTCGCCAGGAACAGCTCAAAGCGATCTTGCACCCCCGATTTCCCCTGACACACCTTTCTTCCACATTGACCTCGCTGCAGCCGTAAGAGCTGCAGAGAGCGGATTGCACCGTGTCCTATAGACCCCCAAAAATCAATTTGAACCTCTCTCTGTCCATGATGTTTTATTCTCGTGAGGGGGTGGCTTATAAATATTTATGTACTGTATTATTGTTTGTAGGCTGTGAACTACTTATCTATGAACACGGCTTGTAATGATCTGAGTCTCTTAGTCTTCCTGTATTATATCCTCGGAATTATTTTTTTACCAAGAGTTTCGCCCCAAGTTTCGTCAAATTGTGCGAGTAATGCTTCGGGTCAGCCGGCCCGGCCGTCGACGTTCGTACCCATGTGCAATGGACTTCGCATCTTTTGCGACGACTCATGCAGTCATCGCTTCTTCGTTCTTCACGCGTGTTCCTCCCTCGGACACAACTACGGTTCTTTTCAATCCAGCATCCATTACAATCTGGTCACAACAAAGTGAGTTTAGAATCGCGAAACTTTTCCGAAGACTAGGAATATTTACGACGCGACTTGATCCTAGTGGTCTAAAATCAAGGACAAGAAGGGGGCTGCCGACGCGCAGAGGGGTGTCCTGTATACCAAAATCAACCGTGTATGCCCCGTTCTATGTGCTACTGGATTGTCCAACTGATTTACTATATCCTTGGCCTTCCTAGGAAATCGGTGTTGCCGTTAAAAGTCGGTACTGTGAACCGTTCTCCCGAACAGACGTTGAAGGTCGTTAATGCACATGTACCAGCTGGAGGTTCTGCAGACCCTGAGAAGAACATACAACTTGCGACTGTTCTGAAAAAGGCCAAGGACTTGGGCGTTCCTAAGGATAACATCGAAAAGGCTCTCGCAAACGTGAGGAACATCATATTTACGCTATGGAATTCCTAATGATGGCTCCCAGAGTGTTAAGGGCAAAGAACAGAGCGGCGAACGGCTTGTTTATGAGGCTCTTTCTGAGAAAACAGTTGGCATTATAATGTACGTCTTGACCGCACTTCTCGTATTTATGGACTGAATTCCACCTCCCATCTGCGAAGAGAATGCATCACCGACAATACAAATAGAACTATTCACAACGTCAGGGAGATTCTAACAAAACACGAGTATGTGGGTATGTCTTCCATTTTGTATCAACCTCTTAAGAATCCTATTTAGCGCTCATATGACACCGGTTAATTTCATGTTCAACCGTCGTGGATGTGTCACTGTCTCACTCAACAACTCGACTGAAAATCTGGATAGTCTCATGGTTGCCGTAGAGAACGAGGCCACAGATGTTGATGAGATGCCTGTGGCTTTAGCTCAAGAATCAGCGGAGGAAGAACAAACGTTCTGGGTGCGATGGCCTGCTGTCCTTTGTTATTAGCCATGTCACTAATCTCACTTAACAGGTTTTTTGCGAACCAGAATCCCTTGCAGCGTTGGAAGACTCAATAGAGAAAGCGGGAGACCAGCTTGGAGCAACGATAACATCGTCTGAAATAGCGCATGTGCCCGTTGACCGTAATCCCAAAGTCGAGGACGATGTGAGGGAAAAAGTGAAGGAGTTGGTGGACGATTTAGAAGCACAAAGTGATATTTTCAAAGTGTGGACTTCTTTAGACTATCCTATGTCATAGTCACATCTTATGTATGTTAAAATTTGCGTTTACCATTAGATGGTACATGTGCAGACTGCTATCCTCAAACACGAGAAAGTTTCAACTACTTATGTGCGTTATTATCTAGTCCGTCTTTCACATCCATGTAAGGATGCAACGCAAGAGGACCCGTGGCTAACTATAGGAAAGCCATAGGAGTATGTACAGTATGTGTATTAGTAGGAAACAAGTGTTCGTGCTATGCGGTGTCCATAAATTGTTTGCAATTATGACGAGCATAAACGAGATGATTCCCAAACCTGTAGAGATATGCAATAAACAGGGAGGATGACGACAGGGTTATGCGAGCCGTTAGAGCGATATATGCAAACGAGGTGTGGTACACCTTGGCTTCCCATGATATGAGGGCGAGGTACGAACAGGGACCATAAAAAGCGGAGATCGAGGAACAAGATATGGGTCGCTCCAGCGAAGAATATGGTCTATGACTCTCTAAATCTTGTACAAGGATTGCGAGTGAATTTATATTGGCGTTTTGCTGTTCTTGTACTGATGGTGTCGTAAGAAGAAGAGCTGGCCGGTGAGGGTATACGAGGTTCGTCAACCTTATGGCAGAACTCGAGGAAAGTAACCAGATTGGTCTGGCTGTGAGCCCATGCGAGCAACGTCGGGCTCGGAATGGGCTTGGCTGATGAATGCTAGCCTATTACCAGTTTTGTGGTTTGCAGACCATGTCAAAGGGGCATCAGGAAAGGGTGCCAGAGAATGTGATAAATACTTCTGTTGCGTGCTATGAGACCTGGATCTATTTGATGCAGGCGGCGAGTTCTGGTCTGCATAAGGCGACAGATGCCCAGAATAAGGCTGGTGAAAATAGGAAGGTGAGCCCTCCGCATGTTTAATGTGCGTAGGAGGCTGCTTGGTGACCAGACTTCCCCGCCGATCTGCATGAACCTTGGCAGAACCACTGGTGCCTTCTAAAGCAGATGTACTGCTACTCGAGGGGATGGGTATGGTGTCCTGCAGCCATTTTTCGTCCTCCTCGCTGGGTAGATTTGGCGTAGGAATATCACGCCTGAAGATGGGCGCATTTAGATAAGGAGACTGTCTTAGCGAGGGTGGGATTGGTGTTGGGGGCGGCTGTGGAGGAAGACGGAGTGATTGCCTACGGGGCATTCCCGCAGAGCCATGTGCAGAACTGGTGGACGAATGGTTAATCGCAGAGGCCATTGGGCAGCCAGGCCACACGCATGTCTGATTTAAATAAAAACCATTCTGACACGAGAGGTTTCAGCCAAGTCTCGGGCGGAGGTTTAATTTCAATAATTTATATTCCTATACTATCTACAACTAACCATACATTTCAGACCATCCTCCGGCAAATAATAGCAAAAAGTAAAACTAGAAGAATACAAATAGCACTGTCTAAGAGCAGCGGTGGTTTCTGCGTGCTCTGTAACGGTGTAGTCACTCGTGTTCCCTGGGCAGGTACTATTGTTCCAACCAGGGGCGCTAATGATGAATTGTTGTCGGATTGCTGTGATCCCGAAGGTGGCTGGCTTCCTGATGCCTCGGCACCAGTATTTCCCTCCTGATCACGAAGAAAATCGAGTCTGTCGTGCAACGCCTTTGCCATCACTCGCATGGCTTCTTCTTGTGCAGGTGTAAGTGGGGCCGGTGTTGGTGCCTCTGTGCTTTCATTGGCCTCTGTTCCCTTCTCGTTGTTTGTTTCACTTCGTTCCGACTCAACCGCCGTAGATGGATCTAAGTCTTTTGGCGCTGGAGCCTCATTCGGCTCTGAAGGGTCAGGTAAATGCTCGAGGTTTGTTTGTTTACAATGAGGGCATGTCCATTCTCTTGATCTGATGGAAGAGTGTCAGATTACATCCGTACAATGCATGTAAATGAGGCCTTACAAAGCAGCCAAACGCTTCCTTTCAGCCGCCGGATACTCTATAGAGCCAACACCAACTGCTGCCTGTCCCTTCAGAGGAAAAAAACCTTGCAAACCAATGATAGCTAGAGAAGAGGTGGGGATACATAAACGATGCTTGTTGTTCAACGTCAATGAACTTACCTGTTCGCACTCCCCATGCAGGCTGCCACAACTCTTCATGATCTAAATAATTATATCAGAGACCGTATTCAAGCCAAGTGGTTATTGGGACACACAATTGGTGAAGCTAATGCAGATCTGCGATTGGGCACAATGTTAAGTAGATCAAGCCTTGCAACCAAAAACCTGCTTACCTTGGTATTAAGTTCGAACCTCCCATTGGGCGTTAGAATCATGATGGATGGCGGCCGAAATGGATATTCAGCCGGCAATAAGATGCGGAAATGGTAGAGACCTCCTTCAAATTCTGTCCCTGCCGGTCCCCGAAGTGTGCAGTGCCACTCCTAAATGACGAGAAAGTTAACGACGGCCGCTACTGATAGCCCTCGGTGGAGCGGTGTTACATACGAAGATATCATCCTATAAAGACCAGGGAGTTGAAAGATCAGCCCAGCGGTATGAAACTATGGGAGAGACACACACCTCAAGAGGACCTGCTGAATAATCTGTACATGGATCGTTGGCGAGTTCTCTGGCTTCTTGCATTATACGCTTAACAGCTGTATAGAACAGGTCAGCATAGACCACATCAGCGCCCGTAGCCAATATACTGACCAGAATTGTTCTTGTTGAGCCTAACCGCCGCCATTGTAGGTATGGTAATGTTCTCTCTGGCAGTTGAAGTTGTGAGACAAGCTACGAGTAGGCAATATTTGTGCGTATGAGAAGAAAGATAATCCTTGAAGCTATGATGCACGAAATGTCCTTTGTTGTACAAGAATAGTGGTTTATTGAGTAGACGACGTGGAGGTCCGTGAGCAATTCCGATATGATTCCCTTACTCACAACTTACAGCAGCTAGTCGGCTTCGGGGAATTAGAACTAGGGGATCACGCCTGCGCTTGTAACGTGTCACTGTAACACCACGTGCCTCATGTAAATTTAGTGACACAGTAACTGTTCGCGCCGCTGCACTGAGACGACGACCTCCATGACAATTCATATCGAAAAGCTTAAAGTCCGACCGCGCAAAGGCATATCCTCACTATTTCTTAAATTTTCTTTGTCTCATTGTGTTCAACAGCGGCGCAGACTGTAATGTGCGCGACTCAACTTACAGCCATGCTGTCTTGTTGGGCGGCTTCTGGCGATTTCTTGTCCGTACAGACATGTCAAGAACATGCACAAAACTTGCACAACTGTATGCGCAGGACGGTATGTACCCATGCCATTACATGCTGCGATATCTAATTCGCCTCTATGTTTCTGATCCCTCTCATCCTCCGCGTGCGCCTTGAATGATTCTGAAACAACTATTCGATCTGGACTTCTGAACGTGTCATCAGCCTATGCCCAAGAAGCAGCACAAATCAACTATCAACTACCATCTCGCTAGATTGGGGAAGTCTATTCAATAGTGCGATGCTCGGCTACTTGGTACCCACTAATATGTTTTGCCTTTAATAATTCACCGCGCTGTCGATACCCTCTTGAGAAGGATCCCTGTTTTCATTTCCAAAAAAGTCCTCTTTCTGGGGAACCCACAAGACGGACATTCCCTTCGAATCAATTAGTACCATGAACCCTGCAGAAGCCATGGTTCGTCTATTAAACTTTAGGTACACTACCGCTTATGATATCGACGGGTTAGCTTGGGCCTTACTCAGCTTCACGGTCGAATTGTAAACTTGAAGTCACAATTCAGCCTCCAAGTCATGACGGCGAAGTAAATACACGTTTTTGCAAGTTAAGATGAGGTCTCGTTTCTTGCTATCTGTGTGCTCACTTGGTTGTCCTACGGATGCGAATAACGTGTAATTTGATGTATGTGGAGATTGAAACGCTCGTTGGTTTATGTATCAAGACCAGAGAAGGTATTTTTACGAGTTGCATTGACTTCACACGTGTTCCTCCAGTTTCTTAGTAGGCCGTCTTCTTCCCCATCCATGCCTCATGTTTGCATGATGCTTCGAGTGTCGTATGCGCACCCTCGTTGAGAAGGTCTACCACGGTGCGTGAATGACAGGCGTACACACATATATAACTTCTCTTTTTCGAGTGAACTGGCTTATAATCCTATTCTATGTACAGGCAACGTAGCAATCAGGAAGACATATCTATTTTTTGGGATTATGGTGAGTTTCCAACTCTCTTAGACAGTCTGCTAAATTCTCATGTTGCCGTGCTAGATTCGACGAGATGGACAAGCGCCATGTCCACAACGTCAAATTATGATATCGTGAAAAATATCAGAGAAGCTATCAAGACGTTTGGTGCGATAAAGAGTATCCGCTCGTATGCAGATTTCTCTTCAGAAGCCCTACCCAGATCGACAACCATACGGTCTGAACTGTCGTCGTCGGGTGTTACTTTGGTCGACTGCCCAGGAGATGGACGCAAGGATCTTAACGCAAAGATTATGATTGGTATGTTTCAGTGCCCTTTATTTGTTGTGCCTGGAATTGACGATAGTACATCTCAGTCGACATTCTGATTCATGCCTGGGACCATCCCCCACCTTACACGTTCGTACTGGTGACGGGCGACCGAGATTTGGCGTATGCAGTTTCCACCCTCCGCACACGAGGTTATCGAGTTATCGTTGTGTCTCCTTCAACGACACATACAGATATCACTGCACAAGCCACGTTACACTTAGATTGGACGAGAGTAATTCTTGGACTCGGTGGTGGTGACATAAACGGGGATACTCCTCCAGGAAACTTTTCTTCAGCACCTCGAAATTTGTCGTCGTCCCAGCAGAGACAGAAACCTGAGGGGCAACTTGGAAACACTTTTGGATCTAGTCTTCGCGCAGAAGAACAAGTCATCAATCCTCTGGCGTCTGAGTCGCGAAAGCCATACAACTCACTCTTTTCTTACCATGACCCTCAACGTTTCGATATCTTCGGTAATATCAACGAAGAAGTGTCGATCCCAGAAACAACAAGAACTGCATTTGGTTTCGGCGATGGGCCACTGTTTCCTCGTCCAGCATCTCAAACGACGAAAATGAGAGCAGACTCGGCACCTCCGAATATTCGACATTCAAGTGTCATGGATGATAGTTCACATGTCTCGCAGTCGTCGCAATCTTCTACAGAGAATCTTAACAAGGGTGACGACATGCCTTTATCCGCCAAGGGGAAAGAACGCAACACAGAAACAATGAAAAGTATCATCTCTGACGTATCTTGGGAAGCAGGCCCTACTCGTTTCTCATACTCCACTTTTGGACCGTCTGGTAATTTCACTGCACCCTTGGCTGGTCTGTCTGCATCTCCGCCTCCTGTAGAGCTACACTCTCAGCAGCCAGATTCTTCTTCTTCCACTTCCTTTAGGTCGTCAACCCTGTCGAACTTCTCCATGAATCGTCATGATCACGCAAACATGTCTACAGCCCCAACTTCTGCCATGCCTCCTGTGGCATCTGACAAAGGTGATAGCACCTCCAGACAGGCTGCTGTTCTACACGGCTCTTCAAATTCAGTGACTACAGAGACCCCATCAATGCCCCAAGGTAACGCAGGGTCGGCCACTAAAGGTGTTCAAGTGGATTCGATACGCACTGCCAACCAGTCTCCCTCGGCGACTAACGGAGGTGTAAAGGCAGGAGTCAGCATCATCGACTCTGTAACCTCACAATTACATCCCCTTACGCCTGGCAGAAAAATGTCAGACCCACCAAAGAATGTGGCCAAGAAAGAGTCTCCAGTACAAACGCCACGGAAGTCACAAAGCCCGGCCTTACCACCACCTCCCAGGCAGACATTAACGCCTAGACCAGCAGGACCTTCGACCCAAGTGTTACGTCCGAGATCCTCATCCACATTGGCTATTCCTCCTCAACCATTGGCTACTCCTCCTCAACCATTGGCTATTCCTCCTCAATTTTCTACTTTGGTCTCCGTTCTTAGAGAGCAGCAACGACCTAAAATTGCCAGTGTCACGAAATCAGCTCTTGGTGCGCTTCTCGTCAAGAGAGACCCGAATGTGTACAAGAAGGCTGGTTGTTCAAAGTTCGGTGCATACATCGCAGCAGCGGCAAAAGCTGGAATCATACAGGAGACAGTCAATGGTTCCGGAGAACAGTGTATTTCGCTTCATACTTCATATGTATAATTGATTGCAGTAGACAGCCACTGCTGTTAGGCGGAGAGTTTGTACCTTTCATTTATGATGGATGTCCTGTTATACTGTATATGTATTTATCGCATCTGTTTGCAGGTCAACAAGTTTGAAAAGCCTTGACTTTGAAACAAATTGAAGCGGTAACCATGGAAATACAACAAAATAAATACAATGTGTAAAACTACTTTTTCTTAGGGTCGCGGACGCTGAAGACGAGCACGTCCTCATCCTCCAAGTTAGAAGAAGCAATAGATGTCGAATTCGTCAACATTTTGCCCATATACGACAACCGGATTCGAGAAGCCGGCACTGTACTTCCTGTATATTGTAGAATGCGGTCTCGTAGAGTGGAAACGAGAAGAGTGAGAGGTAGATCTGGTATAGTAACAATTTGACCTTGAAGTTTCCACTCTGCCTTGGTTGAATCAGTAGGCATTTGGATTTGAAGGGATATGGGATGCTGAAAAAAAGTTAATAAGTCAAAACATGATGCACATAAAAATCCAGAATCACTGACAGGATGTAAGGAAATCCAATCCTCCTCTGAATAAAGAGCACCCCCAGGCAATTTGGCCACTTTCTGCCTCTTGGCTGGAGGCAGATTGTCGGGTGAGCCATTTTCCATCTCATCTGCGGAGCGAACCATTCCTGCTTGTGCACTTTGGATCACACTGTTTGCCGCTGCGAGCGCATCCATACGCGATTGGTGCATACCGGGTGGAGCGGGCTGGTAACCAAATGTTTGAGGGGCCTCCATGCCTTGGTAATGCAATGGGGGTAGCATGACAGGTGGTTGTGCGCTGTACATGGAGGCAGGCTGAGGTCCAGATGAAATTGTTGCAGCAGAGTACGCGCCTGTTGGAGGGGCGGGAAGAGAGGCGGGGGCTGGCGGGAGTGTGGTCAACGGAGGCGGTACAGCTGCGGGACCAATTCCAGGACCGATAGCATTGGTTTCTTGTCTGTAAAGATGGTTTATGAATATCACTAAGAATCAAAATTTGATACCGGAAATGACTCACGGTCCAAGACCCTTTGCACGATGAATAGCAGCAATTTGCTCGTCCGTGTTGACAAACTTCGAGAATTTGTCCAAGGTGTTTGCCTTGCTGGCAGTGTGTCCATCCCAGACGTCCTTTTCTTTTTCTTTCCGTCTCTCTCTTTCGGCTGCCTCCTCGCGCTTCCTCCGCTCCTCGTCCGTCTCTGTTCCGAAGATATCGACACGAGTTCTGGCAAGTCCTTGCAGTGAAGCGACGACATTTGCGCCCCTTTGAAGCTCTGAAGCCTGAGCTTTGCGCGCTTCGAGAGCATCGCGCTGTTCTTTCCATTTAGGATCGAGTAATTCAATACGCATATGCTCCTGCAACTCGTCGATAGGTATTTGTTGGTGACAAATGGAACAAGTTGTCATTGTGACCTTGTTCTTCTTCTTGTCTCCCACTGAAAGGAATTAAGCTTACTACGCAAGAAAAATTGCTAGAGAACTTACGACTTGGAACATAGTCTGTTCTGATCTTGATGGGGCCCGAAGGATTCATGGCGGCAGACTGCATGCCTTGAGCCTGAGCAATAGCCTTTTGAATTGCGTCTTGTTCCTTTTTCTGTCTGGCAGCTGCCTCTTCTTCGTCGTCACTCTGTTCCATCTCTGCGTCGTCTTCATAATTAGCACCACCAGCATTTCCAACAGCTGCTGCTGCTTCTGCTTCTGCAGCCGCTTGTTTGGCACGATGAGCTTCAACATCATCGGCAGTAGTCTCCATGATCATGGCTGCCATGCGTTTCTGAGCCAGTGTCATGTTCTCCACCTCTTGTACACTCATTGGAGGAGGAAGCTCGGAATTGGCATCGACTGCAGTGAATTCGATGGTTTGAACGATGGCGTAGTCGTGCCAATCTATTTCGGCAAAGGCCTCTATTCATTGCAACATTGTCAGGATGAAAATGGATATAGAAGAAATAGAGATATGCACTTTTCTCAGCCTCCTGATCGTCCTGTCTACGTTGCTCCTTTTCCCGCCTATTCTTCTCCCATTTCGCGTGCTTACGTGCATCTTCAAGAGTTTTCCACCGGGAATCTTCTTGAGATCGTTCCTGTAGTTGTTCCAGGATTTCTTTACTGGGTTGAATGACTTTGGTATACTGCTCTACTAAACGATTGAAATAACCGAATAGAGAATGGGTTGGGCGCAAGAAATCGAACTGGTAGTTGCGTCCTTCACGAGCCGAGAGATTGGCCAAAAAGCTACGTCCTCGACGTGCAGTAAACAGAGCTGTAAGTTTCATAATGTCCCTGGTAGAGACAGACAGTCAGGTCGGGTCCGAAGATAACGAGCATAGACGCGACGTACAGGTCAATTGGACTGATGTTAGGTAGATCCAGGATGAACTCTGCAGGAGGAGGTTCGACTCCGATATCAACAGGTTCTTTGGACTTCGTTACCTCGGCTTCTTTATCCTTTTGTGTGCCCTCTTCCTCCAATTCACCCTGCGCAACTTTGTCCATTCTGTGGCGGTAATAAGCATGATATGGGTCGACTGGATTGAGGAATGAGAATTTTGGGTCTGAACGTTGTCCTTCTCGAACCCTCTCTTCAAACTGAGGTGGATTGGCAGAGCGAGCGACGTAAAGCGCTGTCCTGTCAATTACAACTATAAAATTGGAAAGTTGAGCAACAATTTATGATTCTTTCATGGAAAACCTCACCCTTTATTTCAGGCGGAGGGAGAATGAGACCACTGCTAAATCTCAAGTTTGAGCCAGAACCAGTGGAGTTCTCCATGCTGTAATCTTCGTTCGTGTCGGCATGTCCATTCGTGACAGGGCCTTCCATGATCGTCAGTAAGAAGGTTTGGTACAGTGAATTCCAGTGAAACTGGCACACATTTCTGTCACAAGTCTTTCTTCCCACGGTCCATTTTCTATCATCCGTGTTTCTTTCTCGGTTTCTACTTATCCTCCTCTGCCTCCATGTTCGGTGCGTTTAGGCCCACAAATGTGAACCTCGGGGGTCTCCTCTGGTGTGTAAACCACGAACATCTTATGAATCATCGCAAGACTTATCTTCTGTCAGGAAAACCCCATGGAAATTGTCAGTGACGCGAAAAGCAAACGCCCGTTCCAGGCTAAAGAAAGTGGACGCTGTTATCGAGGCGGTCAGAGCTAGTGGTATAACTTGTGGCGCATTGGTGGGTCCCTTCCTATATTACCGCTGTGCATGTAAAATTCTTACAAAATTCGTGGATAGGTTCGCGCTTTGGAATTGCCAAAAGAACACGAAATGCCTGCTCGTGATAAATATACAGTTTTCAGTGCCACCTCCAAAGGGTACCGAAAGGGTATTCATAAGGTTCCCAAATGGACAAGGGTGCGCCGAGTGTCCCTATACAGTGTTATATTTCCACTGACCATCCAAACAGTTGACTCTCAGAACCAATCCAAAGGGTTTCTAAAAGTACACCGACGTGCATTCGCAATTGTATTTTATTCCCTCATTATATATAATGCTTAAAACAGGACTACTTGGATCTTTCCCTCTTTGATGCCCTTCAGCACATGTTCATTGTTCAGGAATGTTTGGAATACTTCGTCCCTTGTTTCCGGAATATCCAGCAGACTCCGGTTCTTTGAGTCTTTGAATGTGATGTCAAGGATGATGTGGGACAGAGCAGAGACGCTCAGTGCGTCTAAGAAAGGTGGAAATTAAATTCTCTGTGGCGAATAATGCACTGCGGTTGTCATACCTGTCTCGCCAAGTAGCTTTCCTAGCCTACCCGGTGTCCCAGCAGCAGCACCGATCTTGGTTCTTTTGAGATACGTGACGTGCTGTGCGAGCTTGAAGTGTTTGGCAAATAACTTCGCGACATCTCCACCCTTTTCGCCTTGGAGCTTGTTGTTTTTTAACACTCGGGTCACGTCGGCGACTCGTAAAGCCGCACCAGCCACATATATCAAAGTGGGGGCGCCGTTTGCCTTTGACTTTTGCGCAAGGCGAAGCCGGAGACTAGGAAGAACTGGACAGGAATGTTAGAATGCGTCAGAGGGCATGAGATCGTCGTACCTGTTGTAATAAATTCAACTAGTTCGTCCAGTGTCCTCGCAGTTGTCCATGAGGTCGTATCGATAATCGATGTCTCTGTCTTATGTTAATTTGAGATTGAACTAGTCGCATCGTAAAGCGTAGGACGTACCTGGTATCCGAAGGTCCTCCAGTTCGAGAGCAGATAGTTTTGGAAAACTTTTGGCCTGCATAGAAGCAAGATAATTTGAAAGTTGGGTAGGAGATTGTGCAGATAAAAGGCCCTCTGGTTTTTCAACTGCCTCTGCTATTTTACGTTTCTGCTTGAGAGTATTAATAACAGTGACCAGCTTAGCAAGCAAGATAAATGGTGCACTTTGCGCTCTTTTTCCTTTTCTCGCCTCTTCCGCTTCTTTGACGCAGCTGCATCGTCAATCTTTGATCCTTCTGCCTCGTCTACATCCTCTTCTGAGCCTCCAGGGCCGCCCTCGTCGTCTCCTGCTTCTACAAAGACATCTTCATCATCCAGGTGAGCTATGGATTCGCTTTCTTCGCCTCCAGACAGCGCAACTGTATCGTCGAGGACAAAATCGTCTTCAAGGTCGTCGCCGCCGTGTTTCATGATTTTGGACATTGAAGAGGGGTTTCCGTTGGATACCTTGTCGCAAAGAGAAGCGAGGCTTAGCGCTAAGCGAGCGCAAAAAAGTAAATATGTATTGTAGGGTCACGTGCTGCTTAAATTACTTATGATGATCTTTACGGCAGCCGAAATGTAGTGTCTCCTTGAATTTTTGCCCTGCTCCGCCCATCTCACCGTCGTCCAGTTTGCCAGAGGAGCTAGCATATTGCTCAGAGGATGCCTTGGGGCTGGCTGGGATACTTCTCTACGTCTTATACCCCAGGGAACGTCTTTACGGATTATTGGATAGCTTGCATGCTACTTATGATTTCAGTGTGCATTATACGCTTTTTTTATAAACGTATTGCATCTCAGGACAAAGCAGAGAGCGAATCTCAGACATCCAATATTCAAGGCAATTCCATCCTTCTGAACCGACGCCAATCCCCCGTCGAGCAACCTGTACTACCATTGTCGCCTTCCAAGAAGAACATGCGTTACAATAAAAATGCCCGCCGTGTAAAAGCTAAGAAACCTGTCGTAAAGACGACTGAGTTGGCGGTTCTCCGTATCGAGAAGACAAAACAACCTTATGAGTTCTTCCTTGTCCTCGACCTTGAAGGTACATGTAAACTGGGTTCCGACTTCAATTACCCCAATGAAATCATCGTACGTCGAATTCCTCATAAGACCGCAAATATCCAACACGCCTAAGCTTGCTATTTTTTATTAGGAGTTTCCGGTATCTGTGCTTCACTGGACGGATAGACAGGAAGACGGGCAAGCTGATACTCTCGAGGTTTTGGCCGAATTCCGGTCATTCGTCAAGCCAACTTGGAGACCGACACTATCAGACTTTTGTACAGAATTGACAGGTATCACCCAGGTCTGTACCCAGCCATTCATATCTCTATACTTAGAATATTAACGTTCCCCAGGAGCAAGTGGATACTGCCCCACACTTCTCAGAAGTCCTGGCTAATCTCGAAGCATTCTTCGTGAAAAATGGTCTGATAGAAGAAGGCACCAAGAAACGCCTAAAGCGATTCTGCTGGTGCAGTGATGGCCCATGGGATATTCGTGATTTCTTCGTAAAACAGTGCTTCATTTCTCAGGTAAGTAAAGGAAAATATAGCATGTTCCAATCTCTACCATCTCCATTTCTTTCGTCTTAATCTAGGTCGAAATGCCCACGTGGATTAAAGGTGATGTGCTCGACGTACGCTTAACCGTTCGACAGTTGTCTCCAACACCAAAGGTATGACATTGCCAGCGATAAAATATCCCGTCAGTACATGGAGTCTGATACATGGCGTAGATAACCAATGGTGTACGGTGGCCTTCGTTGAATATATCTGCCCAGCTAAAAATACTTGATCTCCCGGCTTTCGAGGGTCGACAGCATAGTGGCATCGACGTCAGTCAAAACCTCCGGTTTCTCTGTATTCATCCATGACATCGTAGTGGGAAAAACTGACTCGGTTATTTGCCTCACACAGGATACCCGTAACATTGCTAAGATTGTCACCGAGCTTGCAAGACGAGGTATTCGTTTAACACCGAATACAACAATATATCCGGGCAGGAGATGGAGTTGGATGGGAAAACATGGCCAAATTTTGGAGGATTGTATTCCTTGAGAGCTCGTGAACTAGTAGTGTACCATTAGTCTGGGGTATAGGCTGAAATATGATTCCGTTTATACTTTCAGGGGCGCTCCATCGGCCTCGTTAACCGTCATTCAAGTTCCTTACAGCTGTAATCGTTGATCGCAGTATTCGCATTCGTTGCAGAATACATTGGCGGCCGGTTGTCCTCAAGAATTCGTCAGCGCTTTCCCTCCCTCCGTTTCCGCCCATCTGCAGCTGACGGAGCAGTAAGTAAACCTTTTTGTTTCATTCCCATGCTTCGTATTTGGATTGTTACCAGTTCCCTTGCGCCAAATATTCCTCGTAGTCCCGGTAGCAAATCATCGATTGAAAAAAAAATATTAAGAACATTGGCTGAAATAATTTCGGCACTGCGCGTGGCTATTGATACAGTGTGGCACCCCAAGGTCAATTGTATGATATATATATATGCGAGAAGATCTATTTCCAAAGTGAGTCGCCTCCATCACACGACTGATTAAATATGCAAAGGTATAGTCCAGAAAGTATTGTGTACAGGCAATTCACTAAAGCAGCCGTTAGATACACTGAGACCAAAAAATAGAACGTTACTCACGAAATCCCACAATGTTCCGAAGCAAGGGATGCCCGCCTCCTTGCACCCTTGCATGATTTCCGAGTTACCGATATAATTTGATGTGATGAAGACGACTAGTGATAAGGAAATCAGTAAACAACTGCGATACTGCAACTCCAGTAAATCATTTACCTTCGGCGTCCCAGTATGTGTAGGCTTCCTTCAAAATCTTCATAGAATCTGGACGACCCCCTCTCGCTTTACTGTCCCAGAGAAGCAGACGCTCGGGACCGATGTGTTTGTGGATTAATCCACTGATAGTGGGACCGAAGGTCTTTTCTTGTTCAGAACCTGCGGATTATCAAATTAGCAACATTTCACCCACGATGCTCCTTCTTCGAGATGCTTACCGATCCATATCAGGTACCTGGGAGCGTATTAAGCCTCGATCTCAAGAAGTAAAAGGAAAATACTCACCAATATGGTGACTGGAGGCACGTGGAAAGCGCAGCTCCTATACCCGTTCCAGTGCAAATGCGGATACCACGCTTGTAGAGTGTTGATGTGTTGGAGACTCCAGCAAACTGTAAAATGTGAGATTGGAGCGTACGTACGAATTTAGCTTACTCATACCTTCAGCTCACGGGTCCAGAGAGTCTTGGGTGGGTTGTTGACGAGGCTCTTTGTGAAATCACCTAATGCGTATTCAGCATGCCGGAGAATTTGTTTTGAACGCGAGTAATACCTTGAACACCAGCAATCATATAGTGATATTTGGCGTGTCTGCTTTCACTGTGACAATTTTTAGAACCGAGTCCACGAACAATGGGAAAACGCGAAAGACTCACGAAATAATACCGAAAGCGTGGTATTCCATGATCGACGAGCGGCTGATTCTTCCTAGGAGGCCTTGTTGCATTCCACGCTTGAAACGAATGATAGCCACCTTCGCCGAAGGCTGTAGCAAGGCGTTAATATTTGGCATGCGTCAAACTCGAGTCCGACTAACCAGTTCAATGTCGACAGGCACTTCGCGGACGAAGCACCAAGGAAGTGCAATGCTATTATTGGCGCGTGAGCTTCTCCGGGTGGCAGTTTGTAAAGTCAAACACATACAAGACAGTCATTCCCATAGTAAACCAAAAGTCTTGATGACGGACGAGAGCAACGCCGTTGAGATTCCATGAGCGAGTGACGGGGTCGTAGGTATCTCCAAGAATGACGAAGGTCCCTGCAAATAACTTATGAGTGTGGCAAGGCACCTACAAAACGAGCATACACACAGGTGCAGATAAGTCCGAGCCAACCAACGAAGCGATGATGACGTTCGAAAACACTTTTCGGTCTGGATAAGCACGTATACTTGCGGCTAAGTTTAAAAGACTTACTTGTGATGGGTGTTGCGTACCCAAGGGAAAGCGCTCAGAGCACTGACCATGACTGCGATGTTGGTGACCACTCCCATAACGAGGACGGCATCGTGTGTGACATCGAGTTTCCGGAAATTGTTAACGACCTTGAAAAGTAGCCAGAGGACACCAGAGAGTGCACAACCACTGTGAATGCCTCCCAGATGCTGTTAAACATGCGAGCGTCAATGAGTGATCGACACAACGACAAAAAAATATTCTGTACAAACCTGGAGAACAGAAGTGCAACCCAATCGGAACCAGAGAGGAGGCCACTATAATAATTGATTAATAAATAAATAAACGATCGGAGGATGATAAGAGCATACTTTAGCAAAGAGAGTATTAACAAAGAGATAGAGTAAACGTCCAAAAACTTCATTGCGCATTAAGATAGCAAAGTTGAAGTTGGCAACGACGATAGCGCCGGAATATTTCATTCCGTAGGGCCAGTGTCCTGAAGCTGCAAGAGCAAGACCGATCATGTTGATTCCGAAGGTGAAAGTGAAGAATTTTCTGGCGAAGAAAATTTTGTTGAATGATAAGTTATAAGTGAGTGTAAAATACCTACCTGTATGTGTTGAACCAAAGTCTCCACAGTACCCATTTTGAAACCTTTTTCTTTGGTTTTCCAGCAGGCTTTGGCTTCGTGGCGACGACAACTTCTTTGGTAGTGGTAGTCACGGCAGAGTCTTTCTCCTTCGACGATGGAATTAGGTCAACAACATCGACGGGTTTTTTGGTGTCGTTGTAAGATAGCTGAACGGGAGTAGGGTCGAGTGTCCCCTTCTCCGGATCGACGGGCATGGGGTTTCCGTTGAGTTGGTCGGACATCAGGGAAGAGAGGATCGACTCTAGGAGGGATCACGAAAACAAGCAAGTCCTAAAGGCAGGGGCACGGAATCGGGTGTTTTGGATTGTGGGCTTTTATACGCAGCCATAACCAGGGAGGGGTACTACGAATCCCCATAGGAAGGTTCTTCCAAAAAGAGATATTGCACAGACTGCAGAGAGCAGCAAACTCGCAGGCGTTGGGTTGGCTGCCCGGGTTCTGCGATCCCGACATTCCGGCATATCGGATCCATGCGAATGCATAATGTACTGTAACCCGTGCTTCAGGGAGTTGTAAGTGAATGGGAAAGCGGCACTGATATCGATAGCAGATCTCCAAGGCTAACGGAGCGAGATGTCATTTACGCTAGCAAGATACGGATGATCTGGTTTCACGTCATCCGTATCCCACTGTACGACCCTCTGGTGCGTAATGAACTTCTGGCGGTGATAAATAGAAAATGGCAGTAAAGGATCACGGTCCCACCAAGATACTCACCGTTCCTTCCATGGATCGAAACCCAAGTAAACGGGATCAGTTCTCATGAGAAATTCATGAATTTCGAATGTAGTTCCACAGGAGCATGGCATTAACTAAGAAGTAGTTGAAGGTACCGACTCCATAGTTTCGGAAAGCTATTATTGAAACTTGAGAACGATCCATGGATTCGAATCTATGGCAAGGCTGGTGAGGATTAGAAGCGCCCACTATAGAAAAAAATGCACACGGAGATAGCGCCAATGGACAGCGTCAAGTTCCCCGATGGGTAAATACATCTCTGGGTTATCTGGGAAAGGGAAATGACGTGAACCGGTCCAGATATGCACTCACAATAATAGCCGCGACGAGATGCCGAAAAAATAAGAGAGAAAAGGTTGGACAGGATACTCGTAGTACGTCGGGTGAAACGCTGTCGACTGTCGAGTCGTCGGTCACACAGTTCGCGTTGGAAGATATGTGGAGAAATGAGTCGTTAAAATGCTATGTCGGGTACGTAACAATGCGCCTAGATCCAACGGGTCAGGGACGGAAATGTATTTTTGGTCAATAAGTGTCCTAATTTGGATGTCGACTTCGGCCACGTCTCTCATCCTAACACGGTAATAGATGTCTTCCGGAGGCTGATGGGTTGGACTATTCGGATGGAGATCCTATATCAACAAATAATTTACACAATCTGTATAAAGATTAAAATACCAATAGAAAATAATTTATTCCGTTTCTGCAAACTCGCGTAACTCTTGTAAATGTCTTGAAACTTCTTGCTTGAATAGCGCAATTTCTTGACTGTTCTTCAAGATCGCCCGCACAGTATCCTCTTTTAATCGCGAAACCTTCTCCAACTGCTCTTTGTAGCTGCGCAAGAAAGGAATAATCAGGCTAAAGGCGTATAAGGGCTTAATGTGAAATGTTACCTGAACTGCAGAGCTTGCAGATGTGATTTAACACCGAGTCCATTGGCAATCGCGGCTGTCCTAGCTTGAGCCAGGTCGCGCTCCAGTCTTGAAGCTTCCGCGTTTGAGACTTGTGCCTCCTGTTGTGCCGCCTAAAAGCGCAGTCAAAATTGTTGGTTGCAATGCAAGAGAAAAATGTGCCTACATCTCGTAAATCATCAGCTTGCTCATTGAGACTGGTAGCTTTCTTTTCCAATTCACACAGTTCATAATCCACGTTTTTACACTCCGTAGTGTATTGGTCGAGCTCGTTATTGACTTTTACAGACTCTGCCTCAAGAGTGGCCCTTTCCACTCGTTTGGCTTCTGCTATGCTGCTTAGAGTTGGTTTGATTGATTTTCGTATATCGAGTCCGATAAGAAGTTGTTGAGGATTCGATGACGCTGAATTGAGCTCCAATGTGAGATCTACATCTTGCCATGGTTCCGGGGGATTGGGGTAAAGACCCAGAGAAGACAGCGCATTGGTATACGTGTCTAAAGCTTCTTCTACTGCGGCGGCACGGTTAGTGACTTTTACTTCCAAAGACATGACGGTTTTATGTGTTTCTGCGATCTTTTGTTTGAGATCTTCCAAATTTCTTGTCAATGTCTCGCGGTCCGTATTCATCTTGATAACTTCTTCCGGGGTAAGATTTTGAGTTTTCACAACTTCACCGAGCTTGTTGAGCTCGGCTTTGAGCTCGTCCAAAAGCTCGCCTGTGGACAAAAGTGGTCAGAATGTCAAAGGATAAGAAACATTTTTATTTCAACATGCCTCCTCTGTTCAGCTCGGCTTTTTCGAAAGCAATCTGTTCGACAAGTTTATCTCTTCTGCCTTCATATCGTTCGAGAATTTTCTTAAGCTTTTCGCAGTCTTTCTTCAGTTGCTCATTCCGAGTCTTGAGATCAGCTACCATTGGCTGTGAAGTATATCAGCCTCTGATGTATCATCATCCTACAAAATCCTTACTGCTGATGACTTAAGTTTGCTGTATTCTGCTTTGGCTTTGTTCAGCTTCTCTGTTTGTCCGTCCAGTTCTGCCTGTACACCTTCGTTGCGTTTTTCTAAAGCGAAATAGTTGAGAGGTGGTAATAAGAAGAGATATATGACATGAACTGACGATACCGCTCTTCCATGATTTGGTTCCATTCAGTAAAATCGTCCTGCAAGTCGAGCCAAAGAATATATGTTTCTTCATTATACTGAAATGCAAGTGCTTTATGGTCGAATGGATCGTCAAACCATTCTGGTACGTGTGTGGGATCTTGAATTGTCGGGTGTCCACTCTGTAAATATTCACTTCGCATCTACAACTATATGAATGCAATTTTACAAACTTGATTGGAATAGGAATACCTTGCATAGTTCGACCAGCCAGTGCAGCACTCCTAGCAAGTAAGGCCAAGAATGAGGACTTGCTACAGCAGCTAACCATTTCGAGTCGAGTTGATTCACAAAAGGATATTTCAATGCTTTTAAAGCTGGTATAAACTCGTCCTCGAATCGAGCACCTTCCCTCAGAGGATGACAAGGGTCTAAAGTAAGGACTAGGGTATCGAATATTGCTCTGTAGTCCTTCCCTTGCATACTGTTTAACGTTTGCGTGGAAATCTCGAAGCCCGATTCGGTGAGATATTGGTGAACATCGATCCGCATCTTGCTTTGATAAGATCGTTCTCGTAGAGGTCTAGTATCCTTCATAATTTGACTGGCTGACGGTGCACCCAACGCGTTACCACCTCCCCATATAGAACCTCGTCTAACTGAGCTAGAAGAGGTTGGTCCGGTTATATGCTAATATAAAGGATATATTCACATACATACTTTGACATTGGTGTTCGACCGTAATTTGGCTTGCTTGTACTCTGCAGCAGGGGATTTGTGTTCTGAGATCTAATCATGGATTGCCTAGGATTGGTGCTGGGTGGTGGGACGTTAGGTGCTCGCATTGCAGGGCCAGCGAGTGACATTCGAGAGCTTGAAGGCTTCTTTGCCGTCGATGGCATAGGAATCCCAGACCGAGCATTGTGAAAAGGATCCGGTGGTGGTTGCATCACTGAGCGCCTACGCGAATCCATGATAGTGTCGGAGAGCCGAGATGAAGGTCTTGTTGAAGTACAATTGTTTCGCGTGACAGGCGCGTCGCGTCACGAATGAGCTTCCTCACGTGATGCTAAGCGAACCGGGCCGAGATGTTTTGGAATCCGTTCGGTACCTACTATAAGGCCTGACTCAGAAGTCGACGAACAAAATGCCTCTCCTTGTCTTTTCTGCATCTGAACCCCCATAGATCCAAACTATGTCCGTTACTCGTGAGCTTTTTGGAGGCGCAATAACAGCTCAAACTCCCCAAGATCTGGTGGATGCTTCGTGAGTGATTTTTAAAAGCACGTTCCATACTTTCGGCTGATGCATTAACGGATAGCGATTTGCGACAAGTACCCGATACCCAGGAAGTCTTCATGTATCGCAACTCCAATGTCAGTATCATTGTTGAGATTTTGCAACAAGTCGAACCCTCCCACTTGGATGACGCGATTCAGCATGTATCTCCTTCGATGTCCTTTTTGTATTTAATTTACTGATGCAGTTATCCATCTCCATTATAGTTTTCACTTTGACTCTCTCGCTCATGACAACTCGGCTCAAAACATCCAAGTGGAAACTGTGTACCGGTTGCCTAATGACAGAGGTGATGATACGCCATCGGCGACCATCTTGAAGGGGAAACAGTCCGTCCCAAAGTTCAATCATGTCGCGGTAGACAAGGTTCAAGTTTTGATGGCTCTTTACCGTGTTGAAGAGAAATCGATTGATTTAGTGGTAACCTTCAACATCCCTCTCGAAGCCGTCGGTGGAGGAGCGGTCATCCAGGAGCAAAGGGCAAATGCCCAAACTGATTTTGACGCATTCTCTCGTTCCTTACGCATCGTGGACTTTGGCCTTTTTGCATAATGAAATGATGTTATATTAACTGTGTGAAGACATATGTACCCAGAATAATGGAAATAGGAACCGACGTGCAACCTCTGGCTCTGGTCCGGCATTTGCTCGCCACATACTTGCCTCTTACCACCCGAATGCAAAACAATGGTGAGGTGGGGGATTAGATTGGCTCTCCCCGTATCTAAAAATGGGAAAATGTTTTCTGGGCTACTGATTCTTTTTTCATTTGGCCGCGCATAAAGAGTTCCGGCTCCTGTCTAACGTCTCGATCACCTAGTTGATGGTTGTGTGTCCTTTTATTTCCTATCTGGCCAAGTTCATGTGCTCTCTTACCACTATCCTCCTTGATATTAGTGGATAACGGATTGAGGCCTACATCCCACGGTGTACCTGTCGACCCGTTCTTTCGTTTCATATCGTTGGTGTGGAACGACCGAGATTAGCCCGCGATACGTATACTATTTCCAGTGATAACTACATGCTCGAGTTACAGCTTTCAAGTTTTTGTCTGAACTGGCCGGCGTCAAGTTTATTGCCATGTGTGCTGTCAATGCCCGTCCGAAGAGATCGTGTCCGCCCTCCCGCCCCGAGCCTCGTCGTATTCTTGTCTTCGCCAAACCCATGATGTGCGGCATTTAATGTGCGCAACGTTGCATCTATGCACAGGAATACGGGACGGTGGTCGGTACTGGGTAATAGCGACGTTTCGATGATGTAATGAACTGACTCGTTCCTCCGCCCTTTCATGGACGTGAATCCAGGGGATTTGCTAGGAACTTGGTCCACAGCCAAGTCCCCTGCGGAATTTGCTGTGAGAAGATAAGATGATTTAAATAATGCAGAACAGTGGAGATACTGCATAGATACATGATTTGCACGCGCGAGTGCCTTATCAATAGATTTTATGCAGCCTAATCTTCAAAGGAAAGATTTGTGCACCATAATATTAATATGTGAGAAATTTGGAGCCAGCTTTGCTGACCTACGAAATACGCGTAATACACAGAGACATGGCTTATCAATAGAAAGACGTATTACAGATACATAGAATGATACAGAACGTGGTCAGCTCAATGACACGACTAGGGATGTGCACTAAAAAATAAACCGTAACCTGAGCCCTTCGAAGCCATATTTTGGTATCCTATAGGATGGCATCAGTGTGGTCTAGACTCATCAAGTTCCTCTTCTTCTTCAGGTTCTTCTACGATTCGTTCACGGACGCCTGTGCTAGCAGCTTCGGCTTTAACTTTGGCTTCTTTTTTACGTTTTGCAGAATCCTTCAACTTTTCCCAGCGTTCTCGGAATTTCGCGATCATCAATTTCTAAACAGTTGAGATTTCACTTATGGCACTTGTTGCTTGTTTAAAGGAGAAATGGTGAGCTCACATTCTTCTCGTTCTCGACCCGCATCAACCTCAATTCGTCTTCAAGTTCTTTGACTCTTTTGGCATACTGCGCCTCTCTGCCCGTAGCTATTCCCGGTATGGGCACAGCAGGCACTGTATTGATGTTCAGACTGCTGAAATCTAGTGGAGGACCGGGACGTTGGAGCACCGCCGACGCGCCCAGCGCCCGTTGGGCCTATTCGGAAGATGTATATCAGTGAAGTGCTTTATGATGTTTCATGGAGACAAGTCACCTCCCGAGTAGCCATGAATATACTGTCTCGAAGCTGGAGATCCTGTTCTTTTCTCAATTTTAACACTCGCTCTGATGCCTCCAGACGGCTTTTCATTGAGCTTATTTCTGCTTTTAAGGTTTCGTTTTCCTTCTTTAGGACTGCAGGTGAAGGTTCGGCGCCAGATGGAATAAGATAGAAAGATCCTGACAAGTCATCCCCTACAAGAAGACGGAGGTTAGCGAAAGAAACGCCCACCATAAATTTATATTACGATCTTACCGTCCTCCAGGAAGTCATTGAAGTCATCGTCCTCTTCGTCGAATGACGACTTTGTCGATGAGTTTGCGAATGATTTGCTTCTTCTCGAAGGACCGCTTTTACTTGCTTCCCGGCCGATCCCAATTTTCCTCGTAAATTTCGAGAAAATAGGTTCGTCCGCGTCTGTGTCGCTACTTGCATTACCGTCGCGTGAACGTTCTTCTGACTTGATCTCGGATGACAAAGTATCCTTTGAATCCTCATTACCGAGAGGCACAGTAGCGAAAGCAACGGGCTGGGATAGATTGTCTAGCATCCCTTGCATAATGTTCCAGAACTGATTGAACGCATCTCCGGGATCTGACTGTGGGGTTGATGTTGATTATGATTATCACTCAAAGACGTAGGTCGAAGCCGTAAAGACTGCGTAACTTACACGCTGTCCAAGAAGCATGAACGACTCGTCCCCAGCGTTCTGTGAATCTGTCAAGGGGCGCAGGGGCTGTGGGGATGAGGTATTCATCCTGGGTGGTCCAGCCTGTGGATTTGAGTCGCGTCGAGGCGGCGCAGCCTTGGAAATGTCGGAGATCTGGGGCATAGACGGGTCCTTACCTTCTGCCTTGAGTTGATCAATCCTACGCTGTAGATCTTTGGCAGATTTACAATGTTCGTTGTAAAGCATTCCAAGTGTGCGCCTTGCCTGAGCAATAACCAGGTATTAGTTAAATGACGGCAGATATACAGGGAAAACCGTCGACAGACTGATTCATCGTTGCTTCGTTCAATGGCAGCCTTGTAAGCATCTGCTGCTTGATAATGTTCTTCAGCAGCGAGAATAAGGAGGCCTTTAGCAAGATACTCGTCAGCATTTGCAGCATGCTGATGAGCCTGATGGTGATGGTGGGCAGACCATTGTCAGTGACCGACCTGGGGATCCCAATCGAACGCTTGATTTTTCAACGTACTGTGTTCATAGGTGTGTCACTCGGGGCCATCTAATGCAGCTCAATATGCTCAATTGAATATCAAGTTCCTAATTCTGTGTTGCAAGAGCGTCTTGTGCACAAATATGTCGCAGTCTAATAGAGTACGTTGGAGGTAGACCAGCAAGAGCGGTGGGACAGCAATGTTCCAAATTTAGCAACTACATGGCGCCAATTGAATTACGGCCTGGGCCAACTACTACTTGTACAAAGGATAGAAAGGAGTGAAATCGGTGCTCATAGGGGTCTGAACTCTCCAGTAAACTGACCTCTCCTATCACAAAATGAGGGTGTAGGGCGAGATTTACGCCCTCAGACTCCTGAGTAAAATTCAGCATGAACTTTACCTACAGGGAAAGAAAAAGAATCGGTTATTGTGCCCGTGGCAGGTGCTTCAGGAGACTTGAGAGATATAATTACAGTGGTGTTGCGTTGGAGACAAATCGCAGCACTGAGAGCTCAGAGCTGGTCAATGAGTGAAGAGAAAGTCGTGACATGTGACTATGACTGTACTGGATTATTGCTCAGCCCGATTCGAAACTGACACTCCCTCCTTTCTTTTCCTCCGTCGTCGTCAAGGACAGCCTAAATTCATATTATTCTCTTCCTACAGCCTCATCTCGCTTGGTGTACTTTATTACTTGTATCCTTTCTCAACATGGCCGCTGTTCCTGGTCCTCTGTAAGCTGACGCCCATCTTCTTCCCAAACATCACTCATCTCACTTCGGTTTCTTTCCTTAGCACAAAAAAGATCAGGGTCACAGGTGCGTTCTCCTGCTCAAATTTCAATATTATGGATGTCATCAACCTTATGTCTCTGCTTTTGTATCAGTTGTTGCCGCGGATGGGCTATCCAAGAGGGATGTCTTTCGTCTGCCCGACCCATTCGCAGTCATAACAGTAGACGGGGAACAGACGAACACTACCAGTGTGATCAAAAAGACTTTGAATCCCTATTGGAATGAGAGCTTTGATATGTGTGTATTAGACCTTAACAACTATCTTATCATTTTTGTCCCTAACTGACTTGTTCCTCTCCCTAGTACTGTGAAGGATTCTTCGGTCGTGGCCGTACAGATCTTCGATCAGAGAAAGTTCAAACGAAAGGACCAGGGCTTTCTTGGTGTAGTAAATGTTCGAGTTAGCGACGTCCTTGATTTGGAGTTGGGCGGTCATGGTATGTTTCCTTTATTTGTTTCTTTGTCATTGCTCCGCAGTTGACAACTATCTCACTGCGTCCTAACAGAAATGCTTACACTGGACCTCAAAAAGTCCAATGACAATCTTGTCGTTCATGGCAAACTTATCATGTATTTGTCTACAAACATCTCGCAGCCCATATCCAATCCAGGGCCCTCCCAAATATCCGGTGTCACCACGGCCCTATCTGAAATGGGTCTGGCCTCCAACTCAGCATCCACCAGTACAGCAAACCTTACGATGACTAGTTCGACCACTGCAGGAAGCACTTTATCGAGGACAGCAAGTTCTCACGCCACCGCGACCGAAGGCCCGTCCACAGTTCCTAATAACGGAGTTACCTCGACTGCTCCTTCGGAGGCTCACAACCCATCTTCAAGGCCTACGAGTACTGCCACTTCAAGTGCAATATCTGCCACCAGTCCCAGCGCCGGTCAGGCTGCAGCAACGGGTGCCCCAGGAGTCACCTCTCCCACCAACAGCAATCAGCAACAAACAGCTCAAATGCGTAATTTCAATCCGAATGTCGATCAGTACGGGCCTCTGCCACCTGGATGGGAGAGGCGTATCGATCCTCTCGGGAGGACGTACTATGTTGATCATAACACTCGCACGACCACATGGAATCGACCATCAGCTAGCGCAGCTGCCAATACTTCAGCGCAAGACAGTGAGACCAATGCCGCCCGTGATCAACATTCTCGTCGCATTTTAGCAGATGATCTACTTGAAACCAGCAACCCTGCGTACCGAGCAAGTAATGTCCCTGCTCAGCAGGGTGCTGCTACGACTCCGCAACCAGAACAACCTGCAGCTATCACCACCAGTACAGCTACTACAGCTGGGTCGGGTAGTTTACCAAACGGATGGGAGGAGAGATATACACCGGAAGGCCGGCCTTACTATGTTGATCACAACACAAGAACGACGACTTGGGTTGATCCACGCCGTCAGACTATCATTCGTGTGATGGGTCCAAATGGTCAAGGTTCCGGTTTACAACCACAGACCATTTCGCAGCTAGGACCTTTACCCTCTGGATGGGAAATGCGACTTACATCAACTGCTCGGGTGTACTTCGTCGATCATAACACCAAGACCACCACCTGGGATGATCCTCGTTTGCCATCCACTTTGGATTCTAATGTCCCCCAGTACAAACGTGATTTCAGAAGAAAACTCATCTACTTCAGGAGTCAACCTGCCATGCGCGCTCAACCCGGTAATTGCCAAATTAAGATTAGGCGTAACTTCATCTTTGAGGACAGTTATGCTGAGATTATGAGGCAAACGCCGAATGACTTGAAAAAACGATTGATGATTAAGTTCGACGGGGAAGATGGTCTCGATTATGGTGGTTTGTCCAGGTACGTATCTTTGATTATAAAGATGTCAGTCAATAAAACTTTGTCGGAATTACAGAGAATTCTTCTTCTTACTGTCCCACGAAATGTTCAACCCTTTCTACTGCTTGTTTGAATATTCCGCCCACGACAACTACACGCTGCAAATTAACCCTGCATCTGGAGTCAATCCTGAACATTTGAATTATTTCAAATTCATTGGGCGTTGTCTAGGACTCGGTATTTTCCATAGAAGATTCCTGGATGCCTACTTCATCGTCAGCTTCTACAAGATGATCTTGAAGAAGAAGGTCACATTATCAGATTTAGAGAGTGTTGATGTCGAGTTGCACCGAGGTATGACCTGGATGTTGTAAGTCTATGTACCGTTTTATTTGTTACAAAACGTACGAATCTAATTGTTTTTACAGGGAAAACGACATCACGGACATTATTGACGAGACGTTCACCACGACCGAGGAACGATTTGGAGAAATGGTGACCATTGAGCTCAAGCCGGGTGGCGCAGACGTCCCAGTCACGGAGGACAACAAGAAGGACTACGTGGAAAGTGTCGTTGAATACCGCATTTCCCGTCGCGTCAAAGAACAATTTGAGGCATTCATGTCTGGTTTCAGCGAGTTGATTCCTCAGGACCTCATCACAGTATTTGACGAGCGCGAACTTGAACTGCTCATTGGTGGCATGTCTGAAATCGACGTGTATGTAACCTCATTTTTCAGGTAGCATAATTAGCGCTTATCGTCACCCCTTTTTAGTGATGACTGGACCAAATTCACGGACTACCGTGGATACGAGATGAACGACGAGGTGATTCAATGGTTCTGGAAGTGCGTGCGGAGCTGGCCTCCTGAGCGTAAATCACGCCTCCTGCAATTCGCGACGGGTACATCACGTATTCCTGTAAATGGCTTCAAGGATTTGCAAGGCTCCGATGGTCCAAGACGATTCACCATCGAGAAGTCGGGCGATCCCTCCCAACTCCCTAAGAGTCACACATGTTTCAACCGCATTGATCTGCCCCCCTACAAAGATTATGCGAGCTTGGAACATAAGCTAACATTAGCTGTCGAGTAAGTGTTGTTTGTTATTTTACTATTGGGCTTTGAATTAACCACATTATCCAATCTTTAGGGAAACTGTTGGTTTCGGACAAGAGTGAACTGTTCGACAAATGTTACACCTGCGTTCTATGTTTTATGCTTATGCTCTTTTTATGTCCATGGATTTCTTGTTTCAGCTTTTCGACTTAATACTGCACACGTCCCAATCATTCTGTACATTTACGATCTATTCAGCTATTCGACTAATTTTCATTAAGCACTCGAAACAAACCACATGACACCCATTTGCGGTTTCTCGATAACAGACGAATATTTGTTGTGATTTCCCTTTTGTCTCTTTACTTTGCATTCTTTCGCTCTGCTACCGGATATAACACATACATATGTCATCTTTATCGGTTTCCTCAATACATTTTTATTGGAATTTGAGTCACGTCAAATAAATAAATGAAAGGTTCAAATTGATTGAACGTTCAGGAAGTAATGTTACACTGCTAAGAAATATTGTACAAGGTATGGGTAATTTTAGCATTAATTCCTTTCGAGAGAAAAGAGAAAAAGTAAAAATAGCATAGATAACACCATGGATGAACGTCATGCTGGCCTGCATGGTCCCGG
The DNA here is from genome assembly GCA_964017145.1 of Agrocybe praecox. NCBI lineage: Eukaryota > Fungi > Basidiomycota > Agaricomycetes > Agaricales > Agrocybaceae > Agrocybe > Agrocybe praecox. Next base: position 2,656,593 of record OZ024844.1, on the reverse strand, counting down.
TAAGAAAAAGCGCACACATATAACAAAGGGTTAATACGGGTATCATCATGAAGGGGAGCACTATCGTTTTTCAAATGCGAATGCGATATAAATATCTGATAAGCCAAGTGTTTAGTCCAAAGGGAAAGATGAAAAGAAGATAGGCATGTCGGACAGGACTCACTGGCTGCTTCCCACTGATCTTCATCCATTGCCGACGCACCCTCCTCATCTACAACTTTCATGCGAACAAGAAGTGGCTTAAAATCGGGGTGCTCCTGGTGTTCCTGGAATACCTGATGGAACTCTTCTTTGTAAATCGGGAACAGACCATACTCAGCGGCCATCCTGGAAAAGAAAGAAGCGAAATTTGTGAGTACATGGAAACGCGACGTAAATTCGGGGAAAGTGATAACGATAAAGGAGGGAAGAAGAATGGAGAAATGCGCCGCGACTATCCGCTTCGGATAACTTGAGTATATACATAATGGTGATAGGAAATAAGATCGAGGATATGTCGGACGCCGTGTGTGGGTAAGTAGATGTACATACTCGAAGTAAGGAACTAGTCGTAAGCGCGGTAGAATAGATATCCGACATAACGAGAGTAGAAACGTTCCCGCTGACAAAGGAACGAAGCACGGTTGAATTTTTGGACGTGAGAGAAGAGGATGAAGACGCGAAAACGCGGCTCCGATTTTCGATCAAAGAGCGAATTATGCGAAGGGCAGCGAAGTAAATTTTTTGAAAGAAACGATGCGAATGGTGTGGAGATACGATAAAAGAAATAAACGACGCACTGCACAAAATTCTCCCATCGCACGACGTATTCCGGGACGTTTTCCACGGCATCCTGTAGGAAGAACCAATATTTATGGCCGAATACTGGACGCTCACGGTCTTCAAAGGTAATTTTATATACCGAGTTACCGAACGAAAGCTCTTCGGCGTCTTGGGGAATAGTATTTAGATGTTCTCTGTGTAACGCACGCACCATTGCGCGCAAATTACGTTATTGTGAAGGTTACCAGAAATGGAAGTAATGAAAGAAGGTGAAGTGAGAAAGGGCACGAATGTCTGGCTGAAGGTACTCACAAAAGAAGATCAGCATTTGGTATTGTACCAATAAACACTCCGCCTGGCCGTAGATGCTTGGTTACATTGTCCAACATACACCGAGCCTTTTGAAGTGTTTCAAATGCGTAGTGCATGCAGAACTGCATGGACACGACATCAAAAGGCTGGACGAGTTTTGCTGGGGGGAATGCTTTTGAAATTGGTTGTGTATAACAATCGAGAGCAGCAAAGGTTGCATCGAAACGAGGACCTCTCAAGCTTTCCCAACGACCTCTGGCCTGATCAACGGATATGGCTGCGATGTCTGATATGGAAAGCTAAAAAATAAGCAAAATTGAGTCAAGGGTCTCGAAAACGCACCAGCACCGAACAGCTCTTTTACATGAGCTTTGGCCCATTTTGTCATGTCGCCACCCTTTCCACATCCAAGGTCCAATACCTTGCCCTTTGCCATACGCATTCGACCTGGCCCTGGTAGGTTTCCATAGACAGAACTTCTTTCAAGTGCGGGATGCCCAAAACGGGTGATGAGAACAGACTTGACCCAATTATTGAAGTTCTTAAGGCCAATGATAGGAGACTCTAAACGTTGAACGACGCCTACGTCAGGACGAGAATTGTCTGCATATATGGAAGGTTTCCTGAGTTAATAAATAAGAGAAACATGAAAGCTATACTTGCAGTGTTCCACGACTACTCCCACATCTCCCACATGTCGTTTGTTTGGACGACGTTCTTCGGGGTTTGGCTCCTCGCTCGCAGCTCTTTTACGCTTTGACAACAAACGAGCGGCTCCTTCGCCGCGGAAATTCTTGTATTTTTCAATTTCTTCGCGTGACAGGGGGATGAGAACAGAATCTGGCTTTGATATGCGGTTTCGGGGGTTATATGGCAATGAAACGGGGGACTGAGTTGAACGAGGTGCTCCAGAGTCTGCTGTGGATGGTCTGGGTGAGTCTGCTATGGATTCTCTTCTGGATGCTGGAGGAGAAATATGGTTAATATCCATTGAAGATCTACGTATGGGCTCTAAAGTAGCGAGAGTGTCGTCCTGGGGTGAAAGCAAAGAATGTATTGAAGACTGACGGGGTGGCGGTTGATTCCTGCTGTCCTGGTTGAGTAGAACGGAGAGATCAGTCGCTCTGCGTTGTACTGGAGAATTGAGGACGGCATCGCGGACTGGATCAAATGCTGGCATAGGCATAACTCGTTGAAAGATAAAATAAAATAAAATTCAAATTCAAAACAACTACGTTCGCTGATGTAATCATAGTACTACTTCCGAGTCAACCATCCCAAAAGGTCTTCCGTTGATCTCTGTGGTATTTCATAAGTTTCTTTTCTTTTCTTTTTATCGCTTTCTCTTACCTGGATATACCCTATGCGCGCACGGATGCTGTCCAATGATTGTGCAAGAGACTGGTTGTATTTGGACGAATCCTTGGTCTTGAAGAATGCCTCGACTGCAGCAAGATCTTTCTCGCTCGAGTAATGGTTGATCGTGTACTTATGTGCGACGTCACTTTTCATTTTTTTAATTTTGACTCGTTGCTTTTGACTCACCGAAATAAGGCTGCCCAGGGTAAAGTTGCCCTCGAAGCGTTTGTACAACTAAAAGGTCCATCAGGTACAAATCTGGAAGCTGAATACCCGGCGATTACGTACCACATCGTACTCGTCTTGCAGATATTGTGTCAGCAACCTTCGTGCCTTGCGGTTCATTCCCAATGATGCAAAGAAGTAAATGACATCCTGGTCCCTAGCATTCGTGCCAATGAATTTCAGGGTCTCCTTGATCAGAGCTTCATCTTCAGTGGCTGACAGTGCGCGGCTGTTATGCAAATTGTTATCAGTAATTTAAGACTTTCAATATCGACACATCCAACACACGTACATTGCCGCAATCTTTTCAGTGGGCGTCTTTGGCTTGTCATGCAATTTAATCATAGCATCGTACTCTTCCCGACCTCCGTATTTGACGGCCTGCGTTTTTTTCGTCAGTTCCCTCTTTCAATATGCCAAAATGACTCAAAACGAACCGCGGTATAGATTACGCGCTGCAAATCAGCCGGGATCTTTGAACTGTCTCCAGTCTCCTGGTATTGCTTGAAACGGTTACGCAATTCCGCGATAACTCTAAAAGAATAACGTTAACGAGTGCAACGGAATAGCTCAGAAAAGGACGCGTACCCTTCATCACCGGCTGCATATGCCTGTCCAACGGCCAATGTCCTAAGGAGAGACGAATCGACAGATTCTCCCTCAGGATATTCATATCCTAGCTTGTTCACCAGAGGAACAAACAATGACTACAATGAATTGTGTTAATAAATGCATTTAGTTGCCGAAATACCAACATCCGCTTACACGGTTGAAAGCGTCCAACTTATCCGTGATCTCAGGGTGCTCCCACCAAACATCTGTCAGCCCACCAATGGTGGACCCTATTCCTTGCCAAACAAGATCTTCATGGGGATGTGAATAAGATGACTAGTAAGGCATTAGTAGGACTTACATTCTTTCTCATTTTTCCACAGGTCGACCAGGGTCAAGGCGCTGCTCAGCTTGGCCAGACCAGCTCTAGACAGCGCCATAGCGTCGTAAACCAAGCCCATCCTATCCTCAAGGGAGAAGATGGAGTTATCTTTCGCAGCTTCCTGGGCAATCTTTGCCAAACGTTCGGGCGTATACAAAACGCGGTCTATGGACACCATTTAGCAGGTACATAATAACAAAATTGAGACCAGACCACATACAAACTCCGTTAGTACCAGCATTCAATTTGAATGGGGCATTTGTGTCCACCGCAAAAGATTTCTCGCGCTCCTGCAAAATAGCAGTCTTATCAACAAATCGTTCTCCATTCTTCGCTGATACGATGCTCAAAGGGACATTCCTAGCATAATTGATTAGAATGGTGTCAGGGATTGTCCCAGTGCAAAAAACCCTACCAGATAACCTCGTTATCCTCTGGCTTAGCAACACCTGTCTCCAAGAAGCGATCTTGACGAACAGTGATACTATTCTCGCTTTCTGTGACTCTCAATACTGGGTAGCCAACTTTGGTGATCCAATTTTCCATAAGCTCAGGGATATCGAGACCGGTCGAGGTACTGATGCCCTCCCAAAGATCACGGGTGACACTGTTAGCGAAAAGTTTCTTTTTCAAATAGAGGGAAACACCCTTGAGGAACTTCTCCTCGCCGACGTAGTAAGACAGCATGCGAAGGACTGAAAACATAGTCAATAAACGTTAATTTATGAGAAAGATAATGTTAACATGCCTGATGCGGCTTTAGAGTATGACAATGCATCGAAAATCTGAGGCATAGATCAATACCTTGGTGCCGAGAAAAGAAGAAGGACGTACTTGATTAATATGGTTGGCATCAGGGCAGTCGACTTCAATCGGATGGGAAGAGAGCTTTGAATCCAAGCTAAGGGCTTGGGTCAAATGTTCAGTAATGAACTCAGAGTTGACGCGCCATTCAGGGAAAACCCTGTATGGTCATTAGCATACAACACCAGAAAAACATGAGAAAGAACTTGCTTGTCTGAAGAAATACACATGGTTAATGATTTAGCAAATGATACAAAAGTCCTTCAATGCTTTACCTGGGACAATAACTTCACCCATCTAAATATGTAAAGGCATTCAATACATGAATTTAACTATATGCTCGAAAAGTATGCATACCAAAGTGGCGAAACCTAAATCAAAGCGGGTCAATGATTTGATTCCAAGATGAGATACCAGCGCTTACCTTCGTTAAGGTAAAGATAATTCCACCATTCCATAGTCGTAATGTTACCGAACCACATATGGGCTACCTCATGGCTCTGGACAGAAGCAACACGCTTCTTGGCTTGAATATCAGCACGGGCAGGATCGAGCAAGAAGGCGCTGGTTCGTCCAGTGATCAATCCCCAGTTTTCCATAGCACCTGCGTCAAAGTCGCTTGCCTACACAACATAAATGTAGCAGTGCAAACTAAGATTATTAAAGCAAAACACGTACGACGAGAGTATCCAACTTGGGGAGAGGATATTCGACGTCAAAGATTTTCTCGTAAAGAGGCAAGACTGCAGCTTTGACATCGAGAGCGAATTGTGCTTGATGGATTACATCGGCAGTTGCTGGAAGTATACAATTCATTAATTATACAGCTTAATTTTGATAGGAAAGTAAATCTCACTGTAGATTCTGAGTGGGATAGTCTTTCCACTGAGAGGCATCTTCACCGAGGTTTCCAAATATTCAAACTCGCCATTTGCAAAGGCGACGATGTAAGATGACATAGGTGGCGTTGTCTCAAACTTGGTGATCTTCCACTGCTCGTTCTTGGTCGAAGCCAAGATTTCTGCGAGGTCGGCAGGAGCCTCAAAATCTGCTCCGATGACTTGTTCAGAAATGGCAGGCATGTTGCTCAAATTGGTAGTTTTCTCGCGAGAAATCAAAGTGACAGAGAATTTTGCTTTGAGAAGAGGCTCATCCCAGCATGGGAATGCACGACGAGCAGCAGTAGGCTGTAGATATGAGTGTATGGTATAGATGGAGTTGACGTTGATCGTACCTCAAATTGTGTGAGAGCATAATACTTGGTTTTACCTTCGTGCTCCCAGGATGCTCTGTAGTAGCCCATCATGTTTCCAGTAAGCTTACCAGAGAAGCCGATCGTGAGTTGTGCTTTAGAGTCCGCGGGAAGAGAGAAAGGCAACTGGTATGTGGTGCGCTCCTGTGTCTTGTCAAAGGACGTAGGAGCTACGATCTTTGCTGGTTCAGCTGCATTAGATGAGATGGATCTAGTCGCAGATGAGCACAAGCATTAGAGACGCGATGCACGGATAACATACGCAGTTCCGAGTTCGAGGTCTGATGTGTTTAGAATAATTGACGATGTCTCTTGCTTTACATCGAGACTGTTTGGATGTCAGGAGACAGAGAGAAAAAGAGGGACATTGAGAAACGCACTCGATCTTGACCAAGCCCTGGAAAGTAAGACCCTCAAGGTCTGTCTTGACGGTGACATCGTAGTGGGTAGGTTTGACGTTGGTAGGGAGACGGTACTGGTCAGCGTGGCCTGGAGTAGTCATAGCAAGTTGTTTGAGAAAGTGAGATGTTGTGGAAGATAAAGAGGAGCAGGACCGGAAAGAGGCGGGAATTCGAATCCTCTGGTGAGCACATGGACGAGTTTGAAATGACCATGACCTATATGTTATTTTGGGCAGCGTGGATTCTAGGCGTACACGCAGACGCAGACTGGAGACGCGTTGCTCAACGCGTAAAAGGCAAGACGACATGCAAAATTCTCGTCATTTTTCTGATCCGTAAAGTACAACAAACTTATCACGTAATTTAAGTAAATAAACTCGTTGGCAGTCGAGTAGAAAGACTTTGGCGGCTGTGGTCAAGAACAACCCCCTTGAATGTCTGAGCAAGCTGCTCAGTCGATTTCAAATATCCATGAACCCCAATTTCAATATCCTTGCAACGAGTAGTGTATTCCCCCTCCAAGTCGACCATGTCGTTGAAGTGTCGCACTCTAATCACTCGTTAGCGAAAAAAAACACTCAGTTAGCATATTTTTTGAAAAAACCTCTCGTTTCGCATTTCTTGCAGGGTATCGGCAGTACCCTCCAGAATCACTCGCTGTCCAGCATACAATTCTTCCGTTACACCCTCGAAGCGCTCCGTAACTCGACAAATCACGGCCTAATGATGGTTAGTGAGATCTTTCTCTCCTGACGAGAAAAGTGCACACTTCGTTGATCTCTTTCAAAATCTTAAAAAGGCCGCTAATCAGCCAACAATCATTGTGTTAATGATCATATCTTTTACCTCGATGATTTTATCCATAGGAGGCTGTTCTTCGACCACTGGCGGCTTGATGCCTGTTCGTCTCTCTACCCTCGCATTAGGAGCGTGAATCCTTCGAGCAGTCGAATGTCCTTCCCCTGAACGAATTGCACGACTTTTCCTATTCGCAGGCAACCCTGATTCAGGCAAATCAAAGTTAACCTTGCGTTCCGTTCGCTCCATCGTAACCAATTTCTTCGGTGGTGGAGGAGGCATCTTCTCAATTCGAGGGGTTTGATTTGCACGGAGAACGTTAGAACCTTCTGATACGTCTCTCTTGACTTCAATGTCGCTCCCCATGTCAAAGGCATCCATCTCTATGTGTTCGGTGTCCGGTTGTCGGGGAGCAGGACGTATCACTGCTTCTTTGGGAGGGTCTAATACTGGATTTTTGAGATCTGATTGTGCCTTCTTGTCTTCGGCCTTCAATCTTATTCTTGGAGCGTTGCTGTCCTCATATTTATTGTCGGGTCGTGCATGGTCTTTAGGCACAGTGGCTTTTGGTGTGACCTTGGGTTCTACTTTTGTTTGTTGTTCCACTTTTGATATGGCGTTAACTTTCTTTTCTACAGACTTCTCCGCCGTAGGTCTCAGACGATCTTTGGGTACATTGACGCGCGATACCTTCGGTTTTGGCGGCTCTTCGTCTTCGTCAAGGGTCAGGTCGATCATCACACTTGTTGGGGCAGGTTCGGATGGATGTGAATCAGAATCAGAGCCCAGCTAGAAATGATCGTGATAAGTCTCAGTGATAAAAGATCGACAAAAAAAGTCACCTTCGCTGGAATGGTAAATTCAATATAATCATCTGAGTACGACTTGTTTACTCCGTTATCGTCTGGCACGACATCGCCACCAGAAGAATCATTTTCAGGAACCATAATCGCATCCATGTCCTCTGGTTGATTATTTTGCATCTCGTCCATAGGACCCATCACGAGATCTGAACTGATTTTTTCCATAAAATCGTCGGCTTCCCAAGGCGCCTTGGCAGGCTTTTTGGTTCTCCTTTTCTCAATAATATCGACAATAGTGTTAACATGCCCGGACGCGACTTTGTCGGTAGTTTCTACGTAGTTAGCGACTCTTGCAGATCGCCGTTTAGTTCCTAGGTCTTCCTTTCCACTTGTAACCTGCACATCGAACTGTTACATAGCGTTTATTGCAGGTAAAATCGACCAATAAACTTCGTAACTTACGTCCTTTGACACAGTTTCACTCGAGTTGACGAGTGTAATGTCAGGGTCCAACGACGGACGCGTGTTGTTTTTGATGCCGCCAACTTTCCTATCGGTTTGCGGATCCTTGACAGTTTGCTTCGTCGCTGGGGGACGCTTAACAGGCCTTCCTTTTTTTCCTTTCATGGCGACTGCTCGAGATTTCGGAATGTCGGATGGCGGAATAGCATCGAAATCGACTATCGGAGAAGTGCCTGCAGTACGCTGTGGGGACGACGTTCTCCCCTTTCCCCCGTATCTTCTTTTGGAATAAGGAAGCAGAGCTGAAGGTTGGTGGTCCACCTTACTGTGCTTCGCGGCTCGAGTGTTTTCGGGCATACCGAGTTCCTCCTCCATGTCTTGGGTCTTCCGCTTCTTCGGTTTGGGCAAAGTTTTCTTCTTGGGAGAGCGATCTGTATCACTCGTTTGTTCAAAAGTAGGTGTGCTCTCCTTTACGTATACATTATCGGGTGTTGGTGCCAACTCGCGAGTATGTTCTTTTGCCGGAGGAATGAGTAATTTTGAGGCGGCCTCAGGGTTCAAGATATCGCCTTTCTCTGCTGTTTGTACCCCTTCATTGTCCGAACCGTCATCTTCAGAAGCAGCGATAACTTTCCTCTTAAGCTTCATGACCCTAGATTTAGGCGGTGCGACATCATCATCCGATAAACCTGTATCCTGCACTTTACTTGGCAGTTGCTTATTTGGTGAAAGAAATGGTGCTGGAGGAACCTCTGCAGCCCTGGGTAAGGATGGTAGAGTGTCAGCTGGATTCCTTTGGATCGTCAGACTTTTTGTGGATTGTGGAACCAACGGAGATGTACTGAGATCAGTCTGCGGAACAGTCCCAAATGTTGTGCCTGACTTCCAAACTACAGAAGATGATATGTCAAACGGTATGAACAAAGGAAATAAAGGAACTACGTTGAGACAAGCTTTGGACCTTCTCCTGAAGAGAGCATAAGTAAATATACCAGTCTAATACAAATGCTCATACCGTTTTCGATTTCAAGGAATCCTCCCCATGAGAATCAAAATCTAACTTGATTTCCCCCGTTTTCGACTGTTTTCTATTTGTAAGTGTATTGAAGTTCTTTTTCGATTATCAGTAAATGTCCAGAATTCAAATCAACTAAACGTCACCAGCTTGCGATTTTTTAGACAATCTTTGAACTTGATGACATCTGTATTCTTTATACTCCATGATACGGATATGTCTTGGCCTAGTGCTGGACTGGTTTGGTCACCGAGAATTGGAGGCTTCGTTACCTCAACGGTGATCTGCATTGACTTGGTGTTGGCAGGAGAGACACTAATGGTCTTGATTGTATAGAAAGGCAATTGAAAAGTATCGACGTTTCCTTCCTTGACCCAGCGTAAGCGCTATATCTACTTGCATATAATTATCACTTACTTGATCTATATTTCCGATGAATTTATCTTCATCCGCAAAAAATAACAGCGGCGCATCCGTTTCAGTGTTGACCGCTGATAATCTAGATATCTCGAAAGATTGCGGACTACATACTGTCAGATGGACCAACAAAGCGTATACAAGGACAAACTCACTATGATATATCCGATTGTGCCAATAATTCCATGATACTTGATGCCGTTTTACTCCAATCAGAGCTGGAGATAGATTCCAGAGAGTGGATAATTTCTTTGCTGCAGATGAACAGAGAGGCATCAAAAACTTTCTGGATGAATTCTGTTCTCTTAACTCGTCCATTTTTCAAAGGTGGCAGTAGCGTGGCAAATAAATCTAGAATTGTTTCCAGAGCGAGAAATCCTGGGATCATAAATTCGTCAGCTGAGACACGAGCGCGATTAGTAAATGACTCTACCTTTGGTCTGTGAAATTGTCAGGCCAAATCGACCACTATAACCGCGTTTATACACAGTGATTTCTAAATATAAAAGATTTGACGTACCTGCCAATATGATCACGTAGCTTGGTCGCATTTTTTCCATGACCATCCACAATGGTTGTCAGCAGCATATAAACCTTCAAGATAACGTAAACAGTGCATATATGCGCTTGTAAAGAAATATTACAATTGATGTTAGACCGTCGTCGACTCTTAATGCTGGCTCGGTCGTTGTCGCAAAATACAAGGGACAAAGAACGGGAAATAAAGTCGAAGCCACGATGTCACGATGGGTGCCGTTCGCTAAAGAAAATTAATATAAATAGCAAAAATGCTTGACTCCGGACTTACCATTGGCGTCTCCCTCAAGGAAATCCTACGTTTTGTATGATAATGACGTCAACAAAGCAATGTAAAGCTATAACAATGCGTACAAGTATGCCGGAAAGCAAGGACTTGAGTAGTATTTCCCACTCATATTTAGGTTTTTTGGCCTGTATGAACGGTACAATTTTTTGACTGTGAATGAAGCAAAAGACAGAGACGGCATAGTTCAATGCAAGTGAAAAGGATACGCGATATAGAGGCAATAATTGTTGTCGAAGCAGCTCAGCGAGTCTAGTGAATGTCGTAGCGGACGGCGCAGAGAGCTCCTAAAGAAATGCATAAGACCATACAGCAGTTGAATCCACGGCTTTCTTTTCATATGACAGATATGCCTTACTAGCAAGGTCAATGTTGATGATAGGTGGCCTATCGCCTTTTCAATATCCAAGGACACGCGATGTCCTTTACGAGGAGTCAGTGAATTCTCGAGAGCAAGAGAGGATGCTTTGATGGCGTCCATGATACAATAACTTTCTTGTTGGTCGTTGTGGGCGTATTTGTTGATATGCGAAGTTTTAGTGTCTGTCAGACGAAATAATAAACATGTTAAAGATACAAAATCAAAGCATAGCCGACAGGAAGAATAAGCCTATTATGTGACGGACATCACGTTGTTATTGTGTCACACCCTTAAAGGCTTTACTCATCGTCTACAACGGCGATCTCAACACAGCTCATATTTGTACCACGACCACCACCGTCTATTCTCTCGATTTCCTCCCTGGCCCTACTTCATCAAAGGAACCTACTTTTTTATCCTTGAAGGACATACACTTAGACTAATATTAATCGGCCAAAACCTTTGTAACATCACTTTCTCTCGTCCAACTCCACCTCCGTGCTTGCAGCAACCCGCATTCTATCATCTCTCTCTCTCTCTCTACTTGATGGGACAAAGCAGCTCTAGACATCATGACCCAACCCTATCACCAGCTGTAACGTCCACGAATGCAGCCGCCAGCACAAGCACTGCTCAACAAGAAGAAACGCCCACAAGGATTGACACTGATGCACCAGGATCCCGTCGATCCTCCCTGCGCAAGAGCATTCTCAAACTCGTCAAGCCTAAAAATATTCGTAACAGGCTTAGCGGAATCCCATCGAAATCGAGAGAAGGGAATAGCACACGGCGCGATTCTCGACGTTTGTCCAAGTCACCAGAATCTTCAAGCAAAGAGACAGAGTCCTCGCCCGATGTTGTAGAAGACGAGTCGATCAAAGCTCCCTCATCTATCCATGATAAGGGCAAGCAGCCAGAAGCGAAAGCCTTAGAAGATGAAGGTGACTCGAATGACGTTTCTGCCACTCCTAACCTCGTAATTGAGCCCAAGAGCGATAGTCTGATAATTCCCGTCGAAGCTTCTTCCTCTTTCAGCGCTCCCTCACCACATACTACAGACGATACAGTTTATGACATTCATCCTTCCAGAGAGGTTGAAAATCGTGCTGCCAACCAAGGACTATCTCTACCTCAAAGGAGTGAATCTGAGACTACTTCAGCACCTTCTCTTCAACCTCCATCATCGGCTACTTCCCAGCCTACGAATACCCCTGCATCTCGACAATTTCCCCCTCCTGGAACTCTGGTCGTCGTTCAGGGTATTGTCCATACCACTGATGTATCCCGTCCAAGCAGTGTTTCCACCACGTCTTCCCCTCCTGAAAATACTGCAACTTCGACGACGAGGAATCCCGTCGCAAACTCTTCTCCTGAACCTCCCCCAGACCAAGGCACAAGCCGTGCGAGAAGTAGGCTGTCCAGCCTCCTTCGACCTCGGTCAGTCTCATCGCGCCCTTCATCGACAGTCATCAGTGAAACGCCTGTTACGCCGCCTTTTGCAGAGTCTGTCGATGCCAGTATCCCTCCCGAATACTCTCAGTCGGTATTGAATGACTTACTGCAAACCACCGAAACCGCAGGAGTAGCACCCTCGCCTCCCACGGATGCAATTTCCCAACCTACTGAGAATCGGCCACCATTGATATCATCCAGTAGTATTGACGTTCTCGGTACTTTACTCAGGTATGTGCCTCTCTTAAGATAAAAGTTCATTAAATAATTTCGTATTTTTCAGCGTTGCTGCAGCAGCCACTGCCGCGTCACTTCTTACTGGCTCCTCGGAACCCATTCTATCTTCCGGCCTTGCCCCTTCCGACCCTTTATCTTCACTTCCTGCCAACAATGTTGCTCCACCCCCTTTTTCTTCACCTCCTACGGCTATTCCTAGTAATAACACAATCCCGGACGTCTCAGCAGCCGGTCGAGCTGAACGTATGCGCCAGGCTTGGAGCTCTATTCGTGAGCGCTTGGGCTTACGACATCCACCGTCTCCATTTAATTCAACGTCAGCTCCTTCGTCGATGCAGGAGGCCCCTGTTGATACTACGCCTGCCCCTGCCCCTGCTGATACGAGGGAGTTGATGTTAGCCGAGATGGCACGAGCATTCAATATTGGCCTGGGTTTAAATGGCCTGGGAAGTGCCGGAAACCCAGAAAGCAATGATGAAACCCGTGCCACTCCTGATAGCTTTGCCATTCCCAATAACGGTGATACCAATGGAGACTCTTCGTCAACGCCTGCGACGGAGACTGATAACTTACGGGGGCCACCTGAAGGCAGTTTCGAGAGATTCCTTGTCGATCTACAAGCTGACTTGAGAATTGCTTTAACTCAAACGGCTGAACCTGCTGAACAGGCGCAAGACGCAGCGATCACCCCCCCTGTTTCCGATGCAAATTCGGACTCTCCTCCAAATCAACAGGCGTTCACTTCAATTCCGGAGGCATTAGTTGGCGATCCTGACGATATGCCTGTTCTTGCCGAAGTGCCAAATTCTGAATCCGAAGACTCTGATTCTGACGATGCAAACCCCTCAAACGTTGATCAAACGCAAGGCGGAAGTGAAGAATCCGGTGCGGGTCGTATTGACGCGTCTGGCCGTATCAATTGGTGGAGGCTGTACCGCTTTCCTCCCGTGTCCACATCTAGGGCGGATGCAACGGGGTCTCGACGTCCAGGTTCTGAGGCTCAAACTCCTTTCGCTAGATACAGGCAGTCAACCCGAATGTCAGAGAATGGTAATGAGAGGGATTCTGCTACTGGAGGAAATGCTGCTCAGCAGCCACCAAGCTCTATTATCCCTGTTATTGTCGTCGGTTTGCAGTCTGTTAACCAGGATTGGCGAATGGATATACCAGGGCCTGAAGACAATGATTTCTTTGGCCCCCCTCCGACAGAAGCAATGGACAGTGAAAACATTGAAGGCCAACCTGATGGTATAAACGGCCTTCGGCCCACAGGAACAGGTTCTGCTGCTGTTGAGACTGTGGGATCACGCGGGCGGCCTAGAGGATGGCATTCGCGTGCAGCCTCTGCTATTCGAAACTTACGACCTGGCAGAAGAAACGCTGATGGTGGGTCTGACAATCAAACACCTGTAGTTCCCGGTAGCAGGACGTTCTTGATATACGTCATTGGAGGTATGTTTTTTTTTCTATCTGGAGGGGTCAAATATATTTGACAACTGACCACGTCCTTTACACTTTAGGTTACTATCCCCCTGATCATAGTATCGTGACGGGTGGCCCAGATGTCCTGGATTCATTTGAGGCTTTATTGTACGTTTAAGATATTTCTACCTTCATTCGCTCCTTCTGATGCCTTATATCACTCTCAGGGAGCTCGCTGAGCTTTTGGGGCAAGTCAAGCCACCAACGGTGACGAAGGACGATATCGAGAAATCTGGATTGCAAATTATCAAAGCCTTTGAAATGGACCAATTCGAGAAAGATGGCAAGGTTGCATCGAATTGTCTTGACCGAGTAAGTATCCATTGCTCCATCTATTGTGTAACTGAAGTTAATCTGCTTATCTCAAGTGCTTAATATGTCTCGACGATTACGAACCAGAAGACCCTATACGAGTAATGGCATGCCGACACGCATTCCACAAGTCTTGTGTGGATGAATGGCTGGAAAAGGGTAGGAATAATTGTCCTGCCTGCCGCTCAACTGTAAATATATGTTCTCTGTCGTATGTTGCGTAAAGACTCACGACTCTGCTACTTTAGGGTGTAAACACTGACGTTCCTGCACGTTCGGATATGCAAGAACCCCTTGACGGAGACTACGAATATTAAATTATTCACTTACCATTCCTTTCAAATATCTCTTCATGACTACCGCTCTGCCTCGTCCGAAAACGCAAAATGCAGCCTTATCGTACCAAAAGAATTTCAGTCATTTTCACTTCCTTATGTTTTACATAGTGCCTTACCTATTCCCCTTCTTGTCTACTTTCGCACCAGACCACTGTAGTATTAGTCACTCAAATTCTGTCCATTAATTACTGTTTCACTATTGCTTTGTTAGTATCATAAAGAATCAATAAATTCACATCTACCTGATAAAGGTTCGGCCCGAGAATAATACAATTATAATAACATGACATTAACGACCTGGGTTTCCTTGGTTGCTCATTGACGTTCTCGTTCATAAGCCGGCATTGTTTATCCTTCCCTTCCTTTCCTTGGACTTTTCTTGGAATAAACCATGTCGAGCACGATGAAGAGTTCTCTGAGTTCCGTATTGCCGGTCATCAGAGTACGCACTTGAAGAGATTCACCGCTGTCGCAACGCGTTAACATTGGTTCTACAGGCCCCAAAGATTAAAAGAAAGCACCTGAGAAAGGTGGGAAGACTCCTTAATTCAGCATGATGCCTTTACTCAAAATGAGTTATCCAGTATTCATGGTTGCCTGATGTCCTGCGTATCAAAGGGAGCGTGAGTTCGAGTACTTTGTTCATACTAGTTTAATCTTTGATGATATTGAAAACTCGTAGATTATTGGACGCATCGTTGGTCCTGTTCTTACAGTGACGCTGTTTGCTGTCCTTGTTTGCTATCTGTCGGCGGTCAAGGGGTATCGACTTGTTATGGTAAACTCTATTGTGCCCCTTCTTTCTGTCGTGGTGAGTGGAACTTGCTCTCTTACATGTTTAATATCGATGTTCAGGATATGGATAGGTCGGTTTGATTTTGGTTTTCCGGTAAGTAATCTTGTTTCGAGGATCATTACAGGTATTTGCTATATATAGCCGTTTCGTTCAACAGTAACAGGTAAATTCGCCCAATATCTGCATCCCTCGTTCGTTGACATAGCTGTCGCTTAGTACCTCATATGATCGATATTGGGAAGGCCGCAAGTCTTTTGCCACCGTAACCTCGCATACTCGCAATCTCGCGCGCATGATATGGATCAATGTCGGACTTCCCCCTACTGACGCTCAGCCCGCTTTCGCGAAGGGCAAAACACCCACCACGGAACTTACTCACACTCAATTGAAGAGGAGAAAGGCAGATGCACTACGTCTGTGCCTCTCATTCGCCTTTGCGACCAAACACTATTTGCGTGGAGAAGACGGTGTTAACTACCCGGATTACTCAGGGGTGCTTCCTCCTTCTTTCGCGCGATTCGACGAAGTAGGCTATAATACTCAGCACACTTCCCCAGGTGGCACGTATTCTGCTACTAAGAATGGAGAATCTCTGGCGGACAGCATATCTGGAAGCCTGAGCGGGAGGACCACGCCTGATACAGCCCGACCTGATGCAACGAAGAGAGTCCGAGCCAAGAGGAGTAAACAGCAGCTTGCTGATCACTCTACTCCTTTGTTGCAAGATATTCACAGAAGTGTCGAGTTCCATCCATTTGCTGATGAGGCCTCGTTACCTTTACCACTTATGTGCGTTATTTATTTATTTTCAGAATAAATGTGTGGCGCTTAATGTTTTCCAGCATTGCCCACGAGCTAAGCCGAATTATTTACGGTTTCAGGAAAGATGGATTCCTTGAAACTGTTGGTCCAGCAGGTGGGAACAATGTTCGATCTTAGTTCTCATTTACTAACTAACAGGTCCGTACAGGTTTGAATGGCTTCACGCAAATGTAACCCTATCAGCTTTTGTTCCAAGTGGTTTCAGTTGCTGATCATCGTGACATTTGCAATAGAATCTCAGGACTTGTCGACCAATTAACAGCCATGGAACGAGTTGCCAATACTCCCATACCCATTTCTTGTGAGATTCTTCACCAGCATGATATTATGTTACCAAACTAACCAATAGGAATCATAGATGGCATTCATCTTAAACAATGTGTAACTTTATACCTTTTTGCTCTTCCAATGGCCCTTGTACACGATTTGGGCTGGGCCACCGTTCCTGTCGTTACTGCAATTGCATTCACCTTTATGGGCATCGAAGGAATTGCGGACGAGATCGAAATGCCTTTTGGTACATCTAACATCATTTATCATCTCAATGAAAAAATATTAACCCGCTTCTTTCAGGTAATGACGAACGCGATTTGCCCTTAGGTATGCAATTAACACATGTAGCAAGCACAACTTTCATTAATGATTGAATTTACATCTAGACCGTTACTGTCATGACCTTAAAGAGGAGATCTTGTGAGTTCAGTTACGTTCACCTGTAGCAGCTATGGCTGATGACTTGGCGCGGTAGTTATATTATTGAGAGACTCCCTGAGGGCGGCGAAGGTCTTCACGGTTATGACGATGGAGAAGGAGATGATTGAAGGCCTGCCTGAACGTGGATACATATATGTTATTTCACTTCATAAAGGACTACGCAATGTTATGACTTGAAACGACCTTAATGACTGAACAACTGTTTTTTGACGCATTGGCAGAATGTGTTGCACCGTTTAAATAAATTGACCTTGCCACGGAACTGGCTTTAATATTCCATCTAAAAAAAGGTGGAGATGACTCAAGAGGCGTGTTTGGCGTGTTTTATCAGACCAACGAGAAACAAGGCCAAAACTTCCTCTCTATTATACCATAGCATACACCAAGAAATGCGACTCTACTGGAATTCCGGTAGGCAGAATTCGCCTGGACCGTATGGCTGTAAGATAAAAATTAGAACTCGAGTCTATCCTGCAAAGTCGTGTCTGGGACTCACCTTAGTATTCAAAGCCGTTAAACCTGCAGAGTTTTCGCTTGTTTTTCTACCGCTCTGTGGTCCAGGTTTTGGCTTCTCTCCCTTTTTAAAAGAGTCCAAGATCTTCTTCGTTGATTGGGGAGTGAGATCCTCCTGTAGACGTGTAAGTACATTGCACCATGTTGGATGACAGAAAATACTTGCATAGAAATCATCACCAACAACCAGCATTGGTGCATTACTGCAGGCTCCCTGGCACTCTACTTCAATGACAGTGAATTTGCCATCTTTCGTAGTTTGGCCGGGGTGGATACCGCCAAGGTGTTCGCAAACGGTGTTTAAAATTTCAGTGGAGCCGCGAAGCATGCATGGTGTGGTAGTGCAAACTTGCACAAAATGTTCGCCAATAGGTTCACTTCATTGGTCAAGTCGTCATAAGAGCCTTGCTTTCTTTGAGATTGTATTGTTTCTCACCGATTGAACATAGTGTAGAATGTGGCGACCTCGTATACGCGCATAGCAGGCATGCCCAATAGATTGGCAACATAGTTCATGACACTAATACTTGTCCAACCCTTATTCTGCCGTTGCCCAAGATCGAGAAGGGGGATAACAGCGGCCTTCTTATATTGAGGAGGGTAATGGGAGATGATTTCTTGTGCGCGCTTCATGTTCTCGGCATTGAATTCGAATGCAACCTATCGCGTTTCTATCAGAATAAGTACTACACACAAAACAATGAAATGTAAATGACCTTGGGGTTGTTGTATGGTGTATCTCGGTGCTGTCAAGGAGTGTTATAATCGTTCTCTGATGCCATTCGCGAAAAGCACGTACGACAAAGAGGGCATCCGACTTCCTAGGCACTGTTGAGGAAATGAGCCTCCTTCTAGGTAAACTGCGTGGCAGAGTGGACCTGGAAAGTCTTGCGAACATTGTGAACGGTGGTATCGAGACTGAACAGCTTTGAATTTACTGGCGAGACTGTCCGATTTCACGCCACGTGATGCACCCGCCAATCATAAACAGCCAATTCGTTTCCCTCTGGGACATCGACACAACCGTCGACAACTTGAACAATGAATTCAAATATTTCAGAGATCCCGGTCAAAATACCCCGAACAGTGCTCGAAATGTAGATTAGCAATGGCGGCCGACCAGGTCTGTTTTGCATCATCTGACTCTATGATATCGTTATCAAGAAAGTCGGCACGGTATATAAGTAGCATCGAAATTCCTTCTCACCACACAGAATCAATCTTTTGATAACACCCACAATAATGTCCCCACCTCAGCAAAAAAGCGCATTGAACATAGTCATGGTACAACATTTCTATTATCAATTCATAACTTCGTCTTGATGCCGGATACAGGGGGCAATGACCTTCGGTGAGCAGGGCAAGGAAGGTGCCAGGGTTCACGATATCAAAGACGTCGAGGCCATCTTGGACGCATTTCGCGCTCATGGTCATACTGAGGTGAGCATATTATACTCGTTTCCCAGAGTAAATAACAAATTCCAATCAGATTGACACCGCTCGTGTCTACGCCGGTGGTACTAGCGAAGAGTACTTGGGAAAAATAGATTTGGCTGCAAAGGGGCTGAAGCTAGAGACCAAGCTTTATCCAGCAAAAGTAAGCGCATATACTCTATGGGAACGAGCGTTTTTTGACTAACTTTGCGTAGATCCCTGGGCGTGAATCAATTACTCACGATGAAGAGGTAGAGTGTATTTCGCCTTATACCATGCGTATCTTGGAACTAAAGCGTCAAACTTATCAGGGCCTCAAGAAATACCTTGAGATATCTCTCAAAGCGCTTAATGTTAAGTAAGGTGTCTTACCTTGTGGACATTAGATGATGATCTGAATGGCCCATAGGACACTGGAAATGTGGTACCTCCATGCCCCAGACCGCACAGTCCCATACAAAGAAACAATGAGGGTAGTGAATGATCTTTACAAGAAAGGGTACTTCAAGAGATTCGGCATTAGCAATTATGCTGCGTAAGTGCAACCAACCAACCAAAAGTAGTGCTTGTCTGCCATTAACCTTGGTTTATTAACGCCAGATGGGAAGTTGCAGAGATCGTAGGGATCTGTAAGGCCAACGGATACATACAACCCACGGCTTATCAGGGTATTTATAATGCCATCCATCGCTCCGTTGAGGTAGAACTTCTTCCTTGCCTTCGTAAATTTGGTATCAGTTTCTACGAGTTCAATCCTTGTAAGTGATTTCTCTGCAACAACATATTACTAATCTCTTGTTGACACCGTCCATGAAATGTAGTGGCCGGAGGCTTCTTCACCGGAAGATACACCTCATTAGATGATAAACCAGAAGAAGGGTCCCGTTTTGATCCTGAAAAGACCCAGGGCAAGGTGAAAAAAAAAACTTATTATGTTGTATTCCGTGTACTTTATGTTCTAACAGGAATTCTATTAGAACTATAGAAACAGGTACTTGCTTGCAGTGTACAATGTTGAACCACGCCTTACAACCATTTCCCCAACTCCAGATACTGGAAAGAGCCCTACTTCAAAGCGCTCAATGCAATCAAAGAGGTTACCCAGAAGCATAACCTTACACTAACCGAAGTCGCCCTTCGCTGGATTTCGCACCACAGTCTATTGAAAAGAGAATACAGCGATGCTGTTCTTATTGGCGCATCCAACTTGAAGCATATTGAAGAGGTGAGAACTATTGTACTTTACTTTGTGGACTGCGTGAATGATGATATTCGATACAGAATCTAGTTGACCTGGAGAAAGGTCCACTTCGTATGTGTCACTGTTCTCATTTATATCTCAAGTTATCTTTTAATATCCCGGATAAACAGCCGAAGAAGTTTTGAAGGTCCTCGACGAGGCTTGGATTGATGTTCAGCCCTACGCCAGTCGTTACTTCCATTGAAATTGACGCGCGTCTCTAATTGATAAATATGATCGTGTGTAAGTTTAAATAAATAAATGTATTTGCCTGGTACGTTTTCTACGGGCGCTTGAAAGGATTTTAAATGACATTTTTATTTCTGGAAATTGCCTGCGACTAACCGGACTCCGTCCCGCGCCCACACGGATGATCTTCCGTTCTTAGTCTTCCTTCCCACTGGATGGCGTGCCGCGTCAGCATGGAGAAGAATTCAAAGTCTATAATATAATGCATTTTTTCCCAAGCCAATCTCACCCAGTCACTTACCTCCATGGCTACTCAGAAGAGCGAGTTGAACATTGTCATGGTAAATCTTGGGCCATTTCTATCTCATGAACCGTTGGACTCACTGGAATACAACTCTACAGGGTGCCATGACTTTTGGTGAGCAGGGAAAGGAAGGAGCTCGTGTTCACGAAATCAAAGATGTAGAAGCCATCCTCGACGTCTTTCGATCCCATGGTCATACAGAGGTGTGGTGAACCGATTCTAGTTTGAGCGCTGATGATGTATTGAATGTTACCTGGCCTTTAGATTGACACTGCTCGCGCCTACGCGGGTGGTACAAGTGAAGAATGTCTCGGCAAGATAGACCTGTTAGCAAAAGGGTTCAAGATCGAAACAAAACTTTCTCCCCGAAAGGTACGTAAAAGAATATGTGCATATAAAACTCACTTATATTTATCGTATGAGTTATTGCAGAACTTGGCTGAGCTTATCACCCATGATCCAGAGGTATATATATTGATGTTATAACATACACACATTCTAATTGTTATGTATAGGGTTTGAGAAAACATCTTCTTAGGTCGTTGAAAGCGTTAAATGTCCAGTAAGTGATATAGTACTACACTCGTTGTGTCACTCATGGAGAGCTCAAACACTCGATAGGTCTTTGGAGATATGGTACCTTCAAGCTCCTGATCGGTCTGTTCCCTACGAAACAACGATGAAGGCAGTCAATGAGTTACATAAAGAAGGATACTTTAAGAGACTCGGGATAAGCAATTACGCTTCGTACGTTTCGTACAGATTCACATAGGGACTTGTCTGACCATTGCTTGTGTCCGTGTAGATGGGAAGTAGCAGAAATAGTCGGTATTTGCAGGGCCAATGGATATATCCAACCAACAGCATATCAGGGTATTTACAATGCTGTACACCGAAATGTTGAGCCGGAACTTTTTCCGTGTTTGCGCAAGTACGGAATTAGCTTCTACGGGTTCAACCCATGTGAGTAGTAAGCTGTTGTTTATGTAGTGTTCACTACTTACTCGAAGGTTAGTGGCGGGTGGGTTTTTCACTGGCCGATACAACTCGATCGACGACGCACCAGAGCCCGGCTCTCGATTCGACCCAAACAGATCGCAGGCAACGGTGAATGTCAATCTGTCTCCTGTGTTTAACGAGTTACTAAGTCAGCTTACTCTCTGTAAAGAATTATGCCAGAGACAGGTATGTCCCAATGTTTCGTGATCTAAGGTATGGACATTGGGCTCACAGAAACAACAACAGATACTGGAAAGAGCCGTATTTCAAAGCCTTAGCATCTGTCCGAGGTGTAGCAGAAAAGCATAGCCTGACATTGACTGAAATTGCTCTGAGATGGATATCACACCACAGCTTATTGAAGCGTGAATACGGAGACGCTGTACTTATCGGCGCTTCAAGTATCAAGCATATCAAAGAGGTAATGTGGTTTATGTATACATCTGTCTTACACGTTACTTACTACACACCTCAGAATCTTGTTGATTTAGAGAAAGGACCACTTCGTAAGTTACATTTATTGTATCGACCGGTTAACAGCTATTTAAAGATCTACAATTTTCAGCCGAAGAAGTGGTCAAGGCACTCGACGATGCTTGGCTTGATGTCCAAGGCTACGCAACTCGTTATCACAGGGTATTCTAATAGTATCATCATAAAGCTTGTACATGGAATTATATCTACAGGTTATCTCGTGTCTAACATAGACCTCCTCCACTTCGACGTAAGCTCATCCACCTTCAGCAAAACACCAGCAGCGGCTCTGCTCAGCTTCATCTCATGTGAGCCACCACCACCTTCCAATTTGACTCCCCTTTCCAGATTAGAAAATATTTTACCTGCCCATTCTTCGACACCCAGTACTAGTGTAGTGTGTTCGAGGCCCAAGATACGACCGCCATCAATCTCTAGCGCACCGTCAATGATGACAAGCGCAAGTTCAAGGGTCGATGTAAGGAGGGAAGCCTCCTTGCTCAGCCGATCCAGTGATCCATTTTCTTCTTCTCCATCGTCGTCCATATGAGACATAGGTCGCGTACCGATAGTCAAAGAAAGTTCCAGCGCATCTGGGGCAATGACTGCAAGCCATTCAGGTGCATTCACCGATGCATTCACGAGGATGGAGATAGTCCTAACGAACTGGGCAAGCACCAGCGGGTTGAGGATAAGCCCTGTCCCAGAGCCATGATATCGTCCGAGACCTTTCTTATGCGATGTACGCTCTTCCCTAACCTGTTCATCGCGCAAGAAAGCCCAAAAAGCACTGATGAACGGAATGATGAAAAATTCGGCGGCAACGTCGATAAAACGCGTTGTTGACCGAGCAATGCCGGTGGTAATGGCAGCAGTTCGGGATTGGTCTGAGGCGAAAGGATTGAGCGAGTTAGGTACGATTTCCACCACGCGTGGGGACTGGGATTGGGCTGCTGTTTTCTGGATCCGAAGTCGGCGCTCGCGAACGAATTCAGGTGCATCGGAGGTGGCAGCTGCAGCGCGTTGTGGCTCCAAAGCCTTTTTGCTTAGCTCGTCAACCATCGATGAGACAAGATCCATATCGGCGGTGATATACTTATTATGCAAAGGCGCGGGTAATCTCTTGCTTGGAAAAGCTGTACGCTCAACTGGGACCCGAGATTCTGGTACGGGCAGGGAAGCTAGTTCTCTTGCACCAATGGCAATCGCATTGAGGGCAACGAAGCGCTGGTCTGCGGAGTATTGATTTTTGAAGAATTCCTGTATAAGGGCACTGTTATTTAATTGACGCTCGATATCAGAAATTGAGCAACGAAGACAACATCAAACACGTACGGTGTAGCCTTCCTAGGAGAACAAGCAATCAGAGCATTCAGCGCCCCCTGGCGCTTCTCAGAAAAGTGTTCAAGGTCAAAGTTGTCTTGTAGAGAAAGGATGGCGTATACTAAATTGACAGCGTTCTCGTCTTGATCACAAAAGCATAACAGAGTCAGAACAAAGTTAGAGTACTGAGAAGAAAGAACAATGAAAAGAGCCCAACGTACCAAGTTCGCTCCCGAATCCTCTTTTCTTGCGTATCAGCTCCTCCGCGGTATTGAGGGCCATTTCTATGCGGTCCGCTTCATGTGGGTCGTCCGGGCCTACTTTCGATGACCCACCGCGGAACAAATCCCCCAATTGTGCCAAATACACAGGTCTAGGAACCTTTTTACGTCCAACAACATTGAGCGTGGGGTCTTTTTCGATGTCGGCCAGCTCTGAAGGCGAGGGCGAGGTAGATCGCGACGAAGGCGGCGAGGCGTACCCTGTCATCGAGTCATCCGAGTCGTACCCAGTTGAAAGTGATTTGTAGATGATTTTCGACGATTTCGATGTAGAAGAAGGTTCGTTAGGATTGAGATTTAGCGAATGGTGTACACCCGGGGAAATTATTTCTTCTTGGACGCCTTGTGGCTCCTGCTGCACCTCTTCCTCATCATCAGCGTCTTCCATTTCCAGTGGCGCATCGACGTCTCGCGCTTTCAAAAGAGATCGTAGAGTGCGACACCAGGCCTTCCCATAGCCATCATCCCCATCCCAGTCGCCAAAGTCTAGCCTCTTGTCACATAGGTGGGCAACAACTTCAGCTGCGAGCATGCCGCATCTGCGCACCGAGGCGTCAAGGTGAGAGATGTAGATCCCAATGGCGTTGATAAACGCGGGCGGCGATGCAAGCTCTAGAATGTAGGGTGATGATTTGGGGAAATAGGATACGGTGATAAGGAGGAGGGAGGTCATATCTACGTCGACAGAGTGTATGTCAGAAATGTTTAATGTTACGTCGAAAAGAAAGGCCTACATCGATGCTGGGACATGATAGAATGTTTGATATGTTCAGAGGAAGCCCAAACATCAAGCACGGCTTCGAGAAAAGCATTGAGAGCTGCTCTGACACGAAGAAAAAGTTAGTGATATCAAGGTAATTCGCAAAGGTAAAGAGACTTGCCTTTGGGATCGACAAACGACGAGGACGAGGTCGCTCTTTCATACGAACCACCAGAGACCCAGCACACGAATATCCTCGCATGGTATTCCGACCAATTCCTACTAGTGATCAACGCTATCGTGATCTCCCAGAGTTCCTGTGTGTCTGGGCTGAGCTTGCCCACAATAGATGAGAGGAGCGCGGCTTCGCGTCGAATGCTCGTCCTTTCCTTCTCCTTCTCCTTATCAGAGCTCGGTGTGCGCAACGACGCAAACAAAGACGTCAGCACAGACTGCAGCGTCAAGCTCGACGGAAGCCCAAGAAAGAGGGACGCCCAGTACTTTGCATACTCCACATCGCTCTTTGCCCGTACACGAATCACAGGCAGTGTCGTCTGGAAGAACGAAGGTTGCGAGCGCGCAGTGGGCGGAGAAGCAGGGAAGACACCGACGTTCACGAGTTTGTTCACCAAATACGCGATCGACGCGAGGCTCGTGGTTGGTAGTGTAGATATCAGCACCTCGCACCGGGTGCTCAAGTTATTGAAGTAGACTGCATTCTCTAGGCTGCTCGGCATGGGTAGTTTGGTTATACTACTAGCTGTGTCGTCTCCCCCGAGAGCGTTGGCGACTTTCGCTGGGACGGCGCATACATTCCGCACTGTATCCTCCCAACACACGTCTTTCTCGACTTTCTCGATGTCTGTGCGGGTGTACACGGCTGTGTGTAGGCGATCGATGGGGTATTCTCTGCTCAGCCGGTCGAGAATCCTAAGAGCGAACTTTGGTGAAGCGGCCAACGGCGACGAGGAGGAAGACGAGGAGGAGGAGGAGACGAAGGTGGCATAGGCTGAAATCGCGACAATCCCTGCAGCAGACGAAGAATTTACAAACCCATCGGGACAGAAGAACTGCTCAACCAGCGACAGCGCGTCGTTTTGTGATAAAAGAGTATCCCATGTCGGCAAAATGTGTGTTAAAAGCAACCGCTGAATCCGTGCGATGTGCTTGTGAACGGAACCATCTGTAATACTCAGTGTATTGTATCGTTGGTATCGCGGGGGCAAGAGATGAATAGCATCGAGAGGTGCAGACAGCAACGACAACAGAGTCGGCAAGTCTGTGATTTCACTAGCCAGTTCCTCCAGCCAGGAGGAATCCGACATGATGTTATGAATCAAACAAAAAAGTCACAAAATATTATTGTTACATACGGCAAATCACAAAGGCCGTATTTACATACATACGAAAAAAGCATAAACACGAAGAAATTACAGACAACCAACTAAATCATATAGAAATACATATTCCTCACAAGAAAAAGGAAAATCAAGCGGTATATTATTCGTTTAAGCCTCAGCCTTGGGTGGAGCAGGAGCAGGCTTGGTCTTTGAGGCAGGTTTGGCCTTTGGCTTGGATGCGGGTTTAGCCTTGGATGCGGGTTTGGATTTAGAGGCAGGTTTGGCTTTGGTAGCAGCCCCTGCAGCGGTCTTGGACTTAGGCTTGGAAGCAGGTTTCTTCACATCACCAATGACAGTCTGTAAACAACGATCAGCGAATGAACAATAATAAATAAGTACACCAAAAAATACCTTCTTCACAGCCCCTTTCTTTGAAGTAGTAGCCTTCTTAGGAGGGGCAGGCTTCTTTGCAGGCACCTTCTTGGTAGTGGCCTTCGCTGGTGCTGCTTTCTTGGTCGGGACAGGCTTCTTAGCAGTACCAGAAGCAGCAACTTTTGGTTTCACTGCTTTGGCCTTGACGGGCTTCTTCGCAACGACAGGCTTTGTGGTGCCGGCGGCAGCAGGCTTGGGTTTGACGGAGGTCGCGGACTTTGTGACAGCAGGTTTCTTTGCGACGGGTTTTGCGTTCTAGAGGGATAGTTGGTTAGACGGGAAAGCAATGATATGCAGTGCATCTAGACACACCTCTTTAGCTGCATCGCTTCGGGAAGCCTTGGGTGCAAGTTTGACCTTGCCAGAGGGACCTATTGAGAGATATGTAGGTGAGCGGAGGACACGAGGCATGTAAAGGGACTCACCCTTTGGGAGGACAAAGATGCCTTTCTCACTACCATGGATAATAGCGCGACTGAGCTGGTTTGTGGTACTCGCATTGATGTCGATGTGATACTTGTCCTCGACGAACTAGAGATAGCGATGAGATCAGTGCGCAGAAAGAGAGAGAGGAAGATAAGGCGGACCTTCTTGATGTGGGGACGAGAAACACCAGTGCGAGCATCTTCAGGTCGACCTGCGATGCATTCCTAATCGGCAAGGATGGATATGGATATGGATTATGAGTATGTGGGACAAGAGGGGAGGACGGACCTTGATCATATCGACCCATGTAGGATGAGCAGCCTTTGTAGCAGCGGAGGCGGCTGGCTTTGCAACGGAAGATTTCTTTACTGCAGGGGGCATGTCTGATGAGGGGAAGAAGGAAGGATGGGAAACAAGGAGGGCAAGGTGAGGTCTACGAGCTTGAGAGCATCACGTGCGGAGGTGGAGAGCGCACGGTCCATTCCAGTGCATTCCATTGCACTCTGACTAGGAAGAAAAAGTACGAGTCTGTCGGGCTTATTCGCTGTCTTCTTGACTCTTGCTCGGTCGCGTCTCGTGCAGATACAGCCCCAGAAGAGACGAGAATACCAATAGCAGCTGTGCTCGCTGTGCACGTCGTATCTATGTTCCTCGTCGTTGTTCCAGACATCGCGGCGAGAGAAAAGCAGAGGGAGTGAGGATAGAGCAGCGGTGCAGAATGTCCCAAGTGAGAAAGTGGGAGTCCGAGTGGAAAAGGAAGAAAAAGCAAAAGTTTGGAAATTGTGCACCTTTCGGAACTTTCCCTTTCCTAATTGGGAAAGCTACAATAACAGCCAGCCCAGCGCATTCGACCTTGTTTTCCTCCGCAAAAGTTATTATGGCCTTTTCCGTTGCAGACTATCTGCTCACAGACGACCTCACAATTCTTCTGGCCCTCATATCAGCAACTGTATTTCTTCTAAACAACTTGTACAAACCACAGCCGCTCGTACATCCTATTCTGCTCGGCAGACAGAGCGACGTTGGCCGTGCACGTAATCCAGGAGAGAGCGCTGTCTATAGAAACTATGGCACAGGTCTTGCTGGAAGGGTCCGTCCACTCTTTCTGTATCCCTGCTGCTTGACTCACGTCTTTCTAGTTCCCTGTAAGACCAGGCAAGGAAGTCCATATCCTCGCAGACTTTGTCAGGCCCGAGATTGACGCCCCAAGGACTTTGTGGTCCACAAAGGTACTTTTATAGCCATCTCTCTTGTTTCTCTTCTCAATTATCATCCAGCTCAACAACTCCCATCTTCAAGACCGTGCAGCTGCTTTCGCTACCGGTTTGCTTCGTACAGGTCGTATCCAGCCACAAAAGTCTTCCGTTCTTCTGTTACTAAATGATTGCCTGGGTAACTAACTCTTCCTCGTCCGTCCCAACTCGTATTCTCACAAAAAGCTTAGAATTCATCGTCGCTGACCTCGCTCTCGCTTCCCATTCCGTCACGTCTATCACACTCTCTTCCGCAAAGTTGCTTACTCCGATACTCGAAGCTCATACGCCGGCCGCTATTATTACCCACGCATTCCTCTTACCGCAACTTTTGGAGCACATTTACGACTCTGGTGACAGGAACACTGAGCATGTGATCGTCATCGTCGGCGAGCCGACATCTCAGGCAATGGCCAGTGTCGCAAGCAATGTCAAAGTCTTCAAGTTCAGCGAACTCGAACACCAAGGCTCCAAAGTCGAGAAAACCTTTAGCCCGATACCTAGTATGTCTCAATTGAACATCACACAGGATATTGATTTTAATATTTTCAATCTTTTAGAGCCTTCTGATGTATTCTCTGTCTCTTTCTATGAAACAGAATCTGGCCAGATTCAGGGTGCCCAGTTATCCCATGAGAATATGACTGCTGGCGTTGCCGCCGTCAAAGCTCTCTTCCCTGCTTCGAATGCTTTATCGCCATTGGACACCATCGTTTCTGCACATTCTATGAGCACTCCGTTTGGGAGAGCTATCGTTTATACCGCCATCTATGAAGGATCTAGTTTCGCAAATATCCCAAGTTCGGAAATATACCATGCGGATGAAAGTGAGTGGCCCGTGTTGTCATCATCGTTACGTGGAAACTAAAAAAACGGGCAGAGGACATCAAAGCGGAGGATGCAAAAGTGGTCGGCGCACGTAAATACCCCATTCCGTCACCCACCGTTCTCTTCCTGAAACCGGGTCACCTTAAATCGTTGGTGTCTGGAATTATTTCTGCTGCCAAAGACTCGTGGTTCTTGTACAAATTTGCATGGCGCCATAAAGTTGCGGGTGTTGCTGATGGGTTTATCACCAATCAGAGTTTGTGGGACCGACTTGTGTTCGATGGAGCCCGTGTCAAGGTGCTCGGAAATGGAGCAGCAACCGTTAGGACCGTGATTGTCAGCGGCGGTAGGTTTATTTTTTCTCGGGGGTTCGGTGTGCAATTGCTAATATCGGATTTGTAGGAGCATTGGATAGAGAGATATTGACAGCTGCTAGAATCGCATTATCGGTGCCATTCATAAATGCGTTCACACATCCGTTGGTTACGGCTCCCGTACTGGCGACACATCCTCTTGATTTGCAGGATTTCCCAGCAGGCAAGAGCAAGGCATCTGCGCACACTGGACCTCCTGGAGTCAATGTGGAGGTCAAGCTTGTTGGGGTGAATGATGATTTGGTGGAGAGTGGAGGGGATCCTGCAGGAGAGGTATTCGTTCGTGGACCACCTGTGTGCAAAAAGGTGAATGTGGAAGATTATGTACACGTTCCCGAGTCGACGAACGACGACGGGTGGACAACGACGGAGGTGAAAGCGCGGGTTCAGACGAACGGGTCGTTTGAGTTGTATGTACTAGAGAAAGATCACGTGTAGCGTATAAGTAGTTGACGCGTCGAATCAACAAAGAGTGAAAGTCAGCACAGCCACGAAATAGGCGGCGATATAAATAAGAAAGTACGAAGCCACAGGGCTCCTCAAGAAAGTACCAAGCCACAGTCCTCACCAATAATGTCTGCTTCACCTTCCTCCCCTGCAATCGCTGAGACTACACCCAAGCCTGCATCCAAGCCTGCATCGAAGAAAACAACGACTGCTAAAAAACCTGCCTCCAAGACCAAGGCTGCTGCTCCAAAGGCTGCTGCTTCTGGTCGTCCTTCCTGGAAAGAAATTATTACCGTATGTTGTTTATTTTATTGCTCGATCTAGTGCTCAATATTCTTATAGGAATGCATTACTGCCAACAAAGAAGATGTCCGCCAAGGAGTGTCTCGTTTGACCATCAAAAAGGTTTATATGCTTTATTTTATAATGAAATTTTATTGACAAAAGAATAGTTTGCAGAGGAGCAGTACAAGATTGATGTCAGCGGGGTTAACCTGTCTCAACTGAACCGGGCGATCACCAGTGGAGCCGATACCGGCATTTTTGTTCTCCCAAAGGGTCCCTCAGGAAAGGTCAAGCTCGCACCCAAAGTAAAGGCTTCTGCATCCAAAGAGGTATCGTTTATTTTCGTACTCCATTCTTGTCGGCGCTGACCCCTCTCTTTTAGAACTCGAAGCCACCCTCCAAGACCCCCGCCGCCAAGAAGCCCGCTGCTGCTCCTGCTGTTAAGAGCGCTCCAAAGAAAGCCCCTGCTGCTGCACCCAAGAAAGTGCTCGCTGGAAAGGCAAAGGCAACAACAACCAAGAAGAAGACAACAACGACTGCTGCCAAACGGGGATCAGCGAAGAAGGTGGGATGCCGTCTGTCTCTTTCGTTATCTTTCGTTCTAATCTTCCATTTTAGGCTGTGACTGGCACAACACCTGCTGCCAAGGCTAAAGCTGCCGCGACAAAGAAAGCGCCTGTGAAAAAGGCTGCTGCTGCGACAACCACAAAGAAGGTATGACATTCATCATTTTATGTTTTCATGACAATTACTAATCGAGTGCAGACAACACCTGCTGCGAAACCACGATCAAAGCCTGCATCCAAACCAGCCTCAAAGCCCGCTTCGAAAGCCAAAAAGGTTAGTTCGAGTGAATCCAGGGACGAGAATGCAAACTGAAAAATGTTACAGGTGGCTGCTTGATTCTTTTTCTTGTATATATTCGGTGTATTTTGCTCTTTAGTTATCATGCTTGTACAGTTAGTTAGTTTGTTGTTTTTATATATAATTAATCATACGGCCATCTGCGGCAATCAGAGGACCCCGAAACTCCGCTCTGGGGTCTCATTACTCTGTCTGTGTTCCATAGTCCTCTCTGCTCTTTTTCATTACCTTCATGGATCCTCCACATTCCTACCACACCCGTGTCCATAAAAAATCTCATTTTCCTCCCTTTCCTCCTCCAAATATCGTCCTTCATCCAGACGATGCGACCAGTAAAGTATTTCTCGCAGTCGCCCGTGCCTTTGTCTCCGTCGTATGTATTTTATCCTTCCGCCACTATGATATTTCCTCAACTAGTATCTCGCAGGATAACCGTGCAATGACTATCAAGGATATTGCAGAAAGAGCAAGTCACTATGGTCTAGCTTGTCAAAAGTCTGTATTGCTCCACTGTCTCTGGCTTTCTTATTAATACGTATTTAGTTTATCAGCAGCTGCCCAGGCCGTCACAACTTACCTCAGAGCACACAAGATTCGCTGCGACAAGCAACAGGATGTTCCCCTTCTCCTTAGTCATACACTCTCTGGCACCCCTGCAGACGACGACCTCGTTCCGGCATTGTACTCGCGTTCCGGCGGCGATTCTCACCCTCTTCCAAATAGACTTACTAACTTTAGGAAGGGGACCGCTGTATGGTATCTCAGTCGCGCCACAGGGGTACCCTGTCCCTTTGCTAAAGCCGGTCTTCGTCTCTGCGACTATGCGACTCTTAACAACCCCGATCCCCTTTCGCCTCCCCCTGGAGAGCGCCATTCAAGAAAACGCGAGCAAGAAGTATGTGGCCAGAAGAGGAAGAGACCTCTCAGAGGGTGTGTCGCTCGCAATTCCGGTTCCGAGGATGAACGTCCGCCAAAAGTCAAACTCACTCTGCGTCTCAAGCCTCTTCACATGCTCAATACAACCTCGAATAGCGACATTGCTGCCGAAGGCTCTTCATCCTCGCGTCCTATACAGGTATCAAATGACGATGACGACGACGACGAGTCTGGGACGTCAGACGACGCGGACGATGACGAAGAGGAAGATGCCGGCGGGGATGATATGTCTGTGGACTCTTCGGACGATCAATCACATACAACGACAACACGAATAACGACGCAAGGCCAAGATGACTATCTACCCCCTTATCCTCGCCGCTCCATCTCCATTCCTTGTTATACCCCCTCTATTGAAGCTTTCCCTTCATATCCTTACGAGTCGACATACAAGGATCCCTTCCGTCGTTCACCTTCCGTTCTAAATCAATTTGCCACGCCGCCTCCCGATTCCGAGGACGAAGATGACTATCTCTTTGACATGACTCGAAACGAAACGGATATTCAAGAGGACGACGATTTAGGTTGGGATGCCGATTTGGATAGTGAAGGCGAAGGGGAGACAGTCTGGGAGAGTCCAGGTCCAAGGTCACCGTCTGCGCCAGTCATACTTCCAACGGAAGTGACTGTCAAAGAGGAACCAACAGACGTTCAGGGAATGCTGGATGCTTGGGACGACTTTGATACTA
Source organism: Agrocybe praecox (assembly GCA_964017145.1). Taxonomy (NCBI): domain Eukaryota; kingdom Fungi; phylum Basidiomycota; class Agaricomycetes; order Agaricales; family Agrocybaceae; genus Agrocybe; species Agrocybe praecox. The sequence continues at coordinate 2,624,381 of OZ024844.1, read as the reverse complement.
GTGTGGCAGACGCACGCGTCGCAGATGTTTTCGCAAAAGTACTTGAAGGAGAAACGAGTCAAAAGGTCAAAACGGAACCGGTGGACCCTTGGGAGGCCAACCAGTCACTTGGCTCAGATTGGCATTTAGAGGACTCTACAGCGCGAATCAAGCAGGAAGAGTTCGACGTCGATACTCTCTTCCCTGCAGGACCCTCTTCCCCTCTCACAGAATTATCTCTACAATTTGCCGCGTTTTCATACTCCGATTCATCTTCATCATCAGCATCGTCACCTCCACAGGAAGTCAATCATTGTGATCAACAGCCGTCTGCAGTTCGTCCTCGTGCACAAACGGTTCCTGTACCTCTTCTTCAGACACCGGGATCAACTTTTTCGCTCCCACCTCCAGTAATAGCTCAATCGATGTCTGGGCCGTCCCTGAAATCTTCTTCATCAGAAGAACGTCTATACTACATTTATCCCAATCCCACAACCACAGTTCGTGCGTTAAATTTGCCCCTTCCGACTGCCTGCGTATCGCCATCGCTAACTAGATGCGACCCACCAAAAGCAAGTTCGTCTGAAGTCGTGGTGACCACATGCCAACCTTGCCAACCTGCCATTCGGGCGATTGTATTAGAAGGTAAGGACCTTAGTCTATTTGATGGACAGATTGCGAAACTCTGGCTGATTCTTCTTTCTTTAGGAATCTCCGTGTATCAAATGATGCTGGGCGCGTTCCAGCTCCTGCGCCGCCTTGATACCGATTTCGTCAATCTCTCTCCTATCGTGGCTTATTCAGGCTCAATTCAACCTGTTAACAACATCCCCAATGCCACTGTCGTCACCAAGGGATCGCCGGAAGTTTCCGGCACGTGGGTGCCACTTACCGCAGCCCAGGCTTATGTCCGCGATAACATGTCCAAGGAGAAAGCACAGGCACTTGAAGTGTTTTTGAGCGACGCCTTGTTTGAACGCTTCCCACCTGCTCTTCATGAATTCCAAAATCGACGGACGACTATCGTGCGTGGCCTGAACCAGTTTGGTCCGCATTTCTGGTCCACGATTACGGCTATGAGTTGGGAATCTCAGGATAGCTCGGCGTCTTCTGTTGCTAATCCTCCTCAGGTACCGGCTGCTAGTGCTGCAGAGGTACCTCAGTTTGTCACTGGTTTGAGTATCGGTGACAAAGATGACGTTGAAGACCTCCCGCTTAGCGCAACAGAGCAGGAGCTCTTTCATGAACTTTGTGTCATTCCGGATGAAGGACAACCTGATGAGTCCATGGCGGTGGACGCCGAACCCGTTGCAGTGGTTGATGAGGGTGCATTGTTTGATGAACCCATGTCTCCATTATCACCACTCCCGCCAAGTCCCCCGCTTCTTGCTACGACACCCATGTCGCCGTTATCTCTTCCCTCGTTACAGACGATTGACGCCGTAATGCCAGATAGTCCATTGAAGAAACCTGCTGATCCACCATTACGAAGGTCGAAACGCGTTGCGAGCGCGCTGGCTGCATCGCAGCCTGCTCCGACTCGTGGACGGACACGTAAATCGACCAAGTGATTCTTTGGAGTGAGTGCTCCGTCTGACGTGCTTTCTCTATTTCTATTTCTTTCCCTCTTCTTCGTTCGTCCCCCGTCTATTTTATAGCTATGATCAATCCCATTTGTATTCGTATTCATGTTTTTTTGCTGCACTGTCACTGATGCCGTTCGCTGTGCTGATGATTAATCGTTTTTTTTAATCAAAAAAAATTATGTTCTCCTTTTTGACATTAGCACTGTCGAGGACGGCATTATTGTGGCGTTGGAAATTTTTTACTACTATTACCAGACTACACCGCTTTATAGTGACAACCTACTAGATATTGTATCAGATATAGTTTTTTCCCCTGCTTTCAACCCATGTTAGCCTTATTCTCTTCGTTGCATTTTCGGTCCGGTTACTTTCTGTGCATCTTATTGCCGTCGTTTCCTTCTTGACGTCTAATTTGGCCCCCCTATCCTTTTGAGTTTCACGAATTTCCTTCTTTTTTGGGGGTGGGGCCCTATTCCGGTCATGCACCAACCCCCAGGAGCACCTATGTGGAGACTCTGCTTTGACTCAACCTTTGCCTCCCTAGCCTCGGATTTAACTACTTGCTAAACGATACCCAGCTAATGCATACCACTTTAATGATTGTATAGTTAGCTTTAAAAGAATAAACTATTAATAGAATAACCGCCCAGAGACAATAAAGATAATAAGATTTGAAAATAATGATAAATTTGATTAACCATGTGAATAGAGGACATAAGACGGAGTGAGGATCCGTAGTGAGAAGGAGCGTGGGAAATGAGCCAGCAGGACCAGCTCGACGGATTTACAGGGACGAGTTTTTGCTCTCAACGACCATCTACTACTATTACTTAGTACTATTTTCTGGAGGCTTCCTCTCTCGTCGTCGTGGAGATCCAAGGCGCTTATTTTCACGACAGCGTCAACGTACAAGGGGCATCTCTCTCCGACTAATTGGCCAATATTCTCATATCTTCACAGGGCTCCTCCTTCATAATCCCTAATCGTTTTTCAATTCACCACACAACTATAATGTCTTTATCTGCTTCCGACAACAATGGTTCTTATGCAAGGGTTCCTCCTAGTGGCAAGACTCCTCCTCCAGCACCGTCAGCTGCGTTCGCAAAGAGGTGCGTGTCTTTGCTTTTCACACCATCCCCGACGAGGCTGACTTTTTACCCTTCTCCAGAGCCAGAGAGCTTCAGGGAGATGCTATGGGCGCTAGGTACCTGCCTCCTGCTCTGAGAGGTCTGGGATCTTCTTCAAATGAGGCCCCTCCTTCTCTTACACCGACCGGGGATGGCTCGATTTTGCCACCTACAAACTATCCTCCAGGCTTCAGAAGAGCGAGGGCCGGTACCTTGCCTTCCAACATTCAGCTCGCGGCTCAGCGTTTTGCTGCTTCATCCACGGACTCACCTGTGGATCCAGGTCAAAGGCAACCCACCCTCGGCGGTGGTGGACAGCAGGCATCTGTAAATTTGGCCGCAGCAGCAGCAGCAGTAGCACCCGCGAGGCCCGCCCTCCGCCATTCTACCACGACAGCTCCCCAGCCTCCAATCGCGCCATCGCCAAACGTGACCACCGAAAGGAATAGCCGACTGAGGTCCGGTTCCCTTACACTCCCGTCCGGCAATTTCAACAATGCCTTTGGATCGTCTTCCATCTTTTCTTCGTCCTGGTTATCTACTCCTAATGGTTCAGCCCCTTTTTCCGTTCTCGATGAGTTGCGTTCCGTCACGTCAGCAGATTCGGGAGCAGATGATTTCGACGTCGGTACTTTGGATTACCTTGGTTTGGATGATACTCAGAGGGTCCCTCCTCCTGCAGCGACTATATCCGAGTTGCGAACTCAAGCACAGGCGGCGATTGCCATCAACTTGGCAAATCCTTCGAGGATGCGTGCTAGCACGGTTTCCAACCCATACCGTACGCGCCCCATGTCCAACTCTTTGCTCCCTACTCCGTCCGCTGTAGAAGAAGAATACTTTGATGACTATGACAATATGGGTTACGATCGCCAAAATCTCAACGCTTATGACATTCCCAACAGCCAAGGAGACTATGGGCAATCTTTAAGAGGCTACAACGCAACGGACCACCTAACTACTACTAATCGACCACGTGCTATCTCTGTTGGTATACTTGATGATACTATGCGTCCCATGCAGCGACGTAACACTACTGCCGATCCATACTCCTACATCAACGAACTCGCGCAACCTAATGCTAATCTCTCTCTTTCTAATAGCGCAGGCGGCATTCTTAGAACCGACAAGCTCCTGAGTGGTCGCAGTGGCGTCTCACCCAGCGTTCGTTTCCCAAACGAGAGCGAAGGTCCCGTCGGAAAGGGTGCCTCCGCGTACCTACTTGCACCCGGTGGAAACAATCGGTCTCTTTCGCCCAAGACAGAAGGCCAGTCCACACAGCTCCAGACTCCCACGCGTTCGCTTTGGATTGGAAATCTTGACAGTGCTGTGACCAGCGAACAGCTCATACATGTGTTCGCTCCCTACGGTGCGATCGAGAGCTTGAGACTTCTTCCTGAGAAAGAATGTGGATTTGTCAATTTTGTAGACCAAGCCGACGCTGTTCGTGCCAAGGACGATGTCTTGAACCGCCTCGGTGGAAATATCGGTATGCCCAATGGCCAGACTGTTAGAATCGGCTTCGGTAAGGCGGACAGCGCCCCTGTAGCCCCCGCGAAAGGAAACCCCACAAGTCCTGCACCTACGTCACCTGGTGGTGCAGGGGGCAGCAAGTCTGCTGGAAGTAGCGCTGGGCTGGCTGGAATGGATGCTCAGCTCCAATCGACGCCTACGCGTGCGCTCTGGATTGGATCTATCCCATCTTCTACCACTCCTGCCACGATTCTCAGTGTATTCAGTCCTTATGGTCCCATCGAGTCTGCCCGTGTTCTCACCCATAAGAACTGTGGTTTCAGTGAGTCCATTTATAACCTCTTCAAATAGATCCTGTTTGAGCCTTTTTCTTCAGTCAACTTTGAACGTCTGGATGACGCCGTTCGCGCTCGGAAGGCTCTCAACGGACGTGACGTCCTTGGCAGTGATGTCGGAGCCATTCGTATTGGTTTTGCCAAAGTTCCTGTCAAGAATGGCCAAGAAGGCACTGGCTCTCCGGACGAAAACGCTAGTGTTGTTGCTCAAGGTGTAGGAGATCTCAGTGTGGGCGCTACTATCCACGCTTTACGTGGGATCAAGGGTGCATCAACAATTCCAGCTGAACAGCAGGTTCTTGGAGGGGTCGTTGAAAATTATAGGTCGAACCTTCTCCTCAGCATGATCGCGTCTGGGTTGCATAAAAGTTCAACTCCTTCCGATGGTTCCAAGGCTCCTGGTTGGACTACTTCAGTTACGGAACAGCAAATGATTTTAAGAGAATTGAGTGGTGGGAGCAGTGATGCTGAAGCCGATATTCAGAGTTTGGCTGGTGCGTTATAAATCCTTTTTTTCTTTCTTTTTCCAGCAGATGTATTAACACGTTACTGCTTTTAGACTTTAGGCCCCCCACGATGTATTACACCACGATTCCTCTTGTTTCTGAAAGGCAACACAATCGTCGATGGGATGCATCCAAGCTGCGTGACCTTCGCAAGCGTCTGGATTCAGGTACAATGTCGGTCGAAGATGTTGACCAAGTAGCAACAGACTTTTTGGACGGTGAAATTGTTGATCTTGCTTCGGACTGGCTCGGGAATACTGTTCGTGATTGCGATACTGTTCTTTTTCTTGAACTCATTCTTGTTCTATAGGTTGTGCAGAAACTGTTCGAAAAATGTTCTTCTGGACCAAGGGTAGCCATGTTGGAGCGCATTTGCCCTCATCTTGCCATGATTGGTATTCACAAGAACGGAACATGGGCTGCTCAAAAGATCATCGAATGCGTTACCAGTCCAGAGGAGGTAGCGTTGATCGCTCAAAACCTTCGGGCTTACGCGCCACCTCTCCTTTTGGACCAATTTGGCAATTACGTGATTCAGTACGCCATAGGTTTTTCCTGCTTTCTTTTACTGTCGCTAACTAAAGGTTTTACTACAAGGTGCTGCTTACGCTTCGGGGCTCCTGCAAATGATTTCATCTTCGATGCTATCGTTGACCGAATGTGGGAGGTTGCTCAAGGCCGCTTTGGTGCTCGCAGCATGAGGGCATGCCTCGAGAGTCCCCATATCTCTCTCAATCAGCAACGTCGCATTGCCACTGCAGTTATTCTAAACTCGATTCCTCTGGCTACGAACCCTAATGGCGCCCTTCTGTTAACATGGCTGCTTGACACATCCGGATTCCCTTCTAGATATAATTTATTGGCTCCTCGTTTTACGCCTCATCTCTCCCATCTCTGCACACACAAGTTGGCGTCGCTCACTGTTCTTCGCATTGTTAATCAGAAGATTGAACCCGACGCGTCTATGCAGATTGTTGAAGCTTTGTTCAACTCGCCTGCAGATCACGTCTTGACCGATGTACTTGGTGATCAAGTCAACGGGGTTGCTGTTGTTCATAAAATCTTAACCAGCCCCTTCATCGACCCTAATGCCAAACAAATTTATGTGGAAGCTACCAAACGAGTTCTCATTGAACTCAAGGTCATCGCAACTCAAGCCTATAGAAGGCTCATTGAAGAAGTTGGCTTGCCTGTACCAAACTTCCAGCCAACCTACAATAATACTTTGCCACCAACTGGCAAAGTTACCAAAAACTCGTCCCAGAATTTTGGAGTTCCGGGACTTCCATCGGGATACCCATCAAATGACCAAGGCTTCGCTTCGATGATGGCTGCTTTGCAGATGGGCGGCCAGAATCCTCAAGCTGGACCGGCCAACCCACCACAGTTGCATGTTGATCCTGCATATAATCCTGCAGCACCGGCACCAAGGCGTCAAATTCCTAACCCTGCATATACACCTAGCAATGATCCATTCAATCCATTCGGTATGCGCACTTCTGAAGCTGAGAGCCCACGTCAAGTCAACATTCGTCGCATGCCAGGATCAGGAGTAAATGCCCCTATGGTCGCCTCCCCCTACGGTAGTCAGTCGCCAATCCTTTCTCACGGAGGACCCTTACCCACCATGAACCAGTTGCAAACGCCTTACGGCGGTATGCCTCCTCAATCAGGTCCCCCTCATGTCTATCAACAATACATGTACCAACCGTATCAACAGCCTCCACCCTCTAACATGGGAGCATACCACGCTTAAAAAAGCCCCATACGACATCTTACGACAATTTTTCTTTTTCTCTAAATCATGCCCAATATTTGAAATCAAGTGCGCCTTATGAAAATGCTGCGCATTCGTTCGCTCGTTTGGTTTTGCTCTTGTAAGCCTGTTGTTACGTTGTCCCGGATAGTTTTTTCTATACCCCTCCTTGCGTCACTGTGCATGCCTCTCACACTCTTTTTTTGTGCTATCCTCTCTCTATCAAAATGGGGCACCTGCAGCTGCTAGTTGGTGCTGGAATGAACGGTTTCGTAAAAAGTTCTCTTGATATAACTCATTTTTTTCCTTTTTTATGTGTACTACAAAGGATGATTGTCTACTGGCAACCATAAAGCAAATAGACTAGGTTTCACTGCTTTTTTTACGACTTAAGTAGTTTATACTGTCTCGGTATCCATCCAGCAAAAGTGCTATAGCTTACTTAGACAAAACTATATACTTGTGTTATTTGTGTAAATAGCTTTGGGCACAATATTTATGACTGTTTCGCGCTTATTCTTTATGACCACTTCTTGAAATGGGCAGTTCAGCTTCAAAAGCTGCCAGGAAGTATCCTACTGCTAGACCAGGAGTAACTCAAGGCGCTACTCGTCAGCCACCGCAGGCGAAGGCTGATTCTCCTACTACTACTGCGCACGGCCGGCCAGTTACTGCTGAATCGAGGAGTGAAGGTAGGTACGACGTGCTCAACCAACCTTGTCAACTTGGCTCATACTAATCCCTTGCAGCTATCGAAAAGGATGGAGCCGATCCCCAATTTCTCTCAAACCTCAGCTCGCTAGGGCAGGTGCGGGTTGACCACCATATGCAAAGTTTCCGTCCAGAGACCAAGAACACGACACGTCTCTTCGAATCCCGTGCAAAGTCGGAAGCATCGTCATCGTCTGGTCTCCCGAACAACCACCTGTATGCCTTTGTTCTGAGCGACCTTTTGGATAAAAGAAAGGCCGTAAAGAGTAAAGCAGAGCTTGAGAAGCTTTGCGAAGAATATGGGTTCGAAGTTGAGAAGTTGGAACACTTGGCTCGCTTCGTGAACAGTCCGAGCATCGACAGTTCTACTATACGACCTGCTGCGGGAAAATCAGAGGAAGAAGGGTTCTTGGTGACAGTGCGTCTTTTCATTTTCTCTCAATACTCTGATAGCTAACCACATTCTGAAATTAGGCCGTGTGGATGGAACCAAGTGCACGAACATGACGGAAGGTCTTTCATTCATGGGATTTCACGCGCATCTCTAAGTCCGTGTATAAAATGATTGAAAAAGCGACCTGTCGCTCTTTCGAAGTGCTAGTAATAGGTATACACAAGAATCGAAAGAATATACATGTCAGGCAGGAAATGAGAATGGGACAACTTAAAGGAAATGATGTGATAATATGTGGTCATGAATAAGTGAATGCGGTTGTGGAAGCTATGTACTACTGATTGAGGATTAGACAACGAAATGAAGGGGCGTGCAAATGAGAAAAAGGGAGAATGATGTGCGAATTGAGATGCTTTCCGATAAGTGTATGGTGCGGGCGTGTCATGACAGAAATTCCATTGGATTACTTGAACTCGAAGGGGGTTGCATGTGATGTGTGTGCGTGTGTGGAAGAAATGGTAAGAAAGCAGGTCGGACCTACTTGGCTGAGAAACGATCCATGTCGAAGGATAGTTCATCAAAGTGAAATGAATCTAGGCGCATTTCCAATTCATCGTCGTCCTCCTCTATCTCGGGAGGCATTTGCGATTTTTTCCCCTTCATAGTACCCGACCGCATCAAAGACCTGATAGACCCAAAGCTCTGTCTATGTGGGATCGGTTCTGGTTCGCTGGGGGTTGGGGGAGTATCCAAACTTAAGCCGAGGCCTAAATTTAAACCGACCGGATTGCTATCGAATATAGAATCGAAATGATCAAACGAAGGTACATCGCCTGACTCAATATTGACGACCAACGGTTCTGGGGTCGTTTCCTCTGAGCTCAAAGGGGTCTGTGGACTTGAAGAAGCCGTAGATGCAGAAGAGACTGCAGAGGGGGGTGTATAAGGTGTCGAATGTAAGGTAGACGAAGATCTGTTATCAGACTCGTTAGACGACGTCGAAGATTTACCGGGCGCAACCTGAGTTGGGGCCGAGAACGAGAATATTTTCTGAATCTTGGACATCGAGAATATGCTTGTTTTTGATTTGGCACTGTTCATCGTGAGCGTCGGAGATGTCGCTCCCAACCTTCCCTCATCTTGTGAAATGTTCCGTGAAAATGAAGAACGACGAGAAGGGGCATAGGCAAAAGAATCAGTTTTGGGAGATGTAGGTGACATAGGAGGCTCGGATACCGGACTATCTGCGTGCGTTTGTAAAGGCGGGTGTTGTTGGTCGTTAAAAGAAGCCGATGACCTTTTGGACTTTAGTGAAGGAGCAGCGAAAAACTGGGAAAACATTTTGGAAGTTCTACGCGAGAGATTTGGAGTTTTAGAGCCTGGAATACTGCCTGAATTGAGATCCTGGTGCATTTCTTTTGTCTGCTGTTCGGGAGGAAACATGTCTCGAACGCGGGGGTGTGACGAAACGCGTATAGAACCCCTGAGTGATTTGAATACCTTGGATGCGCGAGATCTCAAAGTGACTGAACGCCTGAGCTCCGAAGCAGTGCGGATACTTTGGCCTTCTGCATCGTTCTTGTCCAATGCAGGCCTCCTTCGGTTTACCCGGACGACTTCAATCACATCAGAATCATTTCCTGATTCTTCCCCCATGAGCGATCCAGATTCATGCTGGATCTGTTCTTGGTCCAGGTCATCGTCATATTCAGAGTCAGAGTCCATGTCGCCGTCCGCATCTCTCTCGTCCGAGTCGTTCAGAGCGTCAACGACGGATATGGTCTGGAAGTTTGACCTGGACGTGAATTGTTGTGCACCCTGCACATTTCTGGAGAAGACTGGGGTGTGCACATCGGGGTTGAATGCAAATACATCATCCTCATGTATTTCTTGATACTGTGGCTCTCCATAGAAGCTAGGATTCTCTGCATCGAAAAAGCACCACGTTGGTGTTTCGTCCTCCTCGGGTGGGACAACAAAAACATTTGGCATTGAAACGACGGGAACATTAGCGCCCTGCGTAATTTTTGTCAGCGTACGCCGACTTGTAGTTGAAAAGAATGACATGGAGAAAAGAGCGTGGAGGTTTAAGGAGAGATAAATGAGGGAAGACTCGGTCAGCCCATGTAAACCAGGTGCACGTGCTCGCGTTGTATTTATATTTAGCTGGGCCAAAGCTGGGCCTCCTTGTATGCGGATCCATTCAGCAGTACTTCCGGCGCCTGCTGTACCGAATGATACCAATATTATGATACAGTTATATGAGTCCATAAAAATACACTGTCTATGTACAATCATTAGCACTCCGTGGACCCGCTCGGAATCATGCTCTCTATCGTCAGCGTTTTTGCTCCCATTCCTCGGGGTGCACCAGGCTCTCTCTCGTAAATCGTTTCCTCCATATGTGAATCCAGCGTCACACTCTGCGTGGCGCTAGGTGGTATACCCGAGTCTTTGTACGCATACCGAGATCTTTCTCGAATCCACGGCCCATATTTCTGTATACATCCATCAGCAAGAAACCCGACAGAGGCGGCGAGGCAACGTCAGAAAATATTTTACTCACCCAGAAGAGAAGAGGAATGGGCATGCAAACAGTCGCAAGGCATGCGAACACGCTCATGGCCCATTCATCTCCGAGCGCGTCGAACATCGACGGACTAAATAGTGGGAATACTGCACCGCACGTAGAGCGTAATACCACAGTGGCCGCTATGGCACTAGCGAAATAAACGTTGTAGGTGTCCATGAGGTAAGTCGTAAGACTTTGTAAGATCTGGGAAATCCCTGTGCCGAAGGGAATGCCTGCGAGAATGGGAACGATCCAGTGGATAGATGGTCCGGTCGTCCTATATGGAATAAAATCAATGTTGGAGAAGAGTAATCTTGGAATGCTTTCTTACCAGGCGAACCACCAAAGGCCAATTGGAGCTAATATGGCGCCCAAAATAGCCATGTGCAGCCGACTGTAAATGTGTAAAGAAACGTTATGAATGTGCTAGAAGCTGAAGTCGATTATAAGTCACTCACGCTTCGGGAGGCGCTCTGCCGTCTTCACTTTTTTCCATACTCTTCCAATAAATTCTGTTTTGAATAGACTGGGATGCCGTGCCTGCTGTAATGCCCAAGCCGATCCCGATGAAAGCTAATCCTCCTTCGCCGGGTGAGAAGTGGCGATGTTGCTGAAAGACAATGGGAAACCCGGAGAAAAGCGCATAGAGTGTGCCGTACATCACTGAGACGTAAATAGCTAATAACAGTACGATGGGTTCTGTAACTAGGAATACTGCGAATCCCAGCAAATGGAAGTGGAAGATGATCAAAAAAAAAAAAAAGATCTGGAGTGACGATGCGTGCCACTCACCAAAAGGTCTGCTGAGATTCGTACGCATCACTTGACCAAATGACTTAGATTGATGCAGATCGTGAATAGACGTATAATGCAATCTTCCATCGGATGCTTTGGTTAGCTTGGTTGCGCGTCGACGGAGGAGGACCGGCGCATACTGCGGTATAGCATTGTGAGAAACGGATTATTGATTAAGGAAAATAAAGGTGACATACTGTCTCAGGTGTGCAAAAATATCCAAAAATAAGTGAGATGGCAGCAAAAATAAACATGAGCCAAAAATTGAAATGCCAGTCGAGGTTGGGGTTCTGTACCACGAATCCCCCTACAATAGGACCTATGACTACATGGAGATGAGACATACAGCCCGTTAAACCGGGGGGATGTAAATAATAACGTACCTGGCCCGAGGAAAGAGATACTCGCGGATATGGCTGAGGCTAATCCTCGCTCACGGAAACTCCAAATGTCACTGACAGCGCCGCCAGCGTTTGTCAAGGCTGTGCCATACTCTTGAGATAAATCCTTTGAAAGGAGTATAGTAGCTCACGAGAGGATCCAAATATTCCTGTCAAGAGCCGACATGATAAAAGAGTACCCAAGTTTCGACCCAACGCTCCTTCAATTTGGAAGAGCGTGTATAGGGAGAGCGTTGTAAGAAAGACTACGCGCTGCTCAGATGATCATCAGCATCTAGAGCATGTTGAAATGCATGTAACGCACCCTGCCAAACATCTATGTATTGGACATAGAGTCAAAGTTTGTACTTGCCAGGGATCACGCGGGATATCCTCACCTCGCCCATGGAAGCAAAAATCAAAGGCCTAAACATGCATGAGCAACACGAGGAGGTTTGAGGAGCGATTGACACACCCCAAAGCAAAGCCCATGACATATAGTGAGATCCCGAGGATAGCTACGTTGGAAGAGATGCCAAGGTCGCGCATGGTGAATGCAAGGCCGCCAGAGTACGAAGAGCTGCTAAATGAGACTGTAAAAGTTGACAAAGCCAACTAGAGAATATTTTGAGGATATGTGATAACGAAAAAGAAAAAGAAAAACCTGTGCTGTTATTATCCATCTCTGAGAAGTGGGCCAGTTGTAAGGGTCCTCTGGATCGTTCAAGTCCCAGTCGACGACATAGGGATCATCAGGAGAGCCGTTGCCCATGTAAGTCCTTTGACCTTTTTCCGGGTCCATTGTGGGGAAAGAAGTGGGAGAAAAAAGCGCAAGGAGGGTTGGTTTTTATAGAAGAAAGCCATGTCCTCGGTGGATAATAGTCGTCGGCTAGTCGAGCAAATCTGGAGATTTACTATATGGATGCTATTTATGGACTCAACCGCTGGGAGGTGTATTTTGTTTGGACATGCTTGGGGTGTGGTCACTTGATCACCACTGTCTGTGCTCCTGCTGTGCTCCCTATTTCCCAGCATTTCTGCAAACGACACCCCTCAGTCCCGGCCACCACAACCCCTCTGCTCATCGTCCGATATCGTCCGCCCTCATCTTTCTCTCGTCTTACGTCCCTCTCCACCCCGCTTTCCTCCCTCTTATTATCCTTTCCCGCTGCTCGTTCGACTTCCGAGTTCTCAGTGTCTCTTTTTTCCCTGTTGAAATCGTTCTGTATCTCTATTCATCTCTCATACACGCATCATGGCAACCCATGGCCCGATAAACGGTGTAAAAGTCTCCCGTGCGTCTCTCTTCTTCTCCATCTTTCGTGTCTCAAATACATCTTGTGCTAATTCATTGCATCGCATTATCAATCTGGCTCATTCTCCGCTGTATCACTCTCATATCGTTCTCGTCCTCGAAACCATTTTCATGATCGCTTTTCATCGATATATGTTTTGTCCGCATGTACTCGTTAATAGCCATTGATGATCCCCACAAGATGGTCAAAGTAATCGCCTCTGATGGCAAAACGGGCGAGACCAGGGACCTCACCTACACCAATTGCAAGGTTGTTGGGAACGGTTCTTTTGGTGTTGTTTTCCAAGCCAAACTTGTTGGCTCACCAAAGGATGGAGAGGATATTGCCATCAAGAAGGTGTTGCAGGATAAACGCTTCAAAGTGCGTCTTTTTTATTGATTCCGGATCTAAATTTCCCCTGTTCCCAAGTAACTTTTTGTTAACCCTTTCTCCAGAATCGTGAATTGCAAATAATGAGACTTGTTTCCCATCCAAATGTTGTTGATCTTAGAGCCTTTTTCTATTCGAATGGAGACAAGGTGGGTTTACCTCTGCATATTCAGAAGATCTACTAAGACCCTTTACCCTGTAGAAAGACGAAGTTTATCTCAACCTCGTGTTGGAATACGTCCCTGAAACTGTTTACCGCGCTAGTCGCCACTACGCTAAACTCAAGCAGCCCATGCCCATGCTCCAGATCAAATTGTATATGTACCAACTTCTTCGCTCTCTAGCGTACATCCACTCGGTCGGCATATGTCATCGAGACATCAAACCCCAGAATCTCTTGCTTAACCCAGCGACAGGTATTTTGAAACTCTGTGATTTTGGCTCTGCCAAGATCCTGGTCGCAGGAGAGCCCAACGTTAGTTACATCTGCTCGAGGTACTACCGTGCTCCAGAACTTATTTTTGGAGCGACCAACTACACAACCAACATAGGTAAGTTGACTTGTGGCGATGCATCTCGAGTGTAACGTTGCTGATTTGTCATTTATATGTAAACAGACATTTGGTCAACAGGGTGCGTTATGGCGGAGCTGATGCTCGGCCAGCCTCTGTTCCCCGGAGAAAGTGGGATCGACCAACTCGTGGAGATCATCAAGGTGCTTGGGACGCCATCGCGAGAGCAAATCAAGACGATGAACCCCAACTACATGGAACACAAGTTCCCACAGATCAAACCGCACCCATTCTCAAAAGTAAGTGTACAAGGCATACTTTAAGTTGGAGTTTTCGCTCAAGGAGGACCACAGGTATTCCGACCACGCACTGCGCCCGAGGCAATTGATCTGGTATCGAAGTTGCTAGAGTACACACCAGGGGCCCGGTTGAGTGCAATCCAGGCGATGATCCACCCCTTCTTCGACGAACTGAGGACCGAGGGTGCACGCATGCCCAACGGGAAAGACTTCCCACCACTCTTCAACTTTACACGCGAAGGTAAGATAAGGAAGAAGGACCGCCACCAGATAAACTAACAGAATACTGTAGAACTTTCTGTGCGACCTGATCTTATTCGACAGCTTGTCCCACCCCATTGCGAAGCTGAGCTGGCCTCACGGACTATTCATCTGGACAACTTTGTGCCAATACCACTGGAGCAGCTCAAGATTACGCTTGATTGAGGAGGAAGACTGAAGGATTGCGTTTTGATTAACGATTGTGTTGTATATATCTTGAATTGAAACGAATGGTATCATCATTCGATGGCGACATGTGGCGTGAATTCCGCGTGAGCTTGGCAAACAATTTTATTTAAAATAAATATAACCGAGAAAATAATAATAAACCTATACAACCATGTCTCTCCCTCCTTCGCCATACGTCTGCGACACTCTCCCCGCTCCCCGCCTCGTCCACGACCCGCCCCCCGTCATCGTCGCCCGCGTCGTCGACGATGATCCAGAGCACCGGCCAACTACCTATTCATTCCAGCAGCCTCCGCACAGAAAGTTATGTGTCCGACATCAGAGAATGGCAGACGAGGGCACAAATCTCAAGCTACAGCAGGTCGGTCATTTTAATAAAGAAAAAACTTAGAACTAAGCAGAATATAGTCGCTAGATGCTCTGCCATTTGAAGAGAGAGAGGCCGTCAATGCGATCTGGTCCAACTTTTCATCGTCCTCGCACCCGCGTCGCGCCCTCATTCTACAGGGTCTCTTGACAATGTGTTGCTTTTCCCAACTATCACTGCTCACCGAGCATCTTGCACATCTCATTCGCATAGACCCCTTCGCTGTTCTGCCTAGAGAAGTCAGTCTCAAGATCCTAGGTTATCTTGATGCAACCTCTCTGTGTCGCGCAGCACAGGTAACGAAGCGCTGGAAGAACTTGGCCGACGACAACCTGGTCTGGAGGAGCATTTGCGAACAGCATATTGGTCAAAAGTGTCACAAGTGTGGTTGGGGGCTCCCAATACTGGAGAAGAAACGCGCGTATCGTCCAAAGTCCAGGTCACCGTGTCCGTCACCTGTGCCCCTTCCTTCATCATCGTCCCTGAAACGAACTGCTCCTGATTCTGACTCGGATTCACCTCCTCTCAAACGTCAAAGATCTACTGCAGACTCTTCGGACGAATCCCCACCTATTGAAGACGATTTACTGTCATCTGCTCTCCTTGCCCCAGACCCTTCTAGTTCGGTTCCCCTATCCATCACACGACCGTGGAAAGATGTCTACAGCGAACGGATGACTATAGAGCGTAATTGGCGCAGAAACAGATATGCTGTTCGTACTCTGAAAGGTCACACCGATGGCGTCATGTGTTTACAGTTCAATGAAACGCTCGCCCATCCTGCATTCCCTGTGCTCATAACTGGATCCTACGATCGCACCGTGCGCGTATGGAACATGGAGACTGGCGAAGAGATACATTGTATGAAAGGCCATACTCGTGCCGTTCGTGCACTACAATTCGACGAAGCCAAACTCATTACTGGCAGCATGGATTGTTCCATCAAGGTGTGGGATTGGAGGAGGGGCAAGTGTATCAGGACGTTGAATGGGCATAGTGAAGGTGTCGTGTGTCTTAATTTTGACGACAACGTTCTTGCGAGCGGGAGCGTGGATTCTACCATCAAGGTTTGGAATCTTCGCACAGGAGGCGCGTTCACTCTCCGTGGGCACTCTGACTGGGTCAATGCCGTTCAACTGTGGGATTCTAACCCAAGTGCTCGATCCTCCTCGTCAGAGTCCCTTTTCGACGTGCTAAGATCTTCTTCTCCTCGTTGCACTTCGTCTTCCCAAATTGATCCAGGGAAGATGCTTTTCTCTGCTTCCGATGATGGCACCATCAAGTTATGGGATTTGACCTTGCGAACATGTGTTCGCCAATTTTTGGGGCATGGCGCACAGGTTCAAACCATACGATTATTGCTGGCGGGTGAATGCGATGAAGAAACTGCTGATGGAGAGGAGAATCCTGTTGTAGCATCTTTGACCATAAATACCGCACCCGACAACGCCGACGCGCACACCCTTGTTCCGAAACGCAACAAACCCATTCTGATATCGGGGAGCTTGGACAATACGATTAAGATGTGGGACATCGAGACTGCGAAACCGATGAAGACTTATTTTGGTCACATTGAAGGGGTCTGGTCTGTTGCCAGTGATAAAATGCGTTTGGTCAGCGGTAGCCATGACCGAACGATCAAAGTAAGCCTTTTTTTTCTCTTTGTAGAGAAACGGTTGCTGATAAATCAATTCTTTAGGTGTGGGCTAGAGACAAGGAGAGTTGTACAAATACGCTCGTGGGGCACGAAGCTGCTGTCAGTTGTATTGGTCTTGGTGAAGACAAGATTGTGTCTGGCAGTGACGATTGTACTATTAAAGTTTGGAGCTTCAGTGGTTGATTTCTTTTCGTTTTCTTCTTCGTCTGTTTTTCAATTGCTGTGTTTTTTTTGACTACTTATTGTGACTTTGTATGTAATATCCAGGTTAATTGTTATCAAGTACGTTTCATTTAGCATCATTAAATACAAAAACGGAATAATATACAGGTATGATCTGGTATACTAAATTGAAATGTTCAGAATGCGTTTAGTACAGATGAAATGATTAGGGCACACGAAATCCTAGATCCTTGCATTGGTCTAGGCGATTTCGATAATCAAGAAATTCCCGAGCTTCAAGCTCTTTACTCCTCGCCATCAAATCGTCCTCCGATGTATTGCTTAGTCTTAATTGTCGTAGTTGATTCTCAAGGTAGCTCAATTGGCCTTGTTGTCTGTACTGTTCTAAGTCCGGAGGTTGGTAGTGAAAGACCTCTTTGATGCGATCCATGAAAACCAGGTACCTCTGGAAGTTGATCAGCGACTGCCCGTCAACTTCAATTCTGACAGGATGCCTTTGAAGAGTGTGGTGTAGATCTCTAAGGTGCAATGCTAGAGAATTAAACAAGGACAGCAATGAGAACGTAATTTAGAATGCTCCGACATCTTGATGTGCTTACCCATCCAAGGGATTGCGCGTGTCTTTTCTGCCGTGCTATTGCCTTCACTGAGGGCTGCTCGATAGCTACGGTGGTTTAAAGACGGATCGATAATTTCTCCCAATGTTGCTAACTTATTTTGGATTTGAAGAGGCAGCTTAGATCTCGTGAGACGCAATGATTCAATAGGCGTAGAGTGAGCAGCAACGGCAATAGCGACCATAGATGAGAAATTGCGCAGCTTGCGGCATTCCTTTATTTATTTTTGTGTGATATTAGTAGAGATTAACGCAGTAACTAATTGCAATTACTCACTGCAGCCGTGTGGATAAAAAACTTGAGAACGTCTGCGCGACCTTCCGCAGTATCGTAATGCAAGATTGACTCTTTAACCCAATGGATAATCTTGTTGTTGGTCGTATAGACATTTTCAATGCCGTTGTATCCCGGGTGCCTGCATGTGTGTGCAACGTAATCCGATGGCGTAAGAGTCTTGTACGCATCTCCTTCCAGAAGGGTAAGAGCGATGGCTAAATCGTATGGCTTGATCTGGGAAGCATGGAGAAGTTTGCGGCCAGGCGACAAGAGAGAAATAGAGGATGCTCGGTCACTGGTGCGTTCCTAAATGTATCATCAGTAGGTGTGTAAGGTAGAAAGGAAGAACAGATAAAGTACATGCCCTTTGTTCCACGAGACGTAGAAGATCTTCTGCTCGTTTAATCATTGTCGTTGACGATTTCATTCCAATGGCCGACTGACAAAAGCTCTTCATTTCCCGCAGAAGCTCCTCATCAATCTGTAAGCGTTGGGAGGATAACCATTGCATCATAACCATGAAGACACTTTTGAGATATAGATATCAATGACACAGATAATGCGAAGTCCTACTGCACGAAACGTACTTGTATTGAAGTGCAACGCTGTCTTCACGTTGCTTGTTTGACTCGGCATTGTGGAATTTTTGGCATAAGATGGCAAACACGTCTTGAGGAGTAGCAAAATCAGTACATGTTGTCAGAAAGACCTTGCGATATTCAATGTCTTTCGACAGATCTAGCAGGAAACATTAAACTAATATATATTATCATTTTTTGAACAGACTCACTGAATCCAGTTAAAAGCCTGTCAACAAGACCATCTAGGGTGCCTGATAAAACGATGCCATGGGCCACATTGACAGTAGAAAGGGAGTTAGGCACGGCGCTTGTTGTTTCATTCGAAAGATGTGCTTCAGATGTTGTTAAAAAAGTATGCTCCGTGCTGTTTGATATAGAAAGTCGACGGGGGGAAGTATCTGTAGAAATCTGAAGATGTGGAGGCATATTTTTTGTTCCTATTCCTTCAGATCTCATGGTCATATCAGACAGTTGATTTGTAACTGTATTTGAATGTGAAGAAATGTATCGGGACCTCAGGAGACTGGCTTTCGCATTTGCTATCGGCGGCCTTTCGTCTGGAGTTAATTGCCAACATTGTCGCAACAAAGTCCAGATACTTTCCGAGATGCCTGGAAACTTCTTTGTTCGTTTAGGGCGGTCGGGGAGCTTGCCACTATATAGTGCTTGAATAACGTCTGAGTCGAATTTAATGTTGCCGTAGGGTACATCTCCGCTCAGAATTTCCAAGCAAAGCATAGCAAAACTCCATACGTCCGAATGGGTGGAAAGGACACCATTGCGTTGGATCAGCTCTGGCGCAACCCATCTTGGATTACGGTGATGAGGTGATGTTCTGCTCTGTTCGTTCTCTGTCTGTCATGTCGAAAAGCTTGAACGAAGCTAAACGGATTGAAGAGAAAGGCCGGGACATACACTTTCCAGGAGTTTAGATAGTCCAAAGTTGGACAAGCAAGCAGTACCGTCTTCAGAGATTAATAGATTTGCCTGTCAATATAATATGAATAGAAAATCATGGTACAGGAAGGAATCAGTACCCACTCCGCGGAGATCTCCGTGTATAATGCCTCTATTATGTAAATATTCGAGGCCTAAGAAAAGTAATTTATGAGTTACGCTATAGGATATTTTAAGAAAGAACTTTCCAGCAGCTGCATCACAGAGGGCCTGCACGCGGTCCACGTGAAAATCATGACCGTTGATATATTCATTGACGGTACCATTGCTTTTCCATGGGCTGACCGAATAAATATATCCCTCCCTGTAGACCACGCCGTACAACGAAACAATGTTGGGATGTTTGAGCCGCCTCCAGATGCCTACTTCTCTCTTAAATCGCTACGAGAAAGAGAAACATTTAGAAGGTAGTATTGTCAATGGTCATTCAAATGTGTCAAGAATACCCCTTACTTGCTGAGCTTCGTTATCACTTCTCGATATCAGCTTTGGTAGTCGCAGAGCAACCTGGAGAAAATGTGGGATAGTGCACTCAAGTTCCTAGATATCATTTGCTATCATACCATTTCTTTGTCCAACCATCGACCTATGTGTACAATGAAGTTGGTTCATAAGGAAAGAGGATTGAAGCGTGGAAAGTATACCTACCTTCGTAAACGTCGTTAAATACACCTTTTACCATAGTGTTTTGAGGTTCAAAAGCAATCTGACCTGTCACTGATTTTGATAGCATGCATAGTTAGTACCGCACAGCGGAGATAGTCATAAAGAGATACGACAAACAGTCTATCAGTGGCGGCAATTCAGATGTTTCCTCGTGCAACATCCAAAGGCCATCTCGAAAAAGCTTTCCGTCTTTTGGTCTAAGAGATGGGTCCAGCAGTTCCTTTAATAAAAGGAGGTTGAGTGAGTGAATCCAACAAGACTGCCAAAAAAATCAACTACCATTTGAAGGCCTCCCATGAATGTTTCGACAGGATGAGAGTCTTCGGAAGACTTCAGGTTCAACAAGGTTCTCATACTTCGAGTACTTTCAATAAGGATACGAAGAAGTTCCCTGATTTCTGCCTTATCACGTTGCTGGATGGCTTGCGATTCTAATTGACCTTTGGTGACTTCCATGTTCATTTGTATCTACGAATGGACGTAGAAGATTACAAGTACGAAGTGACGCCAAACATGCAGAACTCACGTTGAACCTCATGACGGCTGCATCGATATCTCTTTGAAGCCGGTCAATGCCGTCTTTTATCTCGTTTTGCTGGAGGAAGCTCTTCAAGTGATTCCACGTAGCCCAGTCTTCGACCTTCCTATGAACATGGATGACTATGCTGTGAAAATATTCAAAAGAATGACAATGATAAGGCGAAGGGAGACATTTCAACTAAGAACGTTACTCGCGCTTCAATTTCATCAGCCATCTCTTGAACTCTCTTACTGCCAAGTCCGTTCGTGCTCTCTTTTAGAGCAAGCATGAGTTGCACACATCGTGAGCTCATGTTTATACATTGTTGCTGATGAAGAGTATATTACACTCTACCAAAACTCTTCACTCAACGGGATGACCGACCTTGTAAAGCTTGATGTTTCCTACTCCACGGTAAGTCGCGGTTACTAAGATGCTGTCAAATGAGTTCTATGAAGCCCTATTTGTATTTTGAGGCGTACGTAGGGTCACAGCGACACTCAATCCTGGTACACCGGATAGCGAAAGGAGGTCTGTGAGACTCATAGAGGCTGAATCGTCGGTAGCTTGGATTGGGGACTAGTAGTCAGAGAAGGGCACACTGCGATCATCAGAGACATTAGCAGACAGGCACCCTGGGCCACGAGACTGGTACCTGTCCCTGACACAAGTTAAGATCTCCGAGTCGCTCGATAAGTTAGCACAGCCGAGATAGTAGAGCGGCGCCTATTCTTGTGAAATCAGATAGGGACATAGTAATTGCATGTACACGACATTCAGCGGTAGCGTGGCCGAGTGGTCTAAGGCGTTGGATTTAAGATTTATACAAATTTTGACTCCCAATGGGGGAACCCGCGCGAGTTCGAACCTCGCCGCTACCATTTTTGTTTCAAGCAAGCTAATCCAAAAGCTCAAATTCTATATATTATTTAATGATTATCTTTTTACTAAGTATGCATGGTCATTCCATAATACCGGCCGCTCTTTCAGCCTCAAGCCGTTGATTATTGTAACGCACCCACCATTCATGGGATTCGTCCTTTGTCACGGATTCGTCCGATTCTAACTCATCCCATGGCTTTGGGGCGAGAATATAATGAATGTTCCTCACCTCCTCGTCTCTCCAGATTTTGTCGTGAACCCCTTTCCATCTCATGGTCTTTAAAGCATTGTAGATATATGGCAGTGGGACCCATCGTCCTCGAAAAAGGTCGGAGAGAAGACTTTGATCGGCGAACTCGAGCTCGAGAGCTTTTTCGCTGTTCATGTAGTCTATGATGCGTTGATAGGTAATTTGCGATGGGTTGACGACTTGCAGTCCACCGTTAATGAAACCTAAAGGTCCCACTGCGGGATCCGGTCCGACAATTTGGGCTTCATCTGGCTTATCGTGTTGTGAAGTGAAAGCACAATGTGCTGGAATCCTGTTCCAGTTTACAATTACTTCACATCACCATCGGATAAGGAGCACGGCGACTCACCAATCTTTAGGGTAGTGGGGTTTCTTGAGCGGGTTGCATACGCATGCATGCCCGGCAGCAAAGACCCTGTCTCCTGTCCCTCCGAGCTCGGGGGGATCGAGTTCGAGGTCCATTAGCTCGTCCATGTTCCTAAGGACTAGCATGTCGCTATCGAGCTGAACGACGCGGTCGTATTCTATCAGTGAGAAAGGGGTAAGCTTGGACCAGCAATCATAGAATCGCGGATCGTTGGAATAGTCTTTGTGCAAGGAGGGAAGAAGATATGGGATTCGTTTATAAGGGATACCGCGCGCGGCGAGGACAGGTAGCATAGAAGTTGGAAAGGAATCGGTGTACAGGGTCACTAAGGGGAATGCAGATTTGTGGAATTTGAGAGAATAATCTAGGGTGAGGAGACCTTGAAGATAGGCCGTGTTGGTGATCAAAGTAGTCCATACTGAAGGAAAATAAAGAAAAAAGCAGTAAGAAAGCGAAGAAAATATCAGGCCAACGAAAGAGAAAACGAACCTTTGCGAGGCTCTGGCATGCTGGTAAGAGGAGTAGGACTGCCTGATCAATATGGCCGGATTGATTAATAAATGAGCAGTATATTTATAGCCGTCACATGATCGCGTAAAGCCGGCGATGATATCCGAGTGAGCCTGACCACCTTTCTTGAATGACGACCATCCTCCGCCGTCGCTCACCGTTCCTCCTTGCAAGATTTTTTTCTACTTCCAATGCATACACAAATCCATCAAACAAATATGTTCCGGCTGTCCACGAGACACCTGCAGATCTAACTCCCTCTCAAAGGTCCATGCTTGACGCTGCTCTTCGTGTTGACCAGGCCGGAGAAGTCGCAGCCAACTATATATACCAGGGCCAGCTTGCCGTCCTTCATCGAGATCACCATGTGGGCCCTCTCATCAAGGTTTGTCGGCCTGCTCTATCTCGGTCGTGGTACTCTTCATTTCCCTTTGCAGGATATGTGGGAGCAAGAGAAAAAACATTTAATGGTTATGGATAAGCTCCAGATTCAGCATAATGTTAGGCCTACTATGCTTTCGGATGTCGCAAAAGTTGCAGGATTTGGTTTGGGTGTGGCCACTGCTCTGCTTGGTAAAGAAGCTGCAATGGCCTGCACAGAAGCAGTCGAGACTGTAATTGGCGAACACTACGATGAGTATGCACTTGTCAGAGTAAATGTGGATTCTTGCTGACACACAGTACTCCAGTCAACTGAAAGAGTTGGATACGTTTTCTTCCGACCATCCTAGCCTTCCACTTCTCAAAAACGTGATCCGTGAGTTTAGAGACGATGAACTCGAGCATTTAGATATCGCAGTCGTCAACTTTTCTCAGCGTGCACCCGCCCATGCACTTCTAAGTAGCGTAGTTGGTGAAGGTTGTAAAATTGCCATTGAATTATGCAAAAGATTCTAAAGGCTTGACTTTTGAATGAATGCAATAAGCAGAACTGAACCAAAAAGGGAATGCCTCTCCGTCATGACTTTCTGTTTTCTACTGCCAACGATTCTCCCTTCAGCCTTCCAGAAAAATCCCATCGAAGCTATAAGGTGCTCAGAAGTTAATTCATTAATAGTTAAAGGAAACACACTGTACCTCATACTGATCTGCGAGATAGTAAACGGCAGCTGGAACGATGATGAACCCTAAGATTCCCGTACGGATGGTCCTTCGTGTCCAGCGAAAGTTGAGATATGCTTGTTCACGCTAGATACGAGTACAAAGATTTTGTTATATAAAAGGGAGAACAGCGTTGGAAAAGAAAGCCCTACCATGCTGTTGAACCGCTCAATGGCGGGGTCAACCTAAAGAAACAAAAGTTGAGAGACACATGGCTTGTTGGTTTTCTCAAGACGATAGCGCACCTTTACAGATCCTATATTATACAATAGTAAGGTTCTCTGAGGCAGAAAATGGGATGAACAAAAAACTCACCATGGCCCATAGTTGTATGCAAGGTCGTCGTTGAGTATGAAGAGTCGGGTGGTTTGTTTATCCATTGTTTACCCTGTTCTTTGTCTTGCTCTTCCATCACTCATACTCAGCTCATGGCTTATAATCGCGAATGGGATCAAGGAAAAGATGTCTGGGACGACTCTTACAACAACAGAGGCCGCGAGGATAATTATCACGGAGATGGGAAAAGGAGAAAGTTTAACAACGGAGTACGTGGCTACTTTCTTCCCGACTCGTCTGCCCTACTCTAATTCTCCTCAAGGGCCATGACGGCTCTCATGCGTACGACGAAGGCGATTACAACCGACAAAATGACTGGTCTCAGGACTATGGTCATGAGGAACGCACTCGGGGAGGCGCAGGCGCTTTCACGAAGAAACGCCTTGCACCATCCGAGCCAAGTCCCCATGTCATCTTTCTTGGTTTGGATCCAGACTTTACAGAGGCCGATGTCTGTCGACTCCCATGTTATCGATTATTTTGTGACAGAGACTGAAGTGTCTTCCTACCCAGCTTCAGGCATACCTCGTTTCCCATGGGAGCAGCGTGGAGACTGTGACAATAATTCGAGAAAGATCATCAGGCACTTGCACCTTTGTAATTTGCTCCTGCGCTGGCATTAACATATTTTTGCCGTTGGATTTTAAAAGGTACATCTAAAGGCTTCGGCTTCGCTCAATTTACAAGCATCGAACATGCCCGTGCTTTCGTGGACCCTTCCTTTCCCTTCATACAAATGCCACCCCCGGCATCTCATGGCGCTTCTGCGACTGCAGCATTCTTTAAGGCCCTCGAAACAGGAGCACCCCATAGCGGCCGCAGAGTCAAGATTGATTATTCACAAAGTGCAACTCCTCACGAAAGAGGGCGAATCAACAGAGGCAACATGAATGACGGTACACGGGACATTGGCAATACACAGAGTCCCGTCCTTCTCTTCAGAGGCCTAGATCCTCTTTCTGGACCACAGGCCATCTATCAGGCTATGCTTTCTTCGTCAGGTCCTGGTAAAGAAGGGGCAAAGGGAATGAGACGAATAATCCTCATCAAAGACAAAGTTACAATGGCCAGCTTTGGCTTTGCATTTGTTGAATTTGTCGACGTTCAGGTATATATATATTTGAAATGGTTTTGCAAAGTAAATTAATCTCTTTTCTTAGTCGGCTTCGAACGTACTTGCAGCCACGATGTCGTCTCAGCTGCACCCAGCCGGATTTCGCATATCAGATCGTCCTGTGGCAGCTTCGTTCGCCCACCCATACTCTTTTCAACCAGTAACAGATTTTCTGTCAAGGGACGAAGCATGCCTTTCCTCAACAAACAGCCTCGGTGGTGCAGAAGGTTCCTGGGTCAGGTATTGGGACGAGACATCGACGGCTGCGGTTCTTGAATTTAAAGTAGAAGAACCTGCACAAGAGACCTCACATTCCAAGGACAAGAGAGAAAAGAAAAAGAACAAAGGTTAGACCCTCGCGTTGATTCACGCCGGCTCATTTTAAATGACTCTTTGGTTGCAGATAGCCATGCTAAAGCTACAATTGCAACTCCCTCGGAGTTGCCCATCACAGATAAACCCCTCACTCTAAGTTTTAGTAAGGGTCCCATAAAATTATCCACTGGTCAGTATCATATATGTAACAATGCAACAATGATTATCATACTAACGATGGTCTTTGTCAATCAGCGTCTACATCTTCCAAGAACACAGCTCTTGGGTTCTCTCTAGATGATTCCCAGACTGCGGATGATGTACAGGAGGATCATAATTCTGAACCTAGTAAACGTAAGTACGCGAGAAGGTTACATGCTTGTCACGTTTCTAATAGGTTTTCTAGCTATTACTGTCAAAAAGGTTGCCCCTTTAGTTACCAGCAAAAAGGTGAGCTTGACGCCAACATTCGCTAAATTGTTGAGCTGAGTGAGATACCAGGTTGTTAACAATATCAATAAATGGAACCAAGTACAAGAAGAACTCGCTCATGATGCGCCCGAGAGTTTTTCGACAGTGTGTATTTCTTCCTGTTTTTGTCCATCTTGTCTGCCACGAATAACGCATAATTAGGCCAAGGCTCCCTTACCGACATCCGTTCCACCAGTGACAACGTCTGTTCAAAGTCAATCCATTACAGATGTGCCAGGCCGATCAGCAAGCCCCGAGGGCGAATATGAATTCTCGGATGTTAATACATTGACATGTTTACTCTGTGCCCGTCAATTCAAATCCTTGGACCAACTGAAACGGCATAACATGGGATCTGACCTTCATAAAGTGTGTAGTTTGAATTCTCAGGGTCGCATTTGCTAATAATCTATGTAGGTGAATTATAAGGATACAAATCTGAGGAATATTGCTCGCCAAAAAGTAGCAGCTCGAAAAGCGGCGGGAACAAGTTCTGATCAGCCGAAATATCGCGATCGAGCTTCGGAACGTCGAACCCTTTTCAATCAACCAGATGCCCCTATCATTGAAAAGGAGGGTCATACATCGAAAAAGAGGCAACTGGAAATCCCAGTAGACTCTCCGACACCTCCAGCAGTTCAAACAAATCTGGGGCAGGACGACGCTAATGTCGGCAATAAGTTGTTAAAAATGATGGGTTGGAAAGAAGGAACTGGACTCGGGTCCGAAGGCGCTGGACGGGTGAATCCAATGTATGTGTCAGGATATTTACGTACCAGTTCGCAGCTTATTATTATTATTTCTTGCAAAGCGAAACTGCGGTATATACTCCGGGAGTTGGTTTAGGTGCCAGCAAAGGCAAGGACTTGGGCAAGTATGCTGAAGGCTTTTCCAGCTACATACATATGGCTCAGGATTCTGTGAGTTCTGGTTGCTCTGTTTTGTTGCACTGCCATAAATTGACTATTTCTTTACAGGCCCGTGAACGTTATAACACATGAGCTTGTTCTGGTATGACACTGACCGCCACTCATATTTATCTATTTCGTTGTATATATATCTTATGTCTTTTAAATAAATAATCAAAGTTCTTTGCTTTGTTCAAGAGTCATCTCTTTATGTTTTGCGTTTATGATTAGCCGCATTGCTCACTCGAGAATTTATAAGAGTATAATTATTATAAGGGAAAAAAGAAGGTGGTATTGTGAACGACAGGTATATTTACAGACGTAGACTCGCAATCCTTCGTTCGAGGCTCAGTCCTCAGAACAGCATCGCAGCTAGCATAACGCCGGCCGACAGAACCGAGACCACAGAAACGCCAAGCTTCTGCACTCCATTGGTATTAGTTGAGTTGTTAGCGGTGGTGGTCCCAGTCGATTTCTGGGAAGACAGAGAGGAGGATGGCACCAAAGTTGAAGTCACGACGGCTGACGTAGAAACAAGTGAAACTGTGGGAGTTCCTTGTTCAACGGTAAAGTAGGTGGCCTGTTATCGCGTCAGTGATTTGACATTGAACCTGTCATTATTAAAGTACCCACAGCAACGAGGGGACCCAAGCCACTTGACTGTCAAAGGCAACTAGTGAGACTTAAATCGAACACTGGGACAGGATTGAACAAACCTTGACATAATCATTGAAGTTGAAAGCAGAGACGCCAATGTTGGGCTTAGAAAAGGCCGCAGGGGGAGAGAAGGTCGATGGCTGAGCGTACAAGACAACGACATAACTAGGAAGGGGTGTTCAGGAAACTAATAGATATACAACGAGCAAGGTAGCTAACCGATGAGGACCGCTTCCAGCAGCAGGGAAAGGTCCAGCATAAGTAGTGATGGCAGTGGCAGAGGAGTTGGTGACGGTTGATCCTTTGCGGCGAAGGATTAAGATTGGTGGACACCATAAAAGATATGGAAGACTCACCATCGATAGTAACACCGTTTACAAGCCAGTGACGAGTCTGACCATCAGGAAGCTTAGCACCCACGATGTCTGCGTCAACCATTGCAAGAGTATATGTCCCATTAAGAGATACAGAAGTGTTCGCTGGAGTAATTGTGACGGTGGGGGTAGGCCCGACCTCTGCAGCTTCGGTTCAAAAAGAGCATCTCAAAGAAAAGAAAGGGCGCGACTTGCGTTCTATGGTCAACAATTGGCCTGGAGAAACAACGCCCACATCTTTTTGGGAGATATTAGAGACAGAAAACGCTAAGCGCACGGGGAGACATACTAGCATAATTCAAAGTTACAAGTGCAGAGGGGTTAAAGGTGGCAAACAAATCTGGAACAAGTTCTGATTGAGTGAAATGGGCCTCGATGGCTTTTACTTCGAGAGACGAGTCCTGTGCGAAGACGAAAGGAAGGAGGAGAGTCAGGGAAGCGAAAGTGGAAAGAGCAAGCATGATGGCGGTAAAGAAGGAAGAAAGATGTGTCACACTAGGTCCTGATGTTACATATTATAAAATAGAATAAATATACATTTATGATCCCTGGGTATAAAATATCATGTCCCTTCTTCTGTATCCGTCGTCATATCCAATATTTCCGTGGCCAAAGGCGACGTTGGAATATCTTTCTCCTCAAATTTATCCGTCCTCCTTCGCCGCCGTCGTTGCTGTGAGTTTGTTGTTGGCGATGGTGGCGCAACGAATCCATCCGACTGCAATCTCGCCAACATGTCTCGCGCGTTAAATGAAGTATCGTTAGCAGTAACAGTAAGGTCAAGTTCCAGCGTGCTTGTAGGTGCAGCAGAGGCCCCAGGTCGCCGCCTACGAGCCTTCCGAGTAATCGTTTCCCCGTTGCGAAGGTCAGCAAGCAGGCGTTCCAGCGCTCCGTCGTCTTCATCAACAGTAGCATCTTGCGCTTTCTGTCGATTTGACCTATTCGCCTCCAGTGCTTCTTTCCGTCTTTGAACTGCAGCCTTTTCTTCTGCGACCGTCTGGTTCTCCAACTTGCATTTCTAATAGACACGATTATTAAGCTGAATACCATTTGAAAGACGAAAGGACCATACCTTGTACGAAGTAACAAATGTCTTGAATATGCCATAAAATTCGGAAGAAGACATATTTTTATCTTCCTCTCCGTAATAGTTAATTGCATCGATAAACGTTGTATCAGCATTCTTTACGTCGTCGGTCAAATCCTCTAATTGGGTGTGCGCCTTCTTATAAAACGCCCACATTTGTTTCCCGTAAAGATCGCCAGGATCCATCTCAGTAAAGTGGTCAATAAGCTCTTGATGGATACGGTTTAATCCCTCGCGCAATTCAGTTAGACCTTTTCGAATGTCCTGTAAGTTGACTAATTCATGCATTAGCGAGAAGTTTACAAATCTAATTGATCATTCGTCATCTTACCTCGGTATGCTTCAGCAGGTCTTTCCAATTCTTCGAGGAATTCTTCCATTTCTGGGAAGTGTTTGGCGACAGTCCGCTCAAGGAAATGTAAAAGGGTGGTGTTGTTTACCGACTTCGTATCCACCAACTAAACAGGTACTTAGCGGAGGTAACAGTATCCAGAAAAAAGATCCCACCTTGTTAATGCTACTGACTCGGAAGCCAAATGCACCTCCTTTGATGCCAGTCCCATTCATGTAATTTCCAATGAGAAGGATGAGCTTAAACGATACGTCAGAGCAGAGTAGCTAGATAATGGATGAGACACACGGATAGTAATTCTTTGAAACTCTTCGCATCTAGGAGATCACGGCCAGCTTCCGACAGTTTTCTCGCCCCCTACCCAATTTGTGAGACGACGCTACGTTTACAATGGAACAAGGGATATCCTACCTCATCCAAAAGAGACCAAGTCTCATCAAACGTGACTTTATATAGCATACCTTCAATGCGAGGTCCTAGTCGATTGATTTTGATCAACTGAACCATTAGCCTATCTGAGGGGTGTAATCCTGCAAGTTCTGCGGGTTCTGCATTTCGATAGACATTGAGTTTGCCGACCTGTTCCGTAATTTAAGAATTAAGAAAAGGTGAGAACCCGTAAAAAGTACCTGCTCAGGGGAGGGTAAAACAGGTTTGAGTTCACTCAGGAAAACCTGGGTACACATTTCCAGATCAAATTGTTGAATTTTACGGGCGATTTCTTCTGGTTCGAGTTTCCTGATGAGCTGAATAAGAATTTCTGTGTGAACAAGAGTCAGGAAACAAACTATCAATCTCAAAGAACCCGTAGTTACCGACTCGCTTCTTAGTCTGAGGATCCAAGACACTCCGAAGTTCTGCACGTTTTTGTTTTGCTAAGATAAAATACGATTAATTAAACACAAGGATCAGTTCGATGTTAGTTAACTGACCCATGAGATTAATGACCAGCTGCTTGGCCTTGAAATCTTCCTCCATTTCCATCCAAACGCCGTCCATTTGGAGTTTCTGGAGCATCTCTTGTTCTTTCTGAGGCTCATCTTCATTCCAAAGGGTTTTGCTGACTTGTTGTTGTGGAAGTTTGTCCCATTGCAATTGCTTCATCTTCGTGCTCGGAGTGATAGCCATTTCTTTACGACTATTCGCGAAATTCAGATTAGACCCTAAAAGCGATGTACGAGCTGAACTTCGGGTCGAGCTTGTATTCGAGAACATAGGAGGCGGCGGAGGCGGAGGCGGGGTACCGCCAATTGTTGTTGGTATCATTGTCTTCATGCCAAGTGGTGGGGGAGGCGGCGGGGGCGGCGGGGGAGGTGGAGGAGCGCCTGGGAAACCTTTCAGGCCGGGTGGTGGGGGCGGCGGGGGCGGCGGAGGAGGTGGCGGTGGTGGGGGAGGAACGTCGCCTGATACCGATTCTTCTGGTTGAGAGGTTGATGATATAGGGGGATTCTGCAAGTCATCTGGACGATTTGGAATGGATTTATTTCTTGTTAGTAGATGTTTGCTCAGATGCTCCGCAAGATCACTCTTGATCGGAATGCCATTTACTTCGAGAGAGTTATTTGAACTGCCGGAAGTAAAGACGGTGTCTTCTGTCCCATTGGTGAATCCACTACGGGTCGACCGACCATATTCACTTTCATCGTCGTTAATAGGCGAGGGTGACCTACTCATATCTATAGAATCATTGGACATGGCATCGTCAGATCTTGGAGCAAGTAAACGGTTATTTCTAAAAGTGTCGCCCCCCAGAGGAGGTCTTTCAGTACGTCTTGGCGAACCGCGGATGCTACGAGAACTAGAATTTGAACCAATTTGAGGGGAATACTACAATAAAGGTAGTTGAGTTTACTCAATACAAATACATTTTTGATAAGACTTACTAGCTTTACTCCAGCTACCAATTGCTGCTGAACCTGTTCCCTGGCATCAGCCTCATCTGCGTCCATAAACTGGGAAACTCTGCCACTATCATCCAACAGAGCTTTGTCATTGGCAACTGTACCCTGTAACTTGTTGGTTTTCGGTTTCTTCTTTCCGGGGGTAGCATCTGTGTCTTCTTCATCCACAGAGCCGGAGTTATGATGAGTCCTTTGTTTCCTTTGACTGGCGCCTTCTTTCCCTTCCAAAATGCTAATGGTTTTGTGTCGCTGAAATGAACGTTCGAGAGTCTGAACAAGAGCCTTCCGGTCCATGGAGCCTCCATCTAATATCGTTTCAACTCCTTTCCCTACTTCTTTCAGCATGCGGAATAATTCCATGATTTGGGCCTCAAGCTGCGTTATCTTGTCTTCATAGGAAGCTTTCTGGCTTTCCAATTGCCCATATAGTCTGGAAGTCGTTTCTCGGGAGACTGACAACTTGTTCTCCAAGCTGGAGACCTGCTCTTTGAGCTTGCCGATCAAGCCATCGGATCCCTGAGCTATTTCTTCTTCTAGCGCTTCCTTTTCCAGCTTTAGACGCACCGCAAGGGCATGAGATTTCGCAGCCTCGTCTTCCGCAGCCTGGTAGCGGTCAGACTCGTTGAACTGGGCAATTATTCTTTCTACTGAATGGCCCATCCGTTGTTCCGCTCCTGCCAACTTTTTGTCTAGTACGACATCTGTGACAATTGTATCGAGCAATTGATAGTAGTGAACCATAGGCTGGCCTTCTTCGCGGATGAGAAGTAGATGTTGCATCATAGACAAAAAGTAGTTTCGTGCCTTCGTGCCTTCAGTTTTTGAATATATCGCGTCGAATACATCTTTGGGATTTGTGAGGTCACGGAGGATTTCTTGATTCAGATGTTCCCGAAGCCTTTTTTCATCCTCTGCGAATGCCACTTGCAGTAACCTTATCTGTTTATCAATACCAGGGACACCAAAGTCGGAACAAAGTTCAAGAATCCTCTTGATACCCGCGGATTCCATCTGCGAACGATGATGCAGTCGCAAGTCGAAGTCGTCTACGAATTCGAGAATGCCGTTCATGAGGACGAGATTAGAGAACTAGATAATTCATAAAGCGTTAAAAGAAGGTTTAAAAAAGCGAGACAAGAATGTAAACATACGGCATAATCGTTCAAAGAACTGTCGATACCCCCACTTCGTTTGACTTCTTCACTGGCGCCGACAAGACTCCCCATCTTTCCTCTTCCCGAAAGAATTTGTTCCAGTGACTTAAACCAATAATCATAACATCCTGCCCTCTCATTATTTGCTGAACTAAGAGCTTCAAGTGCAGCTATAACAAGGTGGTGGGCTTGTCCGTCTTTCCAATATGTCAAGAAGAGGAGTAATTCAAGAATAGTTTTGCGCGTTGCAAGATGAGGAGTATTGAGCGAAGACGCAATTTGGGTCACAATTGAAGGGTGTGTTATTGCTTCCTTCGCAGCTTCCTGGGGGTGTCATTTGATTAGGGTAATATTATTAAAACATGGGCCGTGTAACTCAACTGAGTTATTTAATATGTGCTTCAAGCATTTGGAGATTTCATATTCCAAGCTAGTGTCTAATTCACGCCTGTAGGATATGTCATTCATACAGGGGTATGGTCGGCACTTTAGATACGGAGCAAGTACCTTGATGCGCCTTTGCGACCAATATGTTGCAGTGTCTGTGCCAACACAGAGGTCCCTTGAATGGCAACGAATTGTTTGAACCAGCTAAATGCGATGAATACAGTGAATTGGATACTCAAAGATAATCGTTACCTCAATTCTTTGCTCCGTAAGGACACGAGCAGACTTCCGGCTTGCTTGGGGGTTATGGTTTTGTCGAGAAACTTTTTGATATACCATTCCGGTGATTCCGGCATAATTGCAGCTGGCTGGCCTGTTTCATTTTGCTTTCGGGATTGCTCTTCCCACTGTTTCTCCTCTTTCCAACGTATATGCTCGTCGTTATAGACCATGTGCCACTTCTGATCGATGTGCAAATCAGGCATGTCACCCAAATCGCGTGTGCGTTTAACATTTTGAAACAATATTTCGATTTCTTCGTCAGTGTCGGGTCTTGGGAAATGAAAGGTGTCGGTACTGTGGTGACGATGGTAAAACTGTGAAAGGTGGGAATGATGGGTTCCGCCATCGGAGGATGTAAGCGATGCTGCATATCTTGAATTGCGGTTATTGTCCGACCTCATTGTCATACCAGAATTGGGACGCGTTATTGGGGAACCTGGAGCATTGGCGAATAGACCAAAGTCGGTATTAGCACTAGATGACGCCTCGCTCCGACGCATCCGTGCAGTCTGTTGACTGTGAAGCTTGCTCGAAGATGCCGATATCCCCATACCATGCTCTTCAATCAATGTCGAAGAATCCGCGGTAGACACAGACGCGCTGCTTGACTCTCGTCGTTGATGTTGTTCGTATAGTTTTTCTCGCTCTGCTTTGTTTTTTTGCATGGTGAATTTGTTCAGTTCTGTTCCAGAAACAGTGAGAGCTGGATTTGTATTTGGCGCAGATATTCCTCTGATGCCTTGGTTAACAGTCCCTACTGCTATGGGCGATCGACCAGACGCCGATAGTTTATCGTAGGGAACTGATCGTTCGTTCAAATCTTGCCCTGATACTGACGACTGTCGTGGCCGTGCTTTCTTGCGACCAAATATGCTCTCCATGTTGGCAAGTTCCACAAAATTCCAACGGCAGCTTTAAAGTTTAAACAACCTCCTATCGCCCCTGATTCTACTCTGTTGTTGCGGCCACCTTGAAGAGTCGACAAAAGGTAAGAGTTAAATCTGCGAGTAAGACACAAGAGAGCCGGTCGATGATGGGGATTGCAAAGGAAAGGTCAGTTTCGATTGCTCGAGAAGGCACTAAAGCTAACAGTTACAGTAGCCGATGGTAGTTACAACCTGAATGGTGAAATAAGCCAAATTGGGATTAGCAAATAGTCACGTGGATGGGCTAATTGTTATCTATTAAATATTAAATATTTCAAGCCCAGCTATCCAAGTAATTTATCACACATAAAGTCGCCCCTGTACTTTACTGTCTGCTACATACGCGCAATTTGAAAATAACAAAGACCAACAACACTTCTCCTTCGAACCCTTGCTGGACAAGCCGTTTCTCTCTTCACGGTTATTATGGCGGAGAACATATACAGCAAGGGAACTCGAGTGTGGTTTGAAGACAAGGACCATGCTTGGATTTCTGCAGAAGTTCTTTCTGTGACTAAGGGCAACGACGACACAATCAAGCTGGTCTTTGTAGATGAACGCGGCAAGGTACTCAAATTCTCCCTTACTCCTGTGCTACTGTTAACATCGTGCTGCATCATGTCAGGAAATCACGCTAAATACCACGAGTAAAGAAATCAAGGAAGGAAAAGAAGGCCTTCCACCTCTACGAAACCCACCGTTATTGGAAACGGCTGATGATCTTGCAACTCTATCTCATTTGAACGAACCTTCAGGTAGCTCTCTGCGTGTATTTCGATGCTCATTCTCCTCTAAATTATCCATTCAGTTCTACACACGATTCGTAATCGCTATGCTCAACACAGCATCTACACGTACAGCGGCATAGTTCTAATAGCCGTCAACCCGTTTCAACGAGTGACATTATATGGCCCAGAAATCATTCAGGCTTATAGCGGACGCAAGAGAGGAGAACTGGAACCTCATTTGTTTGCAATAGCGGAGGATGCGTATACGGCGATGCGCAAAGAGGGTATGGGGCAGACCATTATCGTCTCAGGGGAGAGGTAAGCCAAAGCTGTATAACACTTTACACCCTTTTTTTCTGAGGTTTTACAATTTGTAGTGGAGCTGGCAAAACCGAATCAGTATGTTTCTCTAATACTTCAAAATCATCCTCCTTCTCAAAATCTGTAGGCCAAATTCATCATGCGTTACCTTGCATCCGTGAACCCGCCCGACTCTAATGCAAAATCGAAAACAAAATTTTCCTTGGATGATTCTAGTGAAATAGAAAGACAGATTCTAGCCACCAATCCTATCCTTGAAGCTTTCGGAAATGCAAAAACGACACGCAATGACAATTCATCCCGCTTTGGCAAGTACATTCAAGTCAGTGTTATTTCGACATTCCCATATCTCGGTAACTAAATTCTCTATAGATCCTTTTTGATGGCAAGCAAGAGATAGTTGGTGCCAGAATTCGCACTTATTTGCTCGAACGTTCACGCATCGTCTTCCAACCTTTAACGGAACGGAATTATCACATATTTTACCAATTATGTGCTGGGGCTCCCGTTAAAGAACGCAAGGACCTCGGGTTAGATGCAGACATCAACAAATTTTTCTACCTTAAACAAGGAGGGCCGTCTTCGACGCCGATTAATGGAGTAGACGATGCCGAGGAATTCCGAGCAACTCAGCAAGCACTTTCTACTGTTGGGATAAGTGTTGAAAAGCAGTGGGCAGTTTTCCGCCTTCTAGCAGCACTTCTTCATTTGGGGAACGTGAAGGTCACCCAGTTACGAACTGATGCCTCCATGGAGGACACAGACCCTGCTTTGATATTGGCTACGCGCTTTCTTGGAGTGTCTCTCGCAGAATTCAAAAAGTGGACGATCAAGAAGCAAATACAAACTCGATCCGAGAAGATTGTCACGTCTCTCAATGCCGCGCAGGCGACTGTGGTACGCGACAGCGTGGCCAAATTTGTATACGCTTGTCTTTTCGAATGGCTTGTGGCAATCGTGAACGAGAGTTTAGCAGGAGAAAACGGCGATGCTGCTGAAAGGGCGGAGATGTTTATTGGAGTCCTTGATATATACGGCTTTGAACATTTCCAAAAGGTCTGTAGTGTCGTCTGGTCAGAGGATTGCTATTGTCTTATCGACACCTACAGAATTCTTTCGAACAATTCAGCATTAACTATGCGAATGAAAAGTTGCAACAAGAGGTGCTTGTTCTCCCGCTTTGATAAAATACCTATAGGACTAACGCTTGATCAGTTCAATTCTCACGTATTCAAACTTGAACAAGAAGAGTACGTCAAGGAAGAAATCAAATGGAAATTTATCGATTTCTCCGATAACCAGCCCTGTATCGACGTCATTGAAGGAAAGCTCGGTGTACTGGCTCTACTTGACGAAGAATCCCGTATGCCAGCTGGAACCGATGGCTCCTTCCTGCAGAAATTAAATACCCAAATTCTCGGCAAAACCGAGTATAAGAGCGTGTTCAAAAAACCAAGATTTGGTAATTCTGCGTTTACCATCGCTCATTACGCCCTAGACGTTACCTACGAGGTTGAAGGTTTCTTGGAGAAAAATCGTGATACCGTTCCAGACGAACAAATGGCTCTCCTGGCATCTACAAAGAATCCTTTCCTTAAAGAGGTTTTGGATGCTGCTTTGAACTCAACGAAAAGCGTAGACGGCACGCAACCTGTATCCCCTGCATTTTCCGATTCTGGCAGCGGTGGCTCTCGACGATCTTCTCTGATCCCTGATCCAGGCCGACAGTCATTTGTTGCACAGTCAACTCATACCGGTTCTTTAGCAAAACGCCCTGGCGCCGCGACCAAGAAACCCACTCAGGGGTCCATTTTCAAAGCTTCCCTCATCGCATTGATGGATACTCTGAGCGAAACCAATGTTCATTACATCCGTTGCATTAAACCAAATGAACTCAAACGGCCATGGGAATTCCAACCACAACAAGTGTTAGGTCAGCTAAGGGCCTGTGGTGTCCTCGAGACTATCCGAATTAGCTGTGCTGGATACCCAACTCGTTGGACCTATGAAGAATTCGCTGAACGGTAAATACATTATGAATGATGTCAGCTAGTAAGAATTCTTCACTGATCACGATATTATAGGTATTACATGTTGGTTCCTTCTTCAGATTGGCAGCCAATGATTCAGTCCATGGATCTTCGTGGGTTGTGCTCCACAATTCTCGGAAAGACTATTGCCGATCCGGATATGTACCAGAATGGTTTGACGAAGATCTTTTTCCGCGCAGGAATGCTCGCCGCCTTAGAGTCTTTACGGTCAGACCGTCTCAACGCTATGGTGACTGTGGTGCAAAAGAATGTCAGGCGCAGGTTAGCTGTTAGACATTACAAAAACCTTCGATCTTCTACCATCAGAATTCAGACTTGGTGGCGAGGGATTCTGGCTAGGAGGCTCGTTGAGAGCATTCGCAGAGAAGTCTCAGCAATCCGATTGCAGACTGTTCTCAGGTCCTATCTCCAGCGGAAACGGTTCTTGGACATAAGACATAGTGTTGTTCTCTTTCAAAGCCGTAAGCATAGCTTCTTATGACATGGGTGCCTGCAAATTCTTATTTCATTGTGCATTACAGGCGTCCGAGGTATCCAAACTAGGAGGAAGTACATCCAAGAGAAGTCAACTCGTGCTGCTACGCTCTTGCAATCTCTCCTACGCGGGGTGTACGTTTCAAATTTGTTTGTATCCGTCTGTGACTCACACATCTCTTAGACTTTCTCGTCGGCTCTTCCGTTCTGACGTGCGCAATGTCGTCTATATTCAATCATGCCTTCGTCGCAGGCTCGCTCGCAAAGAACTGAAAGCTTTGAAAGCGGAGGCGCGATCGGTGTCCAAGTTCAAAGAGATATCATATCGATTAGAAAACAAGGTTATTGAACTCACGCAATCCTTGCAGGAGAGAACCGCCGAAAAGAAAAAATTACAGTCACAGCTTGCGGAGCTTGAGCAACAACTACAGCAGTGGACCAATAGGCACGAGGAGGCGGACTTGCGGGCCAAACAGCTTCAAACTAACCTTTCAGCCCTTGAAGTCGAACTTGTCCAGAGAGATGAACTTCTTACAGCCAAAGTGACGCTGGAAAAAAAATTGGAAGAAGCTTTGGCGAAAGCATCGGAGAAGGAAGCTGCCGTTCAGAAGTTAACGGATGAGGTTATTCGTCAAGCTGCTCAGCTGGAATCTCAACAACGCGTGCTTGATGTCGCGCCGGCGCGCAATCAAGAAGACAATTCCGTGATCATGACTTTGAAGAACGAAGTCAGCAGTCTTCGCGAACAGTTGAACAGATCGAATGCGTTGAATTCGCTCACGCGAGGCTCTCGCGTCGATCCACCGCTTTCACCTACGTTCGCGCCAGGATTACGTATCGCGGAAGCAAACGCGTCTAATGGTACCGCAGTAGGTGGTCAGCACCGTGGCCATCAACGACGACATAGTTCGGCGGGAATCTTTGCCTTTGCTAATGATGATAATCGTACATCTCTCGACGGTACCCTTAGTGACGCCAAGAAAAATGGTATGAACCCACGTGCCGTCTCGGTGGCCTTCAACGGAGAGGATAATTATCTGCGCTTCCGGTCCAATGGTCTTCCAGATATCCGAGACCTGGACGATCCAGCTGAAGAAAAGATTCGCTTGATGCAAGACGTCAAGCGGCTAGATGAAGATGTACTCGATGGTCTTATCCGTGGCCTCAAAATTCCCGCCCCAAGTCTCACTAATCCTTCTGCGGCCAAAGAGATCCTTTTCCCCGCTAATCTTATTAGTCTCGTGACTAATGAGATGTGGAAATATGGTCTCATACAGGAAAGCGAAAGATTCCTTGCAAACGTTATGCAAACTATTCAAGCTCATGTAATGGTAAGTTCCGTGTAATGTTGTGTATGGAACTAGGCAAGGCACTGACATCCGCTTCTCAGTCCTTCAGTGGCGAAGATGCCATTATACCTGGCATTTACTGGCTGTCTAACGTCCATGAGATGCTGTCGTTCATTTGTGTTGCCGAAAGTGACATGCTCCAGGGAATCGGACCGGGCGAAGAGAACGCTGTGCGTCCATTCGACTGGAATGACTATGAAAGGCTTGTATCCGTCGTCAAACACGACCTTGACAGTTTAGAGTATAACATTTACCACACCTGGATGTTGGAGGCCAAGAAAAAATTATCAAAGATGGTTATACCAGCTTTGATTGAAAGTCAGTCTTTACCTGGGTTTATCACCAGTGATGGTGGCGGCCGCCTGTTCAATCGGCTGCTCAACTCTAGTAGCCAGCCAGCTTTCAGCATGGACGACATTCTGAACCTCCTCAACAAAGTCTGGAAAAGCCTGAAGAGCTATTACATGGAAGAATCCGTGGTTCAGCAGGTTGTCACTGAGCTTCTCAAGCTCATTGGTGTGGCAAGTTTCAACGATCTCTTGATGCGACGTAATTTCTCTTCTTGGAAACGAGGTTCGCTTTATTTTAATTGTCTCTTTGTTGCGCGTCATTGATTCTATCGTTTTTCAGCCATGCAAATTCAGTACAATATCACACGTATAGAGGAATGGTGCAAGTCTCACGGCATGCCAGAAGGCACTTTACAACTAGAACACTTGATGCAGGCCACCAAGTTGCTACAATTGAAGAAGGTATGTCGCTAGGCCTGTCAAGAAACCTGATTCTCAATGTTTTTGCAAGGCTACTCCGGCGGATATTGAAATTATCTATGACGTTTGCTGGATGCTGAGTCCCATGCAAATACAACGAATGTGCACGAACTATTACGTCGCCGATTACGAAGTACGCTTTCTCAACCTTTTTACCATTGCTCACTCTAATAAAATCAAAACTAGAACCCGATCTCCCCCGAAATTCTGCGTGTCGTGGCATCCCGCGTTCAGGCAAATGATAGAAATGACCATTTACTCCTTTCCCCAGAGACCGAAGAAGTTGGTCCTTATGATCTACCTTTGCCGCGAGAAGTATCCGGCTTAGAAACCTACGTTCCTGCGTATCTCAATGTCTCCCATCTGCGACGCCTAGCTGCTTTGGTTTCATGACGCCTTTCATGACTTTTCTATCCTTCGATTTATTTAATATACCTCGCATTGTAAGAATTAGCCTTACTCCCGATGCTCTATTCAATGTTTCTTTCTTCGTGTAATTTGGAATGCAATCGTTTGGGAAACAACTGTTTAATGGAGCACCGGTGAGATGACAACTAAGGTACCATCCTCAATTTGTTCGCTGAGCAACCGGTCGTTGGCGAGAGATGATTCCTCCCCTGATTCTTTAACTGCCCGCAACTCCAAAACCTCCTCAATAGCATGAGCGATATTTGATACGATGACTTATATGCTTTCCTACCTGAGTTTTTGGGAAGAACAGCTTGAGCTGCGAGACTAGAAGGTCCAGTGCTCGTCCAGTTACAACATCCTTGTGCACAGTGTTTCAGATAAGTTCCCTTTCAGCTCCAGCATGTCCGTACCTTTCGAAACCAGAATACATTTTCTTTATTCTCCGATACTATTTTGACATGCAAGCGCTGCTCTGGGGGCAGTGAACTTGATTTGTCTTTAGGATCCCCCGGAGATGCGCGATGTCTCATTTTCATGATCTCAACCTTCTGCCACTGAAGAAACTTCACGGGATCGCTGGGTGGTTTTCTAGTCGGCAGACGGGAGGTTACAGCTGGACGAGTAGGGCGTACAGGTAGCGTAGCCTTCGTCCTTGTCGATGCACAATCATGCGCGTCCGGAAATCTATGTCTGATGAAAGCGAGGTCATGGAATAGGTAGAAATACATAGAGGCTGGCATACATACTCTACACAAAAGTACTGACGACAGGCAGCGCACGTTTCGTTGCCTTCGCGACCTCTACTCTCCAATGCAAGCTTTGAACATCCCATGAACGCGCAACGCAACAGCTTGGAGGATGACGAGCCTGAGATAGAGTCTAATGTTGGCTGGTCGAGGAGTGGACATTGATGGAGTTCAGGAGAAATATGGGTTGAACAAAAGGATTTGTTACATGGACATGTTATCGGAAGGAAATCAAGTACATTGCAAGAAGGCAAGGAACAGTGGGCGCCAATCTGGAGATCCATGATGGGTGTGACTGAATAGTGATCACTGACACACTGTTGTAACCGGTAACCGCAGCTTTGTTTGTACCATCCTTTGCTCTCTTCCCTCATCATGAATCTAATAGTAAGTATCATTGAACAATCCTTTGATATCTGTGTCTTCAATTGTTATGTCAGGAAACACTTTTTGGCCGTACGGTTACCCCGGCAGAAAGACTGAGGCAACATCAGCGGTCTCTAACAAAGGCTCAGCGGGAGCTCGACCGCGAGCGTGCCAAACTTGAGCAGAGTGAGAAGAAGCTCATAATGGATATCAAGAAGAGCGCCAAGGCGGGGCAGCTTGTTAGTTCCCTCAAATCAAGTCTGGACGCACTTAACCCAGTTTCTATTACCAGAATGCATGCAAAGTCATGGCCAAAGACCTGGTTCGAACACGCCGTTATGTCCATAAATTCTATCAAATGCGGACACAACTTCAAGCTGTCAGTCTACGCATCCAAACATTGAGGAGTAATCAACAGATGGCTGAAGCAATGCGAGGCGCCACACGAGCGAGTAGTAATCTTTTACTTTTACTACCCACAAGCTGACCTCTTGTCCTCAAAGGCCATGG
Organism: Agrocybe praecox; assembly: GCA_964017145.1. Classification (NCBI taxonomy): domain Eukaryota; kingdom Fungi; phylum Basidiomycota; class Agaricomycetes; order Agaricales; family Agrocybaceae; genus Agrocybe; species Agrocybe praecox. The sequence goes on along the minus strand of OZ024844.1, from coordinate 2,582,897 downwards.
CATCAATGAACCGAGGCTTGAATCTACCATCCATCCAACGAATAATGAATGACTTTGAGAAGGAGAGCTCAATGATGGATATGAAAGAGGAGATGATGTCCGACGCTGTTGATGATGTTATGGACGATGAAGATGAAGAAGAGGAAGAAGGCGACAAAATCCTGAAGCAAGTTTTGGACGAAATCGGCGTTGATTTATCCCAACAGGTATTTGTATTCAGCCTTGTGTTTTGTACATATTCTCATCAACATACAATTTATCTAGCTTACAGACGCCCCTATTGGTATCGCTGCGACTTCTTCACCCCTCCTCTCTAAACAGCCCGTTGCTCTTGGAGAGTCTGTCGGGCCGTCCAATCCAATTCGAAATAATACAGATCTTGCCAGCACAGAATCCTCTAGCGGGGGAGGGGGCATGTCGGATGAAGATGCACTTCAAGCTAGATTAGACGCTTTGCGGAGAGGATAGAACACCTCGTAAGGAATATCAAGCCCACCGAGGCTTATGTATATTTATATAAATTCGCGTGATACCCTTATATCTTCAGACTGGCAATTGCACGAGCTTCATGTGGACCAATTTTCCAGGATATGCCAGATCCATTGTAAAACTCGTCCACATCCTCGTCCTTTGATAAAGAGTAAGAAATTTGGTAATTCAACAAAACGCGTGAAGCTTACAGTATCTAGATTAAGCAGAGTGGAAATCTGTTGTAAACGTAGGAATTTTTCCCGTATGTCGCCAAAAGTGGTTTGTGACGCTAAATATCCTATAATTGCCCTTAAATCACGGTCGAACCGAATGGCTCCCAACTACTGTTGATAAATCATCCTGTAAAACCTGAAGGTAGTGATTTTCGCACCTCGGAATACTTCAGGCTCATGATAAATTTCTCCCAAGGCCTTAATAGAACGTCTAGGGCGAGGCCAAAAAATAGGCGATAATTTGAGTCAGAAAAAGTCTCCTATAGAGTAGAACAAATCAAAGATGAGCCATAAAAGTTTTAATATTATAAAACTTACTTTGTATCCGTCTATCAAGGCTTCCCAACCTTTGATAAATCGTTTGCGTACCAAATCCTGATAATCAGCCGCAGCGTATCCGTCTTCGTCGAGGACATAAGTAACATCTTTGTAGACTTCTGGTATTAGGTTGCGCAATTTAGGTCGAAGCAGTTGGTTGAAAAGTTGCTCAATACCAGCCTAAATAATAGTCGTTAGAAAGACAAGAAAGTACTCTATAAAGAAGGAATTCAAGCGTCTTCACCCTTAAAGATCCATTCAACCTAGCCGCTAACGTCGATAGCTTGGATATATCATCTTTTACAATGGACTGATCTCGTTCTCGGTAATACTGCTGTATTGCAGAGTTCTCGGACAGATCGCGGAGTAATCGCTCCAAGTGCGAAACAGAGACATCGAAGTCGTTCAAAAGAGTCTGTTCAATCGGATCAGCGGACATTTATTTTATGTCTTATACACTTACAATGAATGCCACCCTGATATCTCTTTCCAAGCGATCGGAACGCATATTGGATGTCGCGGGAGCCTGGTTCTTGTAGACTTCGTCAAGCCTACGTTTGAGGATCCCTATATAGTCACGCTCGATAACGTCTCGAATTTGTTGCAGGGTACGTTGGACAGCATTGCATGAACCGGTCGACAGCAAACGTGAAGTGACACTTTTAAGAATATAGAAAACATCGTCCGGAGTCGTCGTTGTAACTGGACTCTGACTTAAATCCGGTGTAGATAGTCTATGTGCCTGGTGACCCATAGTTAATCAAGCAACACTGACTAAAGGCGGGGAAAAAGAAACCTTATCTATTATGGTTCGCGTATACCAAATTTCCATAGGAATATAGTATGTTGTGACCATATTTTCAAAAAGTGAGTTGGAGGCTGTTTTGATCAAAATAGCTAGGTATCTAGATTTAGATTGATTGATTGGCGGGTTCGACCATTAGAAAAAGTTCACCTTCGCCCTTAGATATGTCCTCCTGGTAATGAATTATGAGAAACTGGATAAAGTCGGAAGGAAGTGGATCACCTCTAATGCTTCCAAAATGAACTTTTTAAATAAATTCCAACGTCCTACCATTCCAGCTATTTCCGAGATGCTCTTGTCAATCTCGCGCGGATCGACGGCTTCATCCTCAGGTGGCCTGCGTACATTGGACGAAAACAATGGGACTGGAGGGTTGTTTGCAATTTCGTTCAGCTTGGAAAAACATTATCAGGTCTGCCCCTCAAGAAATGCAGCACAACAGACCTTCCTTGGTATCGAGCGATCTTCTAGCCAGCTATTGTTCAACGTCTGAGTTACCTTATCGCATTCTTCCAAGAGTCGACGAACGACATTCTTCATTTTTCCTGCGCCATAATATTTTTCTACTACTGGTTGGTGTTGATCTACTATCATGGCCATACTTTCGAAAAGAGAAGTCAAAGCCGTCACATAGTAAAGTGGAGATGACGCTGTAAAAGGGGTAAGTCCTGAAGACATCTAAATGGAAAATGTGTCGGGGGGAAAAGTTACTTTTGTTACTCGCGGGCGTTCTGGCACGGACAAGTTCCACCACAAAGCCAGAATAGGCATCAAGGCCTTCATTTTCCCATCCAATTGCTGGGAAAAGTTTGAAGAATCGACTGGTGGCGTTGGAATCACGAGCTCGAGATGCTTCTTGAAATTGTTCACGAAATATAGATAGCAATTTCTCTCGTGCCAGTTGAAGAGTTTGCGCGGGAGGTAGGTGGCTCTCTGATGTGGGCTGGTAAAAAGGGGCTCGTATAATCAATCTTTGGATTTGAGCAACGGTAAGACACATACAACAGCGAATTCAGCAAACCTTCCAGATATTACTTCTGGAGGAAGAGACATAGCACGAGCACAATGCCTTGCGGCAGATTCCCAGTCATGCGAGTCCATCGACTTTTGGAGATCTAGTAGAGAAGACTAAGAAACAGCAAGCGTCAGTCCAGGTCCTCCAAGAAAGAGAATCTTCACCAGTACTTTAAGTTCCATAACTTGACCAACGCGATCACCCGCCTCCCGAACTCGTCCCATCTCCTCATCTAGAGAGCGAACCTTGCTTCCAACACGCTCTGCAGTCTTTGCGGTGTTCGAGACTTTTGAACACAAAAGGTTTGCATCGAGTTGCAACTCATTGAAGGGCGCAATGAGAGCTTGAAGACGATTCAGGGATGAAACTACAGGCTCTCTGTCCTTGAGTAACTGTGATAACGAGTCAGAAAGTTCCGCTTCTTCATACTGGAATGAAGAAAGACACGAAAGAATTTCTGAAAGACTTGTGAGAGTCCTTGGGTCCTTGCGGTAATTCAGGGAGGATGGTAGAGGAGCGCTTTCTAGTTCGCTCATTTTAAGAGCTCAGAACTTGGAAGAGTTCGATGATTGACGGTCACAACCAAATCACAGCATCATTTATTGTTACTTGTATGTCTATTTATTACAACCCACTCCATGTAAAACTTTGCACAGACTCGAAAATCTCTTCCAACACTAAATTGTCGCTGCTTGTACCAACGTGGATCCCGTACTTTCCTCCAGCTATCTGCCAAACACCTTCATTCTCGTCCCAGAACGAAAATGCATATTTGTCCAGGCGTATAACAACCTCAGTAGATGCGCCTTTCTCTAGATTACGCGCCTTTGCGAAACCTCTTAGTTGATACTTTGGCGTAGTAAGGCCGATATCCGGTAATGATACGTAGATTTGAACAACTTCTGATCCGGTTCTGTGGCCCTCGTTTTTGACAGTTACGGATACATCTAGCTGCAGGGTGTCTGCGCTTGTATACGAGATGGCGGATGTTACACGTAAATTGGAGAGGGAGAATGTGGTGTACGATAATCCGAAGCTAGAGTATAACATTGAGAATAAAGACGCTAAAGTATTGAAATCGTGACAAACCCAAAAGCAAAGAGCGGAGAAATATTTCTGGCCTGATAATGTTTATAGCCGACGAATAGATCTTCGCGGTAGCTACAAGAAGACGCGTCAATAGAGTCTGTATCAAGGCTCCAGAATTTACTCACTGAATCTTCCCGTTCTCGCTTCTATGATTAAGATGCGCGGGCACATCTTCAATCCTTGCGGGGAACGTTAGGGGAAGTCGCCCACTGGGGTTGACATTTCCGAACAAAACGTCTGCAATCGCATTTCCAGCCTCGTTTCCGGAATACCATGCTTGTAGCAAGCTGTTCACTTTGGAGATCCATGGCATTGAAACAGCGGAACCCTAGAAGAGAGCCTTACTTAGCTCCTGAACTAATTGCAAAGAGTGAAAAGCACATACCGCTTGAATGCAAGCTACTGTATTAGGATTAGCTGCCGCAACTTTTTCAAACAATTCATCTTGACGTCCGGGGAGTTGGAGAGAAGGGCGGTCGAATCCTTCGCTTTCCCACTCTGGAGTTAGACCTCCGACGAGGATGACTGCATCTACGGTTTTAGCTATCGAAACAGCCTCTTCTATTGCCTCGTTTTCGTCGATTTTTTCGCATCCACCGAGTCGCTAATTTCATGATAAGCGGGACGGGGTAAGAAAAACAGGGTAAGAAGCCACGAACCACACCACGCATTAACGCAGGTTGTGAAAGACGACCCTCGCCATTTTCGTCTTCTCCATCGGGCGGGGCTGTGTTCGTGTATAGAACAAGGACATCGACAGACTTTCCCGCTGTAAGGTTTATTGTTGCCTTTTCTTCAATAGTACCTTGCCTAGTCAAAAACCTCGTAAGATTGAGTTAATTTGTAGTGAAGATTACGAACCCATAGAAGAAATCGCCTGGTGTCTGTTTTGTCCAATTGTCGATGGTGAGAACACCATCAATCCACAGTTTCGCCCTGCCTGAAGATACCAGGATTAGTCAATATATGCATAAAACACAAAGAAAAGTTATGATAGTCGCACCTGCCACGGTCAAGCCTAATTCATAGAGTGCGGTCTTGTCAAAGGTCAGCTTTCCCTCCAGTTTGATGGACCAAGTCTCTGTCAGGCCTTTAGGTAGGAAGTCGTTTAATTTGACCCTAGTATCATTCAAAATAAATTGCTGGACGGGGTGCGAGATTTCTCCATTCTCATCATGGGAAAAGAAAGTACACAACCATCCTGGGTCACCTCTGGGGGTCTTCAGGCTATTCTCGAGAGTCGGCAGATATTTATGGGCTATAAAATGAGTGATATTAGCCATCTTAAATTCATGATTCTTCCGGATATTTACCATAACATCCGACATGATATTGGATCTTGGAATTGGACGGTGCGCCGTCGAGAATGCCTTTCCATGGGGTGACTACGTATGTAGCCTTTAGTGCTGCCGATCCGCCTCCGGATATGACTCGCTCTTTGACGTTTGGACCAATAACAGCGATATTGAGTGGAGTGTCGCGGCTCAATGGCAAGAGGTTCCGTTCGTTTTTGAGGAGGACAATTCCTTCTGCTGCCAGTTTCCTACAGAATTGCCTCATCTCAGGTGTATCGCGCGAACGTTCGATACCGTCTCCGTAAACAATTTCCTTGTTTCTTCGGGCTTGTTTCTGCACAAAAGTCAGTAAAGTGGTGACACGCTCGTCGATGGTTGACATTGTCAATTTCTTGGCTGAAAGACAGTGCAGCACAAGGGAAGAAGTCCGCCATCTTGGGGGACCTGGCATTTCAAGATCCATGCCAGCGTTGAGGGGTTGATCAACCCCATATGTCCCAAACCTGTATGTTTACTTAGAAAATCAAATTTGCGAAAACCCAAGAGACCCACCAATCGCTGATAACAACGCCATTAAAGTTCCACTCCTTGCGAAGGATGTTGGTTAAGAGATCTTTGTTCTCCGAACAGTGGACACCCTTGATGCGACCATATCTAGAAACATTTTAGTTTGTTTTAGGCTAACTAATGAAAAGGCGAGTTACGATGTCATAATGGCTGACGGCTGGGCTTGTTTCTGTGCAAGCATGAATCTATTTGAGATTTAGCAATCAAGGCAACGAATAAGTGAAGTCGATACTGACGGATACAGATAAATCTCTCTCAGGGCCCTGTCTGACATGACAGAATCTGCAGCAGTTCGCTCGTCTTCTTGGTCATTTCCAACAAAGTGTTTAACGGCTATCCATATCCAGACACGTTAGCAATCTGGATAGATGGTTTCTATCAGAACTTTCAACGAACTGGCCGCGACTCCTTGTTTCTGCAGACCGTTGACATAGGCAACCACCAACGATCCTGAGGTGCTTGGATTAAGTGCATAGAGAGCATAGAGACGAGAAATAGACTGACCAGAGAGGTGCGGGTCTTCCGAAAAGGACTCGAACGCTCTGCCACCTAGCGGGGTGCGTTGGATGTTGCACGTAGGTGCGAGAAGAACGACCGAAGACTTGAGCTTGGTCTCTTGAGCGAGGAAATCTCCGACAGCTTCGACAAGATCCTGATCGAAAGTGGATGCCAATGCTGTCGCGCACTAGAAATGCGTGTCATTGAATCTGAAGCGGGGAGAAACTGAGAGCAGAACGTACTGGCAAGCACTGGGCAGGGGTTGGAACAAAGTGGGAAGAACCTCGAACACCCTACAGAGTGTGTGAGAGAGGAAAATGCCTCGTGTTATATTGGACATACGTTGGGGCCATCGCTCATACGGATGGAAGGAATGTCAAGCCTTTCGATGGGGGTTGTATTCCACCAGTTTGGGGCGCCCAAAAGGGAGATTTTTTCGTCTACCTTGAGCTGCTTGACGATATCTGGGATGTGTGCTTTGAGAAAGGACATTTGTGTGGGTGGGTAGGATCCGGCAGGGCCATGGTATTTTGTGAACGGATAAATCTCGGTCAGAGTCTATAATTGGCCTTTTTGTCTTTCTCCATGTCTCTCTCAAGTCAGGCTCGCCCTCAGCAGGATGCTACAATCACTGTCCGCATAATAAAATCTTTCAAGTTCAGAACAGAGCGCAGTCTCGTTCTCCACCACATCGACCTTACAACTACCACAATATCTCTTTTGAAGATTCTCGCAAAATCTGCAGTGGCCACTCAACCAGGATGGAAACCATATCGCACAGTTTCTTTGGGCTAGTCTATATATCGCTTTCCCAGCCCTCCTGTCCTAATTATGGCTTTAGATACTCTCAAATTATATACCAAAGCTCATGGCGCCAAGGTCCGTCGCTTCCTGTTTGGTCTCTTTATATCTCTCATATCTTTTCTCAAGACATCAAATCTCATTATCAACCTCGACCATGATGATTGGATATTGTCCGATGACGAAAAAACCCTGGCGGAGTTAAGCTTCGGTTCGTTTACCCCACAATCTCCAACTCCAACTCTCTACTGATACTATTGTAGAAAACGAAACTGAAGTCAGCTTTTTCAACCGAGAAGATTACGAAGCTTTCAAACTCAATCCCGAGGTGGGTCGATTACCATCTCAATTGCCATTCTTATCGCCTCACACCCTACGCAGACTAGCTGGGATGTGTAAAATCTGTAGGTATTACATGACAGTGTATCAAAGTAGCGTGGATAACAATCTACAAATGCGAGAAATAAAAGATCCACAAAGAGAAATGCATCTATTGGTTGGCACATTGTACCCGAGGCTCATCGTGATCCTCATCCATACCATCATCATGAGCACCGCCTCTCGACCTAGTGTCGGCATTATCCAGAGAGACCTCTTCAATTACAATGTTCTTGTCGAATTTCTCAATGGGAGTGCGAGGGGGTAAGGCACGTTCAAGGAGGGGAATTGATGCTGGGTCGATGGTTTCGGGGAACTTGATGTTCAGCTTAACGTACAGGTCGCCTGGTTCGTGATGACGCTGTGAAGGCATTCCCTGTCCGTGGATGACCTTCATCTCTCCTGTGGAACGTGTCAGTATAAAAAAGTAGAGAATAAATAATGTACTAGCTAGAACATACCATGTTTAACGACTTCGCCAGGTTCAACTTTGACAATCAGCGCATGGTCGTCTAGATGCTTGATGGCAAACGTTCCTCCAGCAAGGGCCGTTAGCAACTCCACTTCCACTTCGATGATCAGGTCATTTTCTTGTCGGCGGAAGCGTTCGTGCGGTTTTTCTTCTATAACAATGACAACATCGCCTGGTTCTGCATTTGGAGACTGGTCGCTTTCTCCACGGAATTGAATCGTTTGTCCACCTTTCATGCCTTTGTCGATATGGACTTCGAGGAACTTCTTTTCAGGCAAGACTTTCTTCCCCTTGCAGTTGGTACATCTATCTTTCGCGTTGATGATCTCTCCCGTTCCCGAACATTCGTCGCAAGGAGACTGTATTTGTTGGATCATGGGACCCATTTGTCGCAAAGTCACCTTGATGCCACGTCCACTACATGTGTTACACGTTCGTACAGCGCCTTCTTTGCCACCTTTGCCTTTGCATTTCGAACAAATGACGTTTCTGGTCAGTGCAAGCTTGGTAGTCTTGCCCTTGTAGAGATCTTCCAGAGTGACATGGACACGATGGACAAGATCTTTCGTTTTGCGAGGGCCTTGAGACCTCCCTCCTCCACCTCCTCCGCCAAAGAAACCGCCGCCGCCGCCGAACAACTGACTGAATAGATCCTGTTACACGTATGCATTAGAAGGCGCTTATTAAGAAAACGTGGTGGGGTTGCGCACCTGGGGATCCATGCCACCCATGCCACCCTGCTCAGACAATCCAGCTTCTCCTCTAGCATCGTAGACACTTCGTTTATCTGGATCCGAAAGAATTTCGTAGCTAAGAAAATATCAGCATTTCGAGGAAAATCAGTCAGAAGACTGCTTACGCACGCATGTGTCACTTCCTTGAAAAGCTCAGGATCGCCACCCTTGTCGGGGTGCAGCCTTAGGGCCCTAGATGAACAAAGATGAGAAAAAATGCTGCCAGAAGATTGTTGAATATAAATCGACTTTTTGCGATACGCCTTCTTCAACTCGGATTCCGAGGCAGTTGGAGGAACCTCGAGAAGGTCGTAAAATTTGCTGGGATGGATAAAATATGAGAAAAGGAAGGGAAACTGTACAATACAAATGCGAGCTCACGTTTCGCGAACCATGGTAAAGCAGTGAGAGAAGAGAAAAGTATAAGGATGAGGGGCGTTGGTGGTTGTTCACTTATTAGTTAAAATTGATGATCATTCTACAACAATCCACAACTTTCTACAAAATTGACTAATCCGGTAATTCAAATCAATTTCCGCTAACATCGTTGTAAACATCGAATCGACGTTGTACCGTCACTGGAATCCCTGCCCGCGTCTCTTCCATTACTTTCGGTTCTGTGTCTTTTTCAGGCTATCTGTCGAAATATACACAGATGAATCCTTACCAATGTCAACATACTTGATTTCTTCCCCTTCCCCTGCTTCCGAGAGCACCCTTCCCCTGATCAAGTTTTAGCATTCGGCATCATTCTTTTACCGTGTCAGATACTCACATAGGGTCAACCACCATCGTATGCCCCCACTATAAACATAGAAATTACCAACTCTGTACTTGGCCAGGATATACTATTTTGTGCTTACCGCGTGATATCCAGCGCTGAGATCTCTTGCTGGGCTACACATAGCCATGAATATTTGATTATCAACAGCCCTGGTCCAGTCAATATTTAACATAGATACTGCAAGTAGGATACGAACCTGCTTCGTAGCAAAAGCTCCCAGTGCAAGGGGCCCGTCGTCATGTTAAACGCGCTCGGGTAAATCAAGATCTGGCACCCTGTACACAAAAAGTCAAATACAGGCTTGTGAACGCTGGTATGAACTCGCCTTGACGTGCAGAGATCATTGCCATCTCGGGGAATCGAATGTCATAGCAGATACCTAGACCTATCCGCGCAAAATCTGCATTTATCCGTGAACATCGCGCTTTCGAGTGTTGTGAGGCGGAATAATTTGTGCTGCAAACCTGTGTCAAACGAATTAAGCGTCGTCCCACCCGTCAACGTTTCGCTTTCCTGAAATCGTTAGTAAGTCTAGACGGATGGACATAAATGGGCCGTGCATACCTTGAACTTGATTTTTCCTGGTATATCGATATCAAATAAATGGACCTTACGGTGTATAGCTACAAGTTCCCCTGCAACCGTACATGTTTTAGATGGTGTTATTGCATCATCATCTTTGCTCACCTTGCGGGTTGTACACCGTGCATGTATTATATATCTTGCCTGCATCGCGCTCCGGAATAGATCCTAATTCGGTGTCAGAGAAAAAAGGTAGCTGGGATTGACATGCGTACCACCAATAATCCACGAGTTTACTTCTTTCGCTGTGGAAGATAACATTTTAACGGTATCACTGGAGCTCTTAGCAATGTCATAAGGTTTTCCTGGAAGAAATCCAATTTCTTCTGCATGACTTGGAAAGTGTGTGTGTCCATACGGCGAGTTAAAGCATTCCTGGTGGCTTTAGATTTATCGCAAAGGGTCAGAAATCTCGAAGTAACACTTACGGGCAACACGATTAGATCTGGTTTTTTAGTAGCACCCTGCCCCTGTGCAGCTTTCAGAATAGAGCGCTGAGCATGACGCAAGTTATCCGACTTATTTGAGCCGATGTTTCCTAGCTGTATCAAAGCAAGAGTGAACGCGCGGAGAGGCGGCGCACCGGTGAACATTGGTATAGACTACAAGTCCTCTGGGTGCCCGTAAGTTGAGTAACCGTTCGATTTTGGTAAAACTCGGCTAACAAATAGGAACCCCAAAAGGAGAAGAGTCAGCACCCCCGTGGAAATATTCAGAATCACTGAGTTTCGGGCCAAATATCTTTTGGCCGGATATGCCAGGATATGGGACAGATCGGGACATATACTTGATCGAGAATTTATGCATTTGCCGGCTATTTCTTTCCCAGCAAATACACACTTGCCGGGCCATTCCGTCCGTAGTTTTCATAACATATCTAACCGTGGGATCTCCTCCAACACGGAGTTGCCGACATTTCCTGGCTCAAGTTCATCTGGGATGGAAAACAATTCCAACAGTGGTATATCCCTGGAAATTGAAGTATATTGCATCAAACTCCACAAAAACTGTGCCCAGATTGGCGAAATTTAGATAAATCCTGCTTATATAATTCCAAATTAAATATGGGTACAGAAAATTTCCAGGCGTTTCCTCATTCAAATGTTACTTGACACTGCGTTAAAAGCTTCGAAATGACCCCAAGTCACTCCGGCACTCCAGGAAACTCCTACGGAATGTCTGTTCCTAGTGGATCTGCTGTAAACAGCACTACTATAGGTGGTGTTAGCACCAGCAGTATCACAGAAAACTTAATGCAACACCAGACATACCTCCACTCTACTAGCATGATGCCACAGCATCATTACCCAAGTCCAGCTAAGTACACCACAGTGTACCATAAGATGTGAACGGGGGGGGTGATCCACTGTATCATAAGACACGGGTTCAAAGAATTCCTTGAACCGCTGGTCGCAGTAAGGCTTAAATAGGAATCGTCTGCCCATTGAAAACTGTGACCTGATTGGTTGGTAAATCCAGTCCAATGTTCACTGCCGCTCAGCGCCGCTTGGCGGCAGCACTTACATATAATTAGAATTTACAAATATGCTCTCTCATTAGTATTGTGTCTTCAAGAGAACATTATACCTTTGATGTGCACACAATGTTTGGCTCTTACCAGTGTGCTGCTTACACATAATTAAAATTCACAAATGGGGTGTCTCGTAGCATTGTATGTGGGTTCAAAGAATTCATTGAACCACTGGTCACATTAAGGCTTAAAAATTGTACACACTGCGCCGCCGGTAGTGCCGCCAGTAGTGCTACTACAACAATATAAATGCTAAATTTTGTATACCACATAATATTCTGTATTACTTGTAAATAGGATAAACAAGATAGGTACCCCAACGACTGGTATTGAATAACATACAATCAAAATATAATGCATCAGCACCTTGAGCAGTGTGGTTCAGAAATTGTAAATATGCTGTTGGGCAATAAATAGATAAATAAAAATTCACAATAAATCGTCGCACCGCATCATGTGCTGTCCATATAAATAAAGACATTGTATTTCAAAATTCATATAAAATATGTTATTTCCCTGACCTGTACACTGTTTCACTATCAATAAAAAGAAACCAAATACAGTTAAAATCTTAAGTAGGCAGTGTGCCGCCAGTGTCACCGCCACAGCAATGACAAGAACAAGCTGCTAAAAAGATCACAATTTGCATAGCACATAATATAATATGTAATATATGTAATAAGACACAAGGTAAGTATGCAGTGTGCTGCCTGTGGCGCTGCCATAACAATGACGAAAACAAGCTGCTAAAAAAAATCACAATTTGCATAGCACATAATATAATATGTAATATATATAATATACACATTGCTTTGCAGCAATAAAATACATTGAGAAGACACAAGTTACGTATGCAGTGCGCCGCCAGCAGCGCCGCCATAACAATGACAAAAACAAGCTGCTAAAAAAAATCACAATTTGCATAGCACATAATATAATATGTAATATATATAATATACACATTGCTTTGCAGCAATAAAATACATTGAGAAGACACAAGTTACGTATGCAGTGCGCCGCCAGCAGCGCCGCCATAACAATGACAAAAACAAGCTGCTAAAAAAAATCACAATTTGCATAGCACATAATATAATATGTAATATATATAATATACAAATTGCTTTGCAGCAATAAAATACATTGAGAAGACACAAGTTACGTATGCAGTGCGCCGCCAGCAGCGCCGCCATAACAATGACAAAAACAAGCTGCTAAAAAAATTACAATTTGTGTAGCATATAATATAATATGTTCTATATTGTTTACAAATTATAGGATATACAGAGTAGGTTATAATATACACAATACTTTGTGGTAGTGCAATACATCAACTTGAAGGTGGTGTGACATGCATCACCTAAAATTGATAAGAAACTTCTTAACCATATACCAACTAGAGGTGTTTTTATGAGTGTTTTTATGGTTCCCCTTTACACAAAAAATAAGCGCCCAGAGAGCTGAGTATCATATCATTTGATTATACAAGTCTCAGCATAGTTTTTAGGTATATTCAGGCCACTCAATCACAATATGAGATCAATTCAACAATGTCCCTTTCTTCTATATTTGTCATTGACCCATTCTTTCGGAATGTAACTTATACATTCAACCAAAGCTTCTGTACATCAAAAACATATATTATGTATATTACAATATAAACCATCATGCATACATACTACATAGACTTATAGACTGCATCTTGTATATGACTCCAAAAATGAACAATCAAAAAGGCTAAAAATCCCATGTTATTCCTTAAACTTAGCTCTTGAACACATTGAGAATGGGTGATTATTACGGTTACTCTTCATTTAGCGCCCAATACATCAAATCTTATTAACATATTACTAAAACAATCAAAGTACAACACAGTAGCAAACATATAATACATTATATATTGATACACTGTTGAGTCTCTTAGCATAGATAGGTGTGAGTGTGCTTCCATGGCTTTCAAATCAATATAAAATAAAGTCACAGAGTGTAAGTGTAGATAGGTATTTCAAATCACTCTGGGGTGAGATAACAATAAATAATGAGAGCTCTAGTAGCATAGAACTGTAGACAATGTATTAAAATAAAGAACAAGACTGACTTCGAGTGGTATAATGCCATGTATTATTTTTTACAACATATACAAGTCTTTTATACTAGTGTATAGAACTTCTCAAATAAATGAGTCAAAAGAGCCAAGAAAATGAAGCACATGGGTTACAAAAATATAATAAATAGTATGGAACAAGATTTGTATTTTTACTTATTTTTGAAAATGATAAGGAAGCCACAAATTGAAGTTCAAGTTGTTGAAACGTTGAAAAGTGCGAAGTTAACAATGTTTCGGCATTTTCCGAGCGCCTAATGATGCTGCACATGGTAATTTGAAGTTGAGTTGAACACTGGGATTGAAAGAACAATTTAATTAATTAATAAGAAAAAATGTAAAAGGTGTTTATAATACATAAGAAAAACAGTGAATCCAGTGAGTGAATCAGGTATGCACGGCCTCTCTATTGCAAGCACATTGTTGATGTGTCTGATATGTATGTCTAAATCTGGAAGTGGTTGTGTCACAAATGTGGACTTCATCAAAAAAAAAAGTTCAGAGCAGCAGCACATTCATCAACATACACAATTGTATATTTTAGTTGGGGCACTTGTAGTGCTGCTTTTTAATGCTTATTAACTCACATATAGTAATAGTAAATTTTTGAATTGTATATTGTAAATAGGGCGCTTGTAGCGCCACTTTTTAATGCTCATTAACTCACATATAGTAATAGTAAATTTTTGAATTGTATATTGTAAATGGGGCACTTGTAGCGCCGCTTTTTAATGCTTATTAATGCACATATATTTTGTCTTTTAAATGCTAGGCGGCACTTTGAGTGCTGCCATCCACAACAACATCCCAATATCTATTGAATCCTCATCATAACACATCATACATGTCAAAATATTAATGTTGTACGATGTCCAATGTGACCCTTTAGGCTTTCTACATTTAATAACATGTACCCTTTTTTTTAACACTATATGGCGCTCAATGTGGCGCCTGCTTGGCTGTCATGTTGTGATTGTTATTATATTATTCCTTTAATACTAATGCAGCACATGGTAGAGGGACATCGCTGCCTGGCAATTATTATTCACACCACAAAAAACTTGAAATTTTGATGTAACTAGTTGTAGAAAACATAAGAATTCCAATTTAATAAATACACCACCTCCTGACTGAAAGAGCTTAAAATCTTTTTAGAATTTATAACATTGTGATCAGGTAATTACTAATTCCTTTAACCCTGTGGCGGCATGTGGCGGAGAGACATCGCCACCTGGTACTATCTGAGCAAGAGCAGTAGCCAACCAGAAGCCAGTATCCATATCCATATTAGGACATCTTTTATACAGGGGTTCAAGGAAGCCTTTGTATCTGTATCATACGGTACACTGGACACGTTCCTTGTATCGTATGTTACTATACAGTGTAGTATCCTTATGTGCCAAGTCCACATCCATCTACGCCAATAACACCAATGAATCCAGAGCCTCTGAGTGCATTGAGCTCCTTCTCATCACACGATCCGAGAACACCTCTACATCCGAACAAGCGCCCACGGTTAGACTCCTCACGTCAGGATGACTCCTTTAGCAGTGCCGACTTTTCTTCTTTGATGAGGTCATCAAATCATGCTGCTTTCCAGATGGGACAGCCATCACTGCTAGCATTCGAGCGCTGTATACAACAAGCTGAATCTAATTGGAATAATCAGTTGGAAGTGATCATGAACGAGCAGATGCAAACCAACCAAATGCTGCTCAGCCGACTGCAGAGTCTGGAAACACATGTACAGACACTGTTGGCTGCTCCTGCTCAATCTGATGTTGGCGAGAATACAGCAACTCCATCTTCGACCGACCAGCCTCCCGAAAAATCTCAGGAATACAATAAAGCTGTAATAGTATGTAAAAATCAGATAAATATTAGATATAATCAGCGAAATACTTACTAGAGAATTTAGGACGCAGTTCAACAGCAAGCGAAGGATTTACTTAACATTCAAGAAACCCAACCAGTTCCTGGAAAGGGACAAGTGCTCGTTCTACCTCATCCTGAACCCAATAACCAAGAAAAAACCCTTGAGGGTTATTGGCGTTCCAACTGGCTTGCAGCCAAAGATATACACAATGCCCATTTTCTCGATACCCTTGTTTCAACGGTCATATCAAATGCAAAGGTATAAGCCATCGATAATAAACTTACCGTGGGGTTCAGTGTGGCTGACCGATTCTGTTGGTAGGCTCCTGGGTCGACCAGTTCAATTTCCGAAACTGATCTGAATGATCGAGCCATCCGACAGGCTGCAGTGCAATATTTTAATACACTCAGACTGAAATATAGAGCTCAAACGGACCCCAATGAAGCTGCTAAGCTGGAGAAGAAAAATCTCCAGTCGAAGCTGAATAACCGTCGTAAAACCAAATATCAGCGGCGCTTGGGTGTTCTGGCTATCTTTGAAAAAAGCCACAATATTACAGGCCTTGCTGCCGCACTTGACTCTGGATATATGTCTGATGAGTATGATGATGGGAGCCCAGGAAACGTCGATCATCATACCTGGGACGAAAAGGCCAAAGTTTCAGGAAATCATGGTTTGAAGGTGTTTGAAATTCGAAGACTATCATGGCATTCACCGAAGGCGAGTGAATCAGTCAGCTATAAATTTGATATACCTAAAAGTGACATAGTTATGCCGCTTCTATTATGCTCTTAATAAGTTGGCCAACAAACATGGAAAGAAAACAAATCATGTCACCTTTTATGGGTTTTCCGAAAACACCAATAACGACCACCCATCCAAATCCAAAAAAGGACTGATTCCACAGTTCCTTGTATCCGATAACTGGCTCAAAACATCTGGAAATGAAATGATGAGTCTTTTAGAAGGAACGCCGGCTGGGTGGGAAGAGCTTATAATTACGGACAATGAAATTGAGCCCGAGGACTTGGCAATATTAGCCGCTTGGGAGCAGGAGGATAAAAACGCCAATGAAGGGCACCAGGATGATGCAACTCCCAATCCTTGATAGGTTCTAATGCTGAAAATAGATGTTATTGTTATCCTTGTAATACTATAAAATATTTTTATTTTATTTACCTTTTTTATAGCAATTGTTGCCCAGGCTGGAATGTCGTTAACATAGATATCAAAACACGCAACATGATTTTTGAGATATTGCAAGGGAAGCAGGGTTGGTGGACCTGGTTCTGACTCGTGTAAGAAGTGATTACTATGCCACAACTTGACTCCAATAGGAATACTTTAAAAATTGTTAGAAAGCAAGGGTACTATAATCTTAAAAGAGTTACACACAACACATTCCATATAGTCTTTGAAACATCAACATGTAGTGGGCGAAACCAGCGAAAGTTTCCTAGCGTGAAGATATACCCATTACCTTGGTTAATATGAATAATATCCGTGAGTTGGCCAGCCCATGTTCGCCCAGTCTCAGATACGACCACCTCAACAAGTGATGATGATCCAGATGCTGCCCAATTTGAGGCATAATATCTGTGCTGATGGACAATAGCATAATCGTAGAAAGAGGCTATACGCTGAAGTGGTACACTCCAAGACATTGAGTTTAGTTCAGTGCTCGAACGTAAACAGAGCTGGGGAAATAATGAACTCAAACGATTAAGTAACTTTTTGTATAAGTCACCATCACACGATTTACTTTCGAATCGTGGGCTGAGTGCAAATGTGATACCATCTACAGATGTTTCAGAGTAAGCCAGGGCTTTGTACATGAAATGAAAATTCACCATCTTCTCGTGCGAGATCTAATTCATGAGCTAAGGACTGAACGGTTCCTCTATCATCTGCGCTAGCATCGAACATATTCTGCACAGCTTCTTGAAAGCATTCTGGCTGGTCTGCAGCACCCGAGCGTGCAACCTGACGTAGAAATATTAGCATACAAAGGCTCTTGACACAAAAACTTGAAGATATACCAGTCTAGATGTCATTACTGTCCGGTGAAACTCACGAAAAAAGGTAGTTTCGAGCTCACCTCCTCCATGGTTGTTTAATTTGTAACTCTTGAGAACTTTGTTGAGACGCTCGAAAAGAAAGGTCCAAAATCCCTGCAGTGGACCAAAGTCGTACACAAATTCAGCCGTATGAACAGAATAATGATGATTGGGTTTCATAACATCAGCACCGTAAAGGGCAATCAGTTCCTTGCAATATTGGCGAAGTAAGCCATCTGCCTTTGAGATCTGATCATCTGTGATAGTCCGTGATATGAGAATTTGTAATGCTTCACAAAGCTTGAGAAAATTTGCAGGATCGTCAGGGTGTAAACATGATTGTGCTGGCTTGTCATCCTCATTATTCTCTGTTTCATTTGTTGTTCTAGCAGACTTGCGTGCACATAAAGGGTCGTCATGTGGTACAGTGTTGTTAGCTGTGGCTGTCTTTTTGTTTGCTTGGCGTTTTTGGGCAATTCGAGAGTGATTTGCT
Organism: Agrocybe praecox; assembly: GCA_964017145.1. Taxonomy (NCBI): domain Eukaryota; kingdom Fungi; phylum Basidiomycota; class Agaricomycetes; order Agaricales; family Agrocybaceae; genus Agrocybe; species Agrocybe praecox. Next base: position 2,564,797 of record OZ024844.1, on the reverse strand, counting down.
TTCTCTCTGTTGATCCGAGCCTCATTGGGATTAGCCATGTAATCATGCCATATTTGCGGTACCTGTAAGTCTTATTTAGTTATAAATTTCAATCAATTAACCAAGATAACCATTTACCGCAATAGGTCCCACTACCGTAGCCATTAACAACCATTGATCAGCCGTTAAGGAGCCACCAGCGGGTATACCCATTAGTGAAGGAAGACGGCCCAGATACGAAGGAAGTTCAAGCTGTAATGTTATTAGATCTAGGTGCCTTTGAATTATAAGCTTAAGGTACTCACATCATGGAGAATTGCATGAAAAGCGCGAAGCTCTTTGGTTTTTCTCAGAATTTTGCCTTGAACCCAAATATGATAAAAATGATTTTTGACCAAGCCTACGTAGATTAGTAAGACTTAAAAATATTTTTGGGAAAACATACCAAGGATAAGATTATGCATAGGATCAATAACAATCATTCGGACGATATCAAAATAAGGGAGTCGAGCAAACTCGGTCCAACGAGTAGCATAGGTTTTGACAAATTCTTCACGCGCAGCATTAGATTTACAAGCAACATATCTATTTCCCAGAATACGCTGTTCTTCATTAGTGCGTGGTAAAAAGGCTGTGTGAATCATAAGCACAGATACCAAAAAAAAAAAAAGCAGACTTCTGCTTACCCGATTTTTCGTATGCCTTCGAAGAAATTTTGTCGCTTTGCTTAATCCAACAGCGGGTACAAAAATATGTGTGCGAGTGAGAGCCAAATCCTCCTAGCTTATGAGCTGCAGGCTTATCACAGCATATAGCTAGAAGGAGAAGTCGGATGAGGCGACCTTCAGGACATAACGGTGTTTTAACAACAACACCATCTTTCCAGAGTCTAATCAACTCGTTGACAATGATTCACATAAACCTCTGTACTTGATCCGGGTCTTGTTCTTTTGGACCAGGCATTATTCCAATTAGGAGCAGATTTGCAGTACGATATCTGAAAAAAGTCGTCAGTAATGAGGAAAAAATATAAACAATAAAAGATTGGACCAACCGAAGATGGGAAGGTAGATTAGCAATGTTAAACGAAATTGGGCAAGAGGTGTGAGAAGGAGCAATTTGACTGCATAAGTAAGAGAACTTTTAAACTAAAATTAACAATTGATCAACAAAATAAATTATTCAACTTACCAGTCTACGCCAAGAGTAAGACCAATCCGAAGCTCATCATTGGGACCGTTTCGAACTTCATTAGGACCATTTCGAAAGAATGGCAGACCATCATGATCTTTAACTTCTTGAGCAACACGTCCGTCAAAAATATCACAATATTGTCCTGATTGGCGATTAACTTTGCGCCATTCATCCATTGTCTCTTCAACACCAGGAACCGCAAGTAGGCTCTCGAGCTGCGATTCAATGCTCTTATATGGAAATCGGAGATTTGGTACGGGAAGACGTTTCATTGTAAGTAATGGCATTGACTGAAAAATAAACGAGTTGCATAGGTCGCATGTTGATGGTGTGGTGACGGTAGCTGGATAAACTTCAAGACAATTGGGACAGCAAGGTAGGATGGTAAAGACGGGCTCTATCTGAAGTTTGACCATTATTCTGGGAAGTGTCGTGACTGGTGATCCGCCTTCTATGACTACGCCAAATGCTTTTAGCACCAGGAGAAATACATTCATGGCTGCAGTGCAGCCTCGAAATGGTAGATGGAATTGTAAATGAAGCCAGGTGATAAGAAGATAGAGCAAGTATATCCCAGGCTGGGGGTGTACTTCAGACGGTGATGGAGGTGGTGTATCACTATGTGATTTATAGAATGGATCGGGTCAATTTTCGTCAACCTTGACCTGTGGCACATGTGTTGCTTGAGATATTACTAGGCTTTCTTGAACGTCATTGCTGTTTGCCATAGCATTGTTGATCTGGATGTGGTGGTCTGTCGGACCTGTCCAGTCAATACTTTCATCTTGGTGTTCATCTTCCCAGTCGTCATCTATCACCGCATTACTCTCTCCAAGGTCTTCTTCATTCTCAGCGGTGGCAATAGACTGGGCCATGAGATACGCAGCACGTCTTTCTTGAGCTAAAAGTGCAGCATGTCGACGTTCGCTTATAGGAGTTCTGGCAGGTTGAGCACTATGAACATGTACAGGCTCTTTGGCACCTGAAGCTGCGGTAGAGATTGTCGGTGGCAAGGTAGAGGAGCCTACAAAACCTGCGGAACCCTGGGGCAGTGGCTCCGAGTCCAAGACTGATTGGTTCTGGGTGGATGATGAAGTGGTAGTTGATGTTGCAGTGAGGCTCAAAAGAGCATATATGTTGTCACTATCTCTTTTCAGATGTGAACACCGTGTTTCTTGAGGAACATGAACGATTCCACCACACCGGGTGCACTCGCAAGGAACATTCTTGCGTATAGCCTTCAATTTAGTAACAAAAAGATAAGAATACTGGCTGTTATCGAAAGATAGAACTGACTATGTCCCGAACAAGTTCCAGATGCACCTCGACAAGTCCCAGATACCCTCTAGTACTGCATATAGCAAAAATTGCCTAGCCTGCGCCTGGTCATATGAAATGAACTTGTCGAAACAAAGATGTTGATGAGTTTCGCAGCTTGGGCTATCGTGGGAATTTGATTGTTTATCCCGGAACGGGTCAGGGCATTAACCATGATTCGATGAGACCAAAAAGCCTTGCCAGGATGTACGTGCACAAGAAAGGTGACAGTTGCCATGAAATGTTGATTAAAGAAAGCACGGGAATTCTCTGATCACCCACCATTGACATGTATTACCACATCATGCCACATTTATAAGTAAATTGTAAAAGAAAAAAATGATTCAATAATTGTGAAAAACTATCAAGTACATCTACATCTAGGCGATCCATCATCACTATTCAAGCGTGCTCTGAGGACCTGACCTAACTCATAAGTGATATTGCTTGCACGAGGTTTATGTGAACGTGTGTTGAGGGGCACCGTGAATTTTGTGGCCCGATTTGGGGGCGGTAGCATGACTCTATCGAGAGAGGGACCAGGAAGCTTGAAGAACAGAGGTCACTGAGGAGAAAGATCTAAATATAAGATACAGAAGCACATACCGTAACAAGCGAGCACCATTCTCTTATGAGATGGGCATTTCGCAGATTTTCGGGAAGATCACAGTAATGATCCATGAGGCCAATCACAAAGGGCCGCGGCTGCCAGAAGGACTTGCTAGAACCAACTAAATTGATCCAATCAGGAACACAGGTACCGCGAAGAAAACCGGTGTGTATGGCGAGGACAATAGTTGGGCTCTTCCATAGGTAGAGAAGAAATCCAGAGATTGGTGGAAGATTGATGTGCAGTGTAAGGGTATAGGTTGAAGGATCTTGAAAAGGTTCGTCAATTAATCCCTGTAGTTGAACATTAATATATAACACTAGGCCAAATATACTAGAAAACGCACCTCTTTAATCCTTATCTTCAACACACATTCAACCTGATCGTGTATCATCAGATAGCGAGTCATGTCGGCAGACGTGCTAATAGTAGTGTTGCTGTATTGACGTGTTGCAGGGTCCGCAATGGCACGCTCAATCCAGCTATCCACTGGCAGAGGATAACCTAATTGCGTGTGGACCCTTGCACGGGTTTCTTCTTCTTGATGCTGACACCTTGCTGCGTGTCCTGGAGTCTGCAGACAATCAGATAATACAATTAACATATAAATAGGTGCACTAACATAAAGCAGTTGGGCCTCCAGCTCTCTGATCCTTCGTTGCGGGGACGATAGATTCATCCTCTGATACACAATGTTTTTGAGAACCTCTGGATTCAATAATAAAACCAAATGCTTACTATATTCTATATCTCTGCACATTGACGGCGTACTGGAATTGATTCAGGTGACTATACATGTAAAGCTGTTAGTAAACAGATGATATAACAGAGAGGAGCACATACCTGGGACATATCTTGTCCTGAGATATCGAAGGCAGAGCAGCCAAAATTGCACTACTTATGTGGTCTGCAATGGAAACGACGGGATATGTGAGCAACATGACCTAGCAGCTCATTCATGCCATAGGAAATGTTCGGTTGAAGACATTGATTTTCGGTGGATATATGACCTGGAATTGGCCAGTCAAGGTAGGATAACGGAGATATCTGCTGAATCCAGCTCGAGTTTAGATGAGAAAGAGCTCAGTTTCCGAACCGCACGATATCGAACATTGTGGTCGAAAACCAAGAAGCGGATTGATGGGATTTACGAGGAAACACGTGCAAACTAACATTTCCGGCATATCCGGCCAAAAGATATTTGGCCCGAAACACAGTGAATATTGGGCTCGCTATCCATGTCTGTGGCTGATAAGATGTTTTGATTCTTACGTGTCTCGGTCTTGTTTGAAGAAGACAAAAAGAGAAGAGGAGAGAGGATGTGAAGAATATGAAGAATATAAGAGAAGAAACCGACTGTTAGTGTGGACTAATAGTTTGGTGGGTGCGAAGGTTTGGGCAGTGGACTTGCACAAGGCACGAAACAAAGCATGTGACGTGTCCAAAAAAAGACCTACGTGACACGACTTCTAACTTGAAAGAGAAGTGCGTTTGGGCGAGGCCCGCCAAAACCTGAGCGCTTGGGAGGCCCAAGGCAAACGATCCAAATGCCCTGTGGCTGTACCACATGGAGTGAAGCTCACAAAGGTCACTGGGCAGAGGAAAGGAGCCAAGGAACAACCCACAAAGAGCAGAGCGACGGTAACATATTGATTGAAATTGCAGAATGAAACATGTACAAATGCAGAGCGAGATTAAGATGTAAGGATATGCAAGAGTTTGATAATTATTTAAAACATGGAGTCCATCGAAGGCCAAGGCAGAAAACAGTGAACACGTAAAGGCAAGGGAATGAGAGAATAAAGAAATAAAAAAGTCTCTAAACGTTAAGCAGCAAGATCTTGAACTGAAATTTTGTGCTTAATATGAAAAGCCTCAATAACCGGTAAAAGGGATTTAAATTGAGCATACACACTGGAAGTGTGAAACAGGATGATCTGTTCCATTCTCCACCAATAAAGCAAAAAGGCAAGTGACGTCCAACCGCCTGTAGCTGTGACAATTTCAGGAGGAACACCTGCCAACAAAAGAAAGACAGTGCAGCCAATGCGGAAACTATGGCCGCTCACGTGCTGAAAGCCACTCTGATTCCAGATTGAGGAGACAAAAGACAAGAAGGATGATTTGGACATATGGGTCCACCTGTCTTTATTGTCCTGGAAGGCAAAAAGTGACAGTGAGGAAGGAGCGTCTTGGTTTACTGTTTTGTGGTTGATGAGGGCATCGACTGGGCACAGAAAATTGTGCCTAGATGTGAGTACGACTGAGGCCCCATCTTGATTAGTTGACTTTGTCCAAGGAATGTGAAATGAAGCCAAGTGATGAACCCGATGCTCGTCCGCGTTGAAAATGATTTCAACACCTGCAGTGACATGGTGGATAGGGTTGAAGTCAGGGGTGGGCATGAAAAAAGAAAGCCCTCTTTCTTAGCGACTGATCGAGCGAGTTTGACCCATTCATCATCTCTATTCCAAGTAGCACCATGATGGACATGCCATGCACAGATTCCTGAAAGCCAAGTATGAATGGTGGAACTGGAATAGCACCCAGTATACTCTGCGACAAGGCCCATGAGAATACCGGCAGATGCTGGCATGCGAGCGGTGTCAGAAATATTGTGTTTGTCGCAAAATTCATGGAATCGGGAGAGACTGGCACCATAGGTAATCTTGGTGTTCTTAGCAAAATCCCTACCAAGCAGGCGATAGGTGCTATTGACTAGAGAGATAGGAATGTTCTGTTCGAGCCTAGAATGATGGTTGATGGAGAATGATGAGGACCATGCTGTGATATGATGCTCGGCATTCACGTTAGGACGGAGATGGAAAAGATCTGGGTCAGAGACTTGAGATGCAGACGAAAAAGTGAGAGGCAAAGATGGGGCTGGTGTTAATAAAGCTGCGGAACAAGAACGAGGAGATGAAGATGAAGCAGCAGAGAACAAAGAGATTAAAGCATTTTGAGAAGTGAGCTTGGAAGAGGAAGTGGTAGGATAAGGTGATGTAGAAATAGCAGAATTTGAAAATTTATCTAAAGGGAAAGTTGAGAAAGTTGAGCTATGAATGTGAAACTGAGAATAATGATTATCAAGTGAAGGTTGAGATAGAAATGAGCAAGTTGGAGTCAAATGAGGAGAAATACAATCATCAGCGAGAGGGGAGAGGGAAGGAATATGTCTAGATACAATAGCAGGACGAGAAGAAGAGGTAGAAGAAGTGAAAAACATCTAGCTAAAGTACGAAGGAAGAGCGTAGATCAAAAGGAAGGGGAAAAGAGAGAGGGATGCGAGAAGAGTCAAGGCCTGGAAGACCACAAGACAAAGGGTCTGCAGGATTTTCTTTGGTAGGAATATAAGCGAGTTGGGGGGTGATGAGGAGAGAGGCAAAAAGCGAGTAAACACAGCAGATAGAAAGGTTGATATGATGGCTCTAGCAACGACCTTTATCCAAGGCACCAATGGTCCCCTGGCAGCCATAGCTGCTAATACTATTAATGAAATATAGGCAGTTGCCCAAATAGCTTTATAAATCCCTGGGGGAAGTTTCCTACCTTCCCTTTTGGGAAGGTTATTTTTTTCGAGATATTTAGATGCCGGGGCTGGCATATATGGGCTGGAAACAGCTTAGGGAGGCGGGCATAGGTGTTTTAGAAGCCGAGGAGCCATCTAGGAGGGTGGGAGAAGGGGTGAGGGACTTGTAGAGAGGGCGGGCGCTGGTAAACACGACCAAACATGCTGCCAAATGCACGAAATGGCCTTCTTGGATGTTGGGATAGCTATTTCGATGGGTTCGGGGTCGCTTTGGGGTGGGAAAATTGGCCAATAAATTTAAATGTATTAATAGAGATTTATAGGGCACTTTGCGTGCTTATTGGGAGTAGGGGAGGAGTGGATGGCTTTGGATGTAGTTGGATAATGTTGGTTTTATTAATAAATCTAATTTTAGCATGAGCATGCAGTCTATTTTTGATATAGCACGCTTTACAGATACTCGGAATAGATTGGGCGGTCTGATTAGATTAGATTAAAAAGCCAACTTCACCTGATTTTGTGGAATTCAAGTGAAGCCTTTCATTTTGGGTAGTAATTACCATTTTGGTCACATTGGTTTGTTTTATGTTTAAAACATTATATTTCATGACAAAACATATAAAGTACCTAAAGTAACATAAAGAATTCAACTATATACAGAAGAGTTACAGAAAAACAAAGAAAGAAAAACAGAAAAATCAAAAATAAAGCCAAAATAAAGTAAACAAACAAACATCATGATGTTTGTTGGCAGTTGGCAGGGGCAACAACGGTGCAGGGTACCAGGCAGCTGGAAGTCTTGCGTGATGCTTGTTATTGAGCAGTGTCGAGCAGTGGGCAACCGCTGTTGACTTGGAGTCCATGCCGTCAGCCGTGCTTGTGTGCTCATGTGCTTGTGTGCTTGTGTGCTTGTGTGCCAGCCATAGCAGCTATAATTCTATATCAAATATAGGCAGTTTGCCAACCTATGTGATACATCAGAGTAGCCAGTTTGCTACCTGCCTCTTTCGGACACCCCACCTCTGAGGGAGAGACACTGCCGGGGCTGCTCACAGAGGGTGGGACAGGTAAATACCTGTAAACAATGCAGGACACAGTCTCCCCGAGGTACCCGCCGCTGTAATTGAGCTCCTGCGCTGCGTCAGGCATTGTTCGGGGCGTGGAGAAAGCCCAGATATAATGTCTGAATATATTTTGATTTTTTGGCACCCTTTGTGCCATCAAAAGAGGGCAGGACGGGGTGGATTGCAAAACATAAAACTGGATGATGTGTTATTTTTAGCGCATTTTCACAATTTCGGGTATTCTGCTATTTTTAATTATGACATCGTCATTGTTGGTACTATATTTACTTTACCTATATGTTTCTTAGGCATAGATAAGATTAGATATGTAAAAAAAACCGAACTTCAAAATTTGTTTTGGGTGGCAGTTCCATATTTGGCAGTTAATACTGTTTTGGAAAACTCGTCACACAACATATAATTTCAAGAAAAAAACATATATTTTTCTATACTAATTCATTTTATAGGAGATTTATCTACAGAGTGAGTGAGTTGGAAGCGAGGACGAGAGGTGGCACTCGTCTTCATGGAGTCATGCTTGTTGTGTCATGCTCGTGCTTGTTGTGCTCGTGCCCGGCCCTTCTCCCCTTTGCATGCTAGCCCCAGCCTTTGCTCGGCATCATCGTTGTTGTTGCTCATCCGGATGGTGGTGGTAGTGATGAAAGAGGTGGTGCAGGGAGTCTGATACCCATCCCACAACAGCTATATAATGGGGTAGGTAGGTGTCGTCCTCTGGTCATTGTCGCCATCTCGCTTTCACTCATTCCAGTGGTTGTGGTGGTGCGCATCGTCAGCGCTTGTGTCTCTATGTGATTGGGAAGGGGTACGGTGGTAGGCAGACGCTCAGTCGTTCGTACGCACGATTGGTGGTCCTACTCCCCTTCTTCAGAAGGAGCAGTGTACTGGTGGTGGTGGTCATGGTGCAGGTGACTTGGTCAATCATTGTCCTAGTCATGCCCATCCCCGCCACGGCCATACAGCAGTGCCCACATCCCGGCAAGGAGGGATGCGGGTACTGGGTGTCGTCCTATTTGTGCTCCCAGCCTCACGTACCCCGTTCGTCATTTGTGCTTGTTTGTTCATGCGCGCTTGCTCGTTCCTGCCACTCATCGTCCCAGAGCGCAAGGAAAGTTGATGGACGGACATGGTGGTGACGCACTGTGTCCTTGTTTGGTTGCCATCATTGGGGGTGTCATCAGCGGCGGTGACGACCACATCATGGTCGTGGGTGGTTCATTGTGACCGTGTCACTGCCGTCGTTCTCCACCGCTCACATCCCTATCGAGAGAGGAGGAGCAGGGTGGGGTAGTCGGCCTCGCTGTGGTCGCTGTGGTCACCATCGTCATCCTGCACCGCTCACATCCCTATCGAGAGGGGAGGAGCAGGGTGTGGGCGTTGTTGTCATCGGTGGTGGTGGAGAGCGCAGCCCACATCCCTGTGAAGAGGGGAGGGGCTGGGGGCGTCGTCGAAGGCAGTGGTGATAGAGGTGATAAGGAAGAAATCAACCATTGATGGTTGATTTCTTCCAAATCTGGAAATTTCCCACGCCAGCCCGGTCCATAACCGGGGCAAGCTCATCGTCAAGTTCGACGATGGGAGGGTCTGTGGGTGTCTGTACAACAAAGGAATCAGTAGAATGTATTTATGTAATATAATAAATATGTTTTGTGTATGAAAAAGTGAAATATTTAAGAAAATATATATACTATCATCACCAGTACGAACACTACTACTAATCTGATTGCGTTTCTATGCATAATTGAGACAATGGTCGACACCAGTTTGTATATTAGGCTACAAGCATTTATGTTTTACATTAGGAATCTTAAATTACTCATAGCTATTACATGTATCTAGGAATGTAAAATGTATGATATCTTGAGCAGAACATAAATGAATATGTTGGCATTGTGTTGGCACATTGCCTGTTGAAATGACCATGCACGAGATAGAAAAACATAAGGGTCAATGTTTTACGTAGAAGAGTCAAATACTGTTTGTTTTTAACTTATAAAATTTATGCCTTATGCCACTATTACATACAAGTCTCACTACGCTTCGGCCTGGTAGTAATGTTTTGGACGTAAGTACTTATGTTTTACAAATGTTTTCTGCACACCTACACATAAAGACAGATATATAACCTTTTGAAAAACATATCCTTGATATTAGAGAAATTCTAAATATTTGTGGCCCTTGATTTATGACAGCTAGGAAATTTTAACTAGATTCATTTGGTATTTTAAGTATACTAGACATTCTTTTGTGGAGAGATCGAGGGAATTCACCATGCACGACATATAAAACATAAGTGCCGATACATTTCAAGGTAAAATTTTGCTTTTTCTTTTTCTTTTGCTCAGAAGTATTTTAGATATCATACAAACATTTCTATCTATTTAAAATTCACTCAAAATCTTTACATTCCACTTCCATCGTCGAGCACAACGATGAGCACGATCCGGATATGAACCGGACCGGCATGGGAATCGCCTGATTTAGAAGAAATCAACCAAACAATGGTTGATTTCTTCCTTACCGTCCCTCATCACCATCACCAGCTTCCACACATCCCATCCAGTTCCTCCCCTCTCCACAGGGATGCAGCCAGTGCTGTCAAATTTATGTATGAGTGATGCATAGTTGCCCCACATAAAGTATGCATCCACAGGGGCAACTGCCCAACTGCCCAAAGTGATGCATCAAGCCCTCTGGCTGGCCTATTGTGACCATTTGTGACTATAGTTATGTGTTTGATATTGATGGGATCAAAATCAATGCACATGACTTTTTGCTTGCTTCTATTTACATGTTTGGGCTCCACTCATATGTTTATATGGCCTCAAATACAAACAAATAATAAATAATGATGTCAGCAGGCAGGGGCAGGTCTGCTACAAAACAAACAAAGCTTTTGAGTGACATCACATCCAAACAACCCAATAAGGCAAGAGGACTTTGGACTTTGAGATTTTGCAATAAAGTCCTCTCGATGCCATGATGGACGGGACTAAGACATGACCAAATAAGATCAAATATATTTTTAGAACATATTTATTTTTTATTTGCGTCTATTTTTAAAACAATCACGAGTTTGCCAAATACGATGAAGTTATTTTTAGAACTGATCTATTTTTAAAACACATTACATATTTATATAGTTTATGAAAATCTATATTTAGAATATTTTAATAAAAATAACTTGGTGGCTGTGCATTAGATCACATGACTATATTGTGGCTATGCATCAAATCACATGACTTTCACATGACTACGCCTCTCTAGTCACTGTTGGTCACCCTGATGCATCACTTTGGGCAGTTGGGCAGTTGCCCTTGTGGATGCATACTTTATGTGGGGCAGCTATGCATCGCTCATGCATGCATTTGACAGACACAGGTGAGGGATGTGAACTGTACTCCTCACCTACGACAACGACACCAGCAATCACTGCCTCCCCTCTCGATAGGGATGTCGGTGGTTACTTGGCAACAGCGATAACAAGGACAGCGATGACGGCAATATCAGATGAGGACGATGAGGCGAGGACGCCAGCGAGGATGACAAGGTGAAGCCGCCAGCGAGGACGATAGCCTGAATGCCAGCAAGAAAGAAAGCAAGAACGCCAGCGAGAACAGCGAGGCGAGGATGGTGAGGCGAGGAAGCCAGCGGGGATGATGAGGCAAAGAAGCCAGCGAGGACAATGAGGTGAGGAGGGCAGCAAGACAAGATCGACCAACCACAGCGAGCATGGCGAGTCAAGGATGGCCCCTACGAGCAGGACAGGTATGGCGAGGAAGGGAGGGACAGCAGGATGGAGCGAGAGCGAGGAGCGCCACTCAAAGACGATGGCTCTTGCTCCCTCTTGCTCCCGCTCCGTCCCTCAGTAGATAGATATTTTGTAATATAAATTAGCATAGAAAAATATATGTTTTTAAAAAAAAACATTACATGTTTGAGGACGAAAGTCCGAAAATAGTATTAAGTGCCAAATTGGGAAGGCCCACCTCAAAACGAAAGTAGATAGTTCACTTTTTTAATATCTAATCTAATCTCTACCTACGATACATGTAGGTAAAGTAAATATAAAACCCAAAATGATTATATCATAATTAAAAATAGCACAACATCCGAAATTGTCGAAACGTGCTAAAAATAACACGTCATCCAGTTTTATGTTTTGCAATCCACCCCGTCCCGCCCTCTTTTGATGGCGCAAAGGGTGCCAAAAAATCAAAATATATTCAGACATTATATCTGGGCTTTCTCCGCGCCCCGAACGATGCCTGATGCAGTGCAGGAGCTCAATTACAGCAGCGGGCACCTCGGGAACACTGTTTCCTGCATTGTTGACAGGTGTTTACCTGTGCCTGCCCTCTGTGAGCAGCCCCGGCAGTGTTTCTCCCTCAGAGGTGGGGTGTCCGAAAGAGGCAGGTAGCAAACTGGCTACTCTGATGTATCACATAGGTTGGCAAACTGTCTAATATTGATATATAAAGGTAGCTGCTGTAGGTGCGGCCCTTTCTCGAAAGAAATGGTCGAACATATTCTTCGTGGGCCTTTCCAATCCTTACCGTTCGTTGTTGCAGTTCAACCTCAGGGCCCTGGCGAGCCTGACAAAATGCGTGTATGTTGCAACCTCTCCAAGTCCTCCGCCAACTTTCCTTCGGTCAACTCCCATATGGGAAAGCCAGACTTTTCTACTCGTTTTGACACGGGCTTAGCTTTGAGAATTTATTCTCGTGGCCTTCATGCCTCCTATCCTGGCTTCTTTGCCTGCACATTCAATTATATTCATGTATGCTTATCATACCCGCTTCTAGGTGGCTCTTGCCCCTCCTGGTACACAGGCCATCACCTTGGACATTGCCAAGTTCCACAGAATGTGTCCAGTCCGTCCGGAGCACAAGTGTTGGCTGGTCGTTCAGGGCAAGCCAGCTCACTTTTACATTGACCACGCCCACCCGTTTGGCGCTTCTTGCACCAGCAGTAATTCAGGTCAAATTGCAAATGCCCTTGTTGATCTCTGGCTGGCTGAAGGCATAGATTCTGTCCTCAAATATGAGGACAATTTGAATCTCATTCGTGTCCCTAATCCAGATGGTGTCGTCATTGATGGTCTCTTTCACTACAACCATGATTTCGACTCTGCTATGTCGCTCATCACCTTCCTCGATATTCCTTCGCATCCTGACAAAGGTACCAGGATTTTTTCCTCTACCACTATCTTTATCAGGCTTGAATGGGACTTTACAAACCATACAGTTGCTCTCTCAGAACAAAAACACATCAAATTCCTCAGTCGTTGTGAGGTATTCCTTTTGAACTTCTCTGGACATCCTTGCACCTTGAATGACGTTGACAAAATTCATGGCTCCCTGTCCTATATTTCCTTTGTCTTTCCTGAGGGACGTTCGTATAATGCCCCTCTCTCTGCCTTCGCTTCTTCATTCAAGAATGACTTCCAGACTCATCGTCCCCCCCCTTCTGTCTTATCCGCTATTAAATGGTGGATCACATGTCTGCAACGTGTTAACGTTTGCTGTCTGCTCATCCCTAAGACGGACACCCTAGACCTTGGTCTTTACGTGGACGCTAGTACCTCATGGGGTATAGGCATCATTATTGATGGTCGTTGGGCTGCGTTCAAGCTATCGGACACTTGGAAAGAGCTGGGAAAGGATATTTGTTGGCTTGAGACAGTTGCAGTCAAACTTTCTGCTTACTTCATTGAGCGCATGGGTATCCATAATAGGCGCATCCTCTTCCATTCAGACAACCAAGAAACTATCGGAGCTATGGACAAGGGCCGTTGCCAAAGCCACCATATAAATCTCTCAATTTGTCGCACTTACTCAGTTTTTGCATCCCTTCTCATCACACCTGAATTCACCTACGTTCCTACCAAAGAAAACCCAGCTGACTCCATCTCTCGTGGCCTTCCTGGCCCTGTTAGCTTTCATATCCCTCTCTCTTTTGCTCTTCCTTTTGATTTGCGCTCCTCTTTTCTTTAGATTATTCATGTTTTTTGCTGATTCTACTCTTTCTCATCGCCCAGCTATTGTTTCTAGACAGATTTCCTCGCTTTTATATTCTCTTAATCAGGATACTGTAGCTCATAGTGCACCTCTTTCCCCTTCTTCTCCTGCTTCACTTCATGATGATCATTTCTCTAAATTTCGTATTCGTAGTAGCTCTTCGTCTCTCTCTATAATTAATCCTTTGAGCTTGGACTCTGATGTTGTCAATTTGCACAATTCTCCCTTGCCTTCATCTTGTTTGATTTCTTCATTTTTCATTAATCCTTCTAATCCTTCACCGCCTCAACCCAATTCATCATTACCATCTTCCCCATCTGCATGCCTTTCATCTTCCTCATCACACACCACTCATGCTCGTCCGAAGGTATGGGCTGAGCACCGCATCTCATCATGGACTTCTCCATTCTCCATCAATCATTGCGCTGAGCTCGAACAATCTATGCCATCTTCATTAATCAAAAACACCTATCACCTCTTGAGCAGAGCCCTGGCAAAGAACACCAGCATCACTTATGCCGCCTGCCTGGCCCGTTTTCATGAATTCTGCAATTCCCACAACATTTCAGAGCCAGCACGGATGCCCGCCTCACCTGCAATCCTTGCAGCCTTTGTAGCTGAATTCACGGGTCATTATTCTGGCTCTACTATACACACCTGGCTCTCAGGAATACGGGCGTGGCACATTCACCATGGTGCCGTGTGGAATAGCAATAGTGAATGAGTAAAGCTGGCTCGTTCTGTGGCCAAAAAAGAAGGCACACACTGCTCACGTCCTCCAAGAGCCCCTGTGTCCTTCGAACATCTCCTTGAGCTGCGGCGTCACCTGGACCTTGCTTCTTCCTTCCATGCTGCTGTTTGGGCTGTTGCTCTCGTCTCTTTTTTTGGTTGTCAACGACTTGGCAAAACCACCGTTAACAACATCCCTGACTTCAACCCTCTCTACCACGTCACAGCAAATGTTCAGATCATTTTCAATGCCGACAACAATCAAGTTCATCATTCCACTGCTTTTAACATCCCATGGACAAAAACCACAAAGCAGGACGGGGCGTTGTCAATGTGAAAAAGGTTTTCACTTGGGTTTACCGGAACTGTTATGTTCGGGATATACCAATTGGTTCAAAGGTAAAATTTTAGTATGTGTCGAAGTATGAGATAGTAGTGCTGTAATGAAAGTATAAGGGTGAGATATACTCAGAGTATTATATGCCAATGTAAAGATTATGCATGTGTGACTGTTACTATGACTGAACTTAAAAGTTAAAGGTCATCACGTAACATCTAGGATGATCAGGATCTATGTTGAACAGCTGCCAATGTTAACCAATGGTGTTATATCTCTGATATTGCAACATAACATACGACCAGTAGAAAAGGGAGAAAATACACTGCTATATGTGACTAATGTGTAATCTTGGGCTACAGAGAGCATATAGTGGGATATATGGTTGCTTCAAAGTATCATACAAGTATAAATCACACCTGGAATGTTTTGATTTCTGACTGATGTCCCAAAATGGAAGTAATTTCCCAATTAGGACATGTTCGCTTTTTTAGAATATTGTGAAGGGTTATGGCTTATGTTTATGCTGTATAACATACATATGAGGTCTGTCAATGGGTCAAGAATAGTTTTGTGTTTTTTAATAGGGTGAAACCACAGGAAATGTGCGCTTTTTGAGAGCATTTTATAAATAGTACAGATCATTTTTGAATATTATGTAAATGCACTGCAATCCCATTGATTTTGGATCTGTATATGCAGTGGATAAATAATGATAAATGCATAGAATACTGTATCAGGATTTTATTTGATGAAAAGGCACCCATAATAGAGTGAAATAGACATTTGGTGCGGTTTTTGGACCTATTTATAAATAGACCAGATTATTTTTGAACATTATCCAGATACACTTTTCTGCATCCATCCCTTCCTCTTAGATTTTCGCATTTTTGAGTGCACCATAAATCCCTATAAATGTATAGAATGCTATATCCACCTTTTGTTTTATCAAAAAGCACCCAGATCATAGCAAACTGTACAACATGCAGTGAAAACCGCTTTTTTAGGGAATTAGTCATGTGAGAGAGATGCCACAGCCACAGATATGATAAGATATGATAAGATAGGTCGTCACAGCCACAGATGTGATAAGATATGATATGATAAGATTACACAACCATATAAGATAAGATATAAAATACATAGCCACATTTTTGATAAGGTAGCATTGCACTGCTATGCTTTAGATAAGATAAAATAGCACAGAGTACAGCCACAGATACAAAAATTATATGGCTGTGTAGAGAAAAATTCAGGGATCACGCTAAATATTTTTTATTACATAACTCCACGATAAGGGGCCCGAAGGGCCTCTTATCTTAGGATAAGATGTCCAGGAAGGAAGATCAACGCCCTTCTTGGGTCGCTCCTTCAGATCTTCATTAGTGCCCCTAAAATCTTTAATCTAGTAATAAATATCCAGCTTCGAATTTTCTTCTCCTCTCGTCGCCCTTTCCTGCTCCTCGAGTGCGAAAAAATCCCCGCTCGTCTTTCAAATCGCTCTCTCGCTACTCTCGGGTCCTTTTTTCGCTTAAAAATTCGACACAGCACGTTTCTCTCACTCGTTTAATTCGCTTATTCCCTTTTCTCTCACGCAGATACTCTTGATGACTGACGGCATCGCCGTTGCTGGCACTGCTGCCGCTTCCGCTCCTACTGCTGCCTCCGGCTCTGGAGTTCCTCCTCCTGGACCCGGTACTGGACCCTCTGGTACTACAGGTCCTCCTGCGGCTGCTTCGGGTTCTGGCAGCCCTCCGACTCCTCCTCGTCGCTTCGGCAAGACCCACAAGAACGAGGCCACTGTCACCGAGCTTCGCGGCTTATCCCTCTGGTCTCGACTCTTCATGAACAAGGTTATCGAGGCTGCCAACAGGATACGTGAACTTGCCAATGTCAACCGTCACTCGGATCCGGTAAACAATACTTGTCCACACTCCCCGGCGGCTTCTTTCGTCACTATTTCGGAAGAAGACATGACCACACTCCGGCTCCCCGGGATGCTTGAAGCACACAAGGAAGTCATGCCCGTTGCTCTCCTTCGGGAATTAGCTCTCAAGGCTGAAGCTTTTCGTGTTGAGAAGCGTAAGAACGACCTTGAAGAAGCTGATCCGGCTGCGAAGCGCCGATGCGTGCACGGTTCACAATTAGTAGAATATGATCCACTCTTGGAGTGTGATTTCGTATTTCCTGAGGCCCTGTTTCTTACCGAAAACTACTCACCTCTCCCTCTTCCTTTTTTCACGCAGGATGTCCTCGAAAAAATCATCATCAACTCTCACCGGATCCCTTGCAAGAAGCACACTATCGTCAATACTACGAAGACAGTTTACATTTAGGACCTCGATAAAATGAAAGAAGAATTCGGTATCAAAGAAGAACTCAGCCTCGATCATGGCCTGTACCTCGAAGCTTCCGACGCATACTACAAGTTCCAGTGCTTACGGGCGGCCGACAGTGTTATCTCATTACGATGGTCAAAACACTTCAAGTATTTCAAGGGCAAACCCAACAGCGCAGCTCTCTATCCCGGATGGCGGGTTGCTGAGTACAACATGCGTAAAAAACTGATTAAATTTTTTTACGACTACAACCAGAAAATGTATGACGACGCCTACAATGAAGCCATGCTCGAATACAAAACTGAAACCTGTATACAAGAAGCATTATTGCAAGCGCTGGCCGCCGCTCAGGTGAGTTCCAAAAATAACTCTCGCGCCTCGTCGAGCGCCTCTCGTGTTTCCCCTTCAAAAAGTCAGACTGGCGGGGCCTTTCGATCAAGCCCCACTTGCCTCATCTGCTCTGAATCGGGACACTCCATTTGTGATCATCCCAAGGAAAAGGCCAAATTCCCTAACGGGGACACTGTCTGGGCGCACCTCGATGGGACTGAATTCCTGGACGACAACGACTCAGCTTTTGCGTTCAGGCGACCCGCAGGGGTCGGATAAGCAGGTTGGGCCGAAGGTCTGGCCTGCGGGACGCGCTCTTCTCGGACCGCGGACTCTTTGCCATTACAATGGCGCGTGCTCTAGTACACCAGCTTGTGGGATTCGTCCCGACCCTGCGGGGGCGCTGGGGGCCCTTCAGTGGGTACTTGGGTTTGTGGGCTTCGGCCTGACCCTTCGGGGGCATCCGGGCTAAGCGGAAGCAGCAATGCGACTTGGAACGTGAGGGGACTGTGGACTGGGCGGGGTGCGGACTGTGGGTTGGGCTTGATGCCCGGCCACAATGCCTACTCGCTTGCGACGGCGCAAGCGCCGCCGAACCAGCAACAATCCGACCGCCTAACGGCGGTCTGCCATCTTGGCGGGCCGTTAGCCCGCCCTCGCAGACGTAGCGTAGTAGATAAATCTTGCTTAGCATGCTGTTGTATGTAACGTAGGGACCGGACTGCAATCGCGCACCGGAATACAAGTGGGACTTCGGTCCTTTGATTTAAAAAAAAAAAAAAAAAAAAACGACCAACAAATGTCGCCATGATAGTTCCAGAGTCCACATGTGTTCCTTCTGTAGATCAAAATCCCATCACGCGCTGTCACTTGCTTGTCGCGGCGGTGTCAAGCCAACGTGAGGGGTTCGTTACGGCTAGCAAACCACCTCTACTGACATTTCCAGATTTCTCCTCTTACACTCATTGTCTTCCCTCCTTCGACTCTGCTCTGCACGACTCTCCCGACATCTTGGAACGCATCACCTGCCCCTACGACCCTAATGCATTCGAATTATATCTCTCAAAGCACAATCTCTTGTCCTTCTATCCTCAACTGGTCAGCAACCTCCGAAACGGGTTTCCTCTTGGCGTTATGCCTCTGCTCACCCGCACCAACATCCTCGAAAATCCCCCCTCAATTTACCAGCACATGGACGACATTTACGAATATCTTGATACGGAAGTGAGAGCAAACAGGATGTCCGGGCCTTTCTCGAAAGAGGAGGTCGAGCGCATTCTGCACGGACCTTTCCAGTCCTCTCCTTTTGTGGTTGCGATCCAACCTCAAGCACCAGGGGAGCCCGACAAGATACGGATCTGCCGACATCTATCAAAATCTTCCAAAATGGTTGACTCAGTCAACTCATTCATCTCCAAGTCCGAATTTCCAACGTGTTTCGACACTGCCGTTTGCGTTGCAGACATTGTGAGTTTACATCATTTTTATGAGCTTTACGCTCCTCTCCCTGGACGTGTTGTATGCACGGTCCCAACACATTATGTGTCCGCACTCGACTATGTCGTTTGCCCCTATTGAGCGTAATGCTCCAGCTGTCGAGCATAATGCTCCATCTATTGAGCGTAATGCTCCAGCTATCGAGCGTAATGCTCTAGCTATCGAGCGTAATGCTCCTGCTATCGAGCGTAATGCTCCTATATCTATCCCATTGAGCGTAATGCTCTCATATCTTTCCTATCGAGCGTAATGCTTACATATCCATTTTCTTGCTTGTAGGTTTCCATGGCTCCGCCTGGAACTCAAGCCTGCACGTTGGACATCGAAAAGTTTCACCGAACTTGTCCCGTATCTCCGTCACACAAATCATGGCTAGTCGTCCAAGGAATGCCTGGTCAATTCTACATTGATCATGTTCACCCTTTCGGTGCTTCATGCGCCAGCAGCAATTCGGGGCAAATTGCCAACACAGCTGTGGATATTTGGCTGGCTGAGGGTATGGACAGTATTCTCAAATATGAGGACGACCTTAATCTTTTTCGTTGCCCAAGTCCCGACGGATTGTACACAGACGGCGAGTTTCAATATAATTACGACTTTGACACTGCAATTAGCCTCATCCAGCCTCTCAACATTCCGTGGCACCCCGACAAAGGTTCCTGCATCTTCAACTCTGTCACCACATTCATTGGTCTCGAATGGGACCTTCGACAGCACACTGTCACGCTCCCGGAGAAGAAACGACTCAAATTTCTTCAACGGTGCCAAATGTTCCTCGCCAACTTCAGTGGCCACGCCTGCTCTCTCAACGACATCGACAAGATTCACGGGTCCCTTTTGTACATCTCTATTGTCTACCCTCATGGGCGTTCGTACAACGCCCCTCTATCAGCATTTGCCTGCTCTTTTGTGTCAGACTTCCAGACACGCAGACCCCCACCTTCCGTCCTCTCTTCCATACGGTGGTGGATCTCTGTTCTCCAGGCTGCCGGCGTTCCTCGTCTCCTTATCCCTAAGGGCGACGTGCTTGATCTGGGCATTTTTGTGGATGCCAGCACTTCGTGGGGCATTGGCATCATTATTGATAGCAGATGGGCCGCTTTCCAGCTCACCCCTAACTGGAAAATTCCAGGAAGGGATATTTGTTGGCTTGAAACCGTCGCTGTCGAGATTGCTGTCTACTTCCTGGAGCAGATGGCCTTCCAGAACAAGCACATCCGTATCCACTCTGATAACCAGGGCACAATAGGAGCTATTGATAAGGGGCGCAGCTCTAACTTGCACATCAACCTCTCTATACGTCGCACATTCGCCGTCGTTGCTGCTAACTCCTTATCAATCGACACCCTCTACGTTGCTTCAGCGCTCAACCCCGCCGACCCTATCATCCCCGACAGGTTCGACTTGAGCCCGACTAATGTCATTGGCTTCCTGGTGTATCCTCCATTTCAGTTTCGACGGAACCTGAATGAAGTCTACTTTGCATGCGACATCTTCTTCTAGCCACGGTTGCAGCACTCGACATATGGCCAAGGAATGTCCTTGACCACTATGGAGGGTAGGGTCCAGTGCTCGCTTGGCTGAGGCCATCGAGTCGGTGAATACGACAATCCGTTCGCAATCATCCTGCTGGGTGGCAAGGACTATCGCTGAGTGAATGGCAAAGAGTTCTGCGTCAGGAGCAGTAACTCGTCCGGCAGGATGCGATACGGTGTGAATCTGTTCGTGTCCCCGGTAGAGTAAGGCAGTCGAAACCGCCTGTCGTTATACGTCGTTCGGCACCGAAGCGTCGACCACACAATACACCGTTGTTTCTTGGCCTTGTGCTTCTCGGAGCACTTGGTTGAGGCCTACGCGAACCGCTCTGCCACCGCTTCATCAGTGGGGCATGGTTCAAAGGTGAAACGGTCGTCGAATAAATCCAACAGCCTGTTTCCAGGGCGAGATTCTGTTGCAACGGGCGAGAAAGTCTCTGTGAGTTCAGGGAGATGTCAGTCGATCTCCATGAGGGCCCCCCCTACCTTTGCTTTCTGGGCAGGGGTTAGGCCTGAAATTGCTGACGAATGAACTTCAGCCCGCTTGTGATGCTCCTGTGATAGGAGCGACCTAAGCAGATGTGTGTCTGATAACGTGGCAGCCCTGTAGTTAGACCGACCGCCTAGTTTCTTCAGATGAAGATGGACGGGGATGAGGCCCACGAGGACCTCAACCCCGCCTGTGGGGGAGGTGCGGAATGCACCTGTAATCCAAAGTGCCGCTTTACGCTGCATTTTGCGCAAGTCCTCGAGAGCTCCCTTTGATCGGGATCCTTCGAAGTACCAAAGACGATATCTGTATGTTGCGATTGGTAGTATGCACGCACGGTATAAGAGTCGTTTCTCCTTGGGGTGGAGACCTCGAGTTGAGCTTCCAAGCATTTTCATGGCTTTCACCGATGATAGTGACTTGGTAGAGTAGAACCGCACATGCTCCTTGAAAGTGAGCTTGCGGTTGAAGTAGAAGCCCAAATAGCGCCAGACACGCTTAGGGCGAAGAGGTGTGTCTTTTTTTTTTTTTTTTTTTTAAATCAAAGGACCGAAGTCCCACTTGTATTCCGGTGCGCGATTGCAGTCCGGGGTGAAGAGGTGTGTCGCCAGTGTAAGGGGCATATCCGAAGTTCAGGGAGATGTCGGTCTATCTCCATGAGGGCCCCCCTACCTTTGCTTTCTGGGCAGGGGTGAGGCTCGAGATTGCTGATGAGTGAACTTCAGCCCGCTTGTGATGCTCCTGTGACAGGAGCGACCTAAGCGGATGGGTGTCTGATAACGTGGCAGCGCGGTAATTGGACTGACCACCTAGTTTCTTCAGATGGAGGTGGACGGGGATGAGGCCTGCAAGGGCCTCAACCCCACCTGTAGGGGAGGTGCGGAATGCACCTGTGATCCAAAGTGCCGCTTTACACTGAGTTGTTGTCATCCAGGAATTTGATCAGATGCACCAGAAGTTCCGGTGACCGACCGTCTTGCTCGCGTGCACGTTTAGTGCACACTTGCAATATATGTGCGCGCGTCTGCAGGTGGTGGCCGCATTCGCATACATGAGGTTCTTGAATGTTGAAGCGCTCGTAATAAGCACCTATGGGAGCGTGATTGAGGATGCATCTCATCATCCTCGCAACGTACGGTATATGTGCGTCTTTCACTTCACGGAGCCAGGTACCTTCTTGAAGATATGTCGGCTCGAGCAACTCCCTGGCAAGATTCTTGAGGGGCAAGAAGTTATGCCCTCGATAATTGGGGTCACGGAAGAGAGTCTTCCAGCATCTCTTCTTGACTCGTTACCACCACCATCGACTTTTGCAACTTATTGTTTTCGCTTACTCTTACTCGCAATACGATCGGAACTGGGTCTAGTACTCGGGTAACGACACAATCGAATCGGTACATCTACTGGTTCGTCAACAATGGCCGAAACGCCACCAAGGGGTGCTGCAGGTACACGCCGATCTGCACCACCGACAAGCCAAGGCGCTACCCCCTCTCGCTTACAGACCTCTGCGTCTGCGAGCCCAAGGACCACTACAACGGACGTCCCTGTCAGCAGACAGGCGACGCCAGCCCCCTCCCATGCCGACTCGGACGTCCGAGACGAGAATATGGACGATAACGACGACGATCGAGCATCCTCACACGACTCCCGATCCACCTCTCGACTATCCTCTTCGCGCAAGAGGGCTCGCACCGAAGGCGCACTGCTCTCAGGAGCGGTGCCACGTATTGACGACTCACCATTCGACGGCCAAGAGGGCTTCAACGACGAAGTGGTGCAGATCCGCCGCGCCCTAATGGCGACCAACCGGTGGCTGAAAATCCTAGCCACCCAACCCGAACGGGACGAGCTCCTCGCTGGCGCTCCCGACATACAACACCTGGCCGAAACGATGTTCGAAATATCGGCTAACGCCAGGCGCATTCGTGCCCTCAGATCCTTCGACGACGACGAGGACAACATGCAGGTCGACACCTCTGGTCACACAGGAACCGGAGACTGGTCAGGGATGGTGGAGGGGCCCAAAACCCCACCCCAACAACCCAGTGGGGGCAGCCTCGGCGAGGCAGCACTTATCACTCCACGACCCCCACCGCGCACGGACAAGGGGAAGCAAAGGGAGGTCCCCCCTCCCACACGGCCTCAGAAGCCCGGACCTTCAGGGTCTGGGCCTAAGAAGCCCACTCCTAAAGTACCGGCTATAACACAGCCGATGCAGCAGCCCAAGGTGCCGGAGACAGAATATCCGCGATCGTACTAACCCCCTCCCCGTAGCTTAATGCGCAACGGCCTAGGGAAAGAGATTAGTATATACTCGCACAATGTAGCTAAAAAATATGATGACATACATGTGCTACTCGAAACGTTAATTGATACGGTTGACGTTATCTTTGTACAAGAACCGCCCTGGCGGATCATAAGACAAGCGCCTTCCTCAACTAACAAGGAAGGTGATAACATCGTTGGCGCGCCTATGCACCCTGCATGGTTGTATATGGTACGCCCCCCGGAAAACGAGGAGATCCCTCCCCGAGTCATGGCATACGTGTCAAAACGACTCGAGAGGCTCCGCCCTTCGATGAGGCGAGATCTTATTGATCACCGCGACATCTTTGTACTCTCGCTGTTCCAAGGCAACGAGACTTATAACTTCATGAATGTATACTCAGATGAAGCCAGCACAGCGATTCGGTTCTTACAGGACCACGTCGACGAACTACCCCGCTTCCATTATATGGGAGGCGACTTTAACACTCATTCGAGAATATGGGACCCCAATGTCACATATCATCGATGGGATGCCATAGCGCTACTAGACGTAGCCGCCGAACTTGACCTAGAATGGACAGAACCGTCCAATCCGGGCCCTACCTTTATATCCAACAATCCAGACCTTCGGCCATCGGTCATTGATCTGGTATTCCGCGGGATTTCTGAGTCAGCGAGAAGTCGCGTCACTCGTGCACCGGAACATCAGGGGCGAACGGATCACATTCCGTTGATAGCTTCTGTCAAACTAGCGGATGACGTCGAAGACGTGATCCGCTTCACAATCGCTAAGGGCTCCGACGCTTACAAAGCGTGGAAGACCGAGCTGCCCGGGAAAGTTGCTGCCATAGAGGTAGAACGCCTAGAAACCAGGGATGATGTTGAGCGAGTAGCGCAAGCACTTGCCGACGTCTTCACCGCTGCGTGGGATTCCCATGCAAAGGAGACCCGAATCACAAAGCACTCCAAACCGTGGTGGAACGAAGAGTGCACAAATTCGCTTGCCGCATATCGTCTGGATAAAACCGACGAGAAGTGGAAAGCATTCCGCAAAACCGTTAAGGATGTCAAGCGCGTTTTCTTTGAACTTCGGATCACAGAAATCGCATATACTAACAGACGCCCGTGGGACCTAATGGAATGGGTCAAACAGCGCAAGCTACCCGCCTGTGAAGCTATCCAATACCAAGGACAGCCCTGCCATGGAATGGACTCCCTATGGGATGCCCTCCACAACACCTACAACTCGGCCTCCGGCCGAGTGGTAGATCTTACAGTGCTAGACCCTCTCCCTACTCTCCAGGGAGACTGGCCCCCATTCTCCAAGTTAGAACTGGATGAGGCGCTTGCGTCTTGTTCAAGTCTGTCTTCCCCGGGCCCAGACCATGTATCCTGGCCAATTCTCAAAGAAGTTGTGAAGCAGCAAGCTGCTTCACAACTTCTTATCGACCTAGCCAATGCCTGCATTCGTGTCGGGCACTGGCCGAGGCACTTTAAGGAGTCGACTTCAGTTATTATACCGAAGCCGGGCAAACCTACATACTCAGACCCCAAGGCATTCCGGCCCATTGTGCTGTTGAATACCACCGGGAAACTTATTGAGAAGATGATTTCGAATCGTCTTCAGTACGACATGATCAAATTTGATCTTGTTCATCCTAACCAAGTCGGAGGAGTGCGACAGCGCTCAACCGAAGACGCGGGATTGTACCTTACCCATCTGATTCGCACCGGGTGGACTAAGGGACTTAAGACCAGCGTTGTCGCTTTTGACATCGCCCAGTTCTTCCCATCTTTTAACCATGATATGCTCAAGGCCATACTCAGGAAGCAGGGGTTTTCGACACTAGTGGCGCGGTTCTTCTCATCCTACCTCGTTGATCGATACACCTCTTACAGGTGGAATTCGTTCACATCCGACCCCCGGCAGGCGGATGTCGGCGTGGGACAAGGCTCTGCCTTGTCCCCCGTCCTATCAGCATTGTACATCGCTCCGGTGATGAAACTATATCATATGGAAGAGATATCCCGTAAGACATCGCTTCTATCATACGTGGACGACGGCACATGCATTGCCCAGGCCAAAACTCTCCAGGAGAACACGGTAACCCTCGTGGCTGCCTATGCAGTCCTCCTTCGACTCTTCACCGCCATCGGACTCATCCTTGAACATAACAAGTCTGAATACGCCTGCTTCGACCGGTCGCACAACTACGACCCGCCACCTCTCGACCTCGGTTATGCCCCCTACACGGGAGACACCCCTCTTCGCCCTAAGCGCGTCTGGCGCTACTTGGGATTCTACTTCGATCGCAAGCTCACATTCAAAGAGCATGTGCGGTTCTACTCTACCAAATCTCTATCATCGGTGAAAGCCATGAAGATGCTTGGAAGCTCAACTCGCGGTCTCCACCCTAAGGAGAAGCGAATACTATACCGTGCATGCGTCCTACCAATAGCGACGTACGGATACCGTCTGTGGTACTTCGAAGGCTCCCGTTCCAAGGGAGCCCTCGAGGACCTGCGCAAAATGCAGCGTAAAGCGGCACTTTGGATCACAGGAGCATTTCGCACCTCCCCCACAGGCGGGGTTGAGGCCCTCGCGGGCCTCATCCCCGTCCACCTTCATCTGAAGAAACTAGGCGGCCGGTCCAATTATCGGGCTGCCACGTTATCAGACACTCATCCACTTAGGGCGCTCCTCTCCGAGGAGCACCATAAGCGGGCTGACGTTCACCCGTTAGCAATATCAAGGCTCACTCCTGCTCAGAAAGCAAAGGTAGGAGGGGCCCTCATGGAGATAGACCGTCATCTCCCTGAACTCACAGAGTCTTTCTCGCCCGTCGCGACAGAGGCCCGCCCGGGAAACAGGTTGTTGGATCTATTCGATGACCAATTCACATTCGAACCGTGCCCCACTGATGACGAGTCAGCAGACGCGGTTCGCGTAGGTCTTAATCAAGTGCTTCGAGAAGCACAAGACCAAGAAACAACGGTGTATTGTGCGGTCGACGCTTCGGTGCCGAACGATGTACAACGACAGGCGGTTTCAACTGCCCTACTATACCGGGGACACGAACGGATTCATACCGTATCGCATCCTGCCGGACGAGTTACTGCCCCCGACGCAGAGCTCTTTGCCATCCGCTCAGCGATTGTTCTTGCTACACAGCAGGACGATTGCGAACGGATCGTTATCTTCACTGATTCGATGGCTTCGGCCAAACGAGCGCTGGACCCCACCCTCCATAGTGGCCAAGGACATTCTTTGGCCATCTGTCGAGCCTTACAACCGTGGCTAGAAGAAGACGCTGCGTGCAAAGTAGACTTCATTCAGGTTCCATCGAAACTGAAATGGAGGATACACCAAGAAGCCAATGACATTAGTCGGGCTCAAGTCGAACCTGTCGGGGATCGCCCGGCTACTTCTTTGGATAGTGTACGAAAGGTCGTCACTAAAACAGTACAGGAAGACTGGAAGACCCTCTTCCGGGACCCCAATTATCGAGGACATAACTTTATGCGCCTCAAGAATCTCGCCGGGGATTTACTCGAGCCGACGTACCTCAACGACATCTCTTCTTGACTCGTTACCACCACCATCAACTTTAGCAACTTATTGTTTTCGCTTCATCTTACTCGCTAAACGATCGGAACTGGGTAGTAATACTCGGGTAATGATACATACGAATCGGTAAATCTACTGGTTCAGTACAATGGCCGATACGCCAACAAGGGGGGGCGCAGGTTCACGCCGATCTGCACCTCCGACAAGCCAAGGCGCTTCTCCCTCGCCCTTGCGGACCACCGCGTCTGCGAGCCCCAGGACAAACCCACAGGACGTCCCTGCCAGCCGTGCAGCGACTCCAGCACCATCCCATGCCGACTCCGACGTCCGAGACGAGACCATGGACAACAACGACGACGACCAGGAATCCTCACACGACTCCCGGTCCACCTCTCGACAATCCTCTTCTCGTAAGAGGCCTCGCACCGAAGGTGCACTGCTATCAGGAGCGGTGCCACGCATTGACGACTCACCATTCGACGGCCAAGAGGGCTTCAACGACGAAGTGGTGCAGATCCGCCGCGCCCTAATGGCAACCAACCGATGGCTGGAAATCCTAGCCACCCAACCCGAACGGGACGAGCTCCTTGCTGGAGCCCCCGACATACAACACCTGGCCGAAACGATGTTCGAAATATCGGAAAACGCCAGGCGCATTCGCGCCCTCAGAGCCTACGACGACAACGAGGACAACATGCAAGTCGACACCTCCGGTCACACAGGAACCGGAGACTGGTCAGAGATGGTGGAGGGGCCCAAAACCCCACCCCAACAGTCCAGTGGGGGCAGCCTCGGCGAGGCTGCTCTCATCACCCCACGACCCCCACCGCGCACGGACAAGGGGAAGCAAAGGGAGGTTCCCCCTCCCACACGGCCTCAGAAGCCCGGACCCCCAGGGGCCGGACCCAAGAAGCCCGCTTCTAAACCACCGGCTATTACACAGCCGATGCAACAACCCAAGGTACCGGAGACTCGATTCGGAAGAATTGTGCCGCCGCTTCCTTCTCGCCGGACCGCGGGTCCAGGCAAGGGGTCATATGCCTCTCGCCTCGGCCAAGGACCGAAACAACCCGTGACTGTCGCACAACTCGCGAAAGTCACACCTCAACTGCCTATTAGTGCTGTGGCACAGGCAACCAATCAGAATGCAGCGGGGCCGACGAAGTCGCGAAAGCGCAAGTCGCAGCTCCCCTCCTTCGTCGCTGGAGGACCGTCGAGAAGACAGGTCCTCATACAGTTCGAAAGCGCAATCCCTACTTGCGACTTCAACCTATATATCGTTCGCGCCCGCCGCGCTCTGCGCGACGGGGGCTCCACACTCCAAATCCTGTCCATGGCCCCGGCCTATGCAGGATACACTCTCCACACCGATGGTGTGGCCAACGAGCAGGACCTCGAATATCTTCGAGGTCAAGCTAATGCATCGTTCGGCCAGGTGGCCAATGGCATTACCGTCAGTCTACCGGTTGCCACATCGTTCATCCGCATTGTGGATGTTCCTTACTATACTGACGCCGCAAGGACGGCCAGAATCACTTCCGACATAGTGCAGGGGGCCCTCAAGTCCTCTCCGCTTGGCGGCAACCTATACTTTGCACGCGAAGCGCGCATAGTACACAACTCCCCGGCCAGCACCATGGGTATGGCCTATATCGACATTTGGGACTCTAAGTCCGGTGCCCGCGCCAAACAGATTATCAACAAATCCGTCATGGTCCTCGGAAGGTTATGCGAAATCCAACCCGCAACCACCCACACCGGTGTTCCCCTCTGCCAGCGATGCTGGCGATGGGGCCACTCTGACAAAGGATGCAGGCTACGAGCCGCATCCTGCCCCCACTGCATGGGTCCGCACAGGGCAGATGAGCATCGCGACATCGCCAAGTGCTGCAAGGGGAACGCGAAAGCGAACCCACCACTCGAACCCACCCCTGCCGGCCAGCCATGCCCTCACACGGCTCACTGCGTCAATTGCAAAGGGGATCATGCCGCGAACTCGCGTAAATGCAAGTTCTGGATCAACCGCTTCGATCGTGCCTGGATCGATGGCAAATATGCAGAGGTTCGTCGCTTGCGACAGAATATCCGCGATCGTACTAACCCCCTCCCCGTAGCTTAATGCGCAACGGCCTAGGGAAAGAGATTAGTATATACTCGCACAACGTAGCTAAAAAATATGATTACCTACATGTGTTACTCGAAACGTTAATTGATACAGTTGACGTGATCTTTGTGCAAGAACCGCCCTGGCGGATCATAAGACAAGCGCCCTCCTCATCTAATAAGGAAGGCGATAACATCGTTGGCGCGCCAATGCATCCTGCATGGTTATATATGGTACGCCCCCCGGAAAACGAGGAGATTCCCCCCCGAGTCATGGCATACGTGTCAAAGCGACTTGAGAGGCTCCGCCCTTCGATGAGACGAGATCTAATTGATCATCGCGACATCTTCGTTCTCTCGCTGTTTCAAGGCAACGAGACTTACAACTTCATGAACGTATATTCAGACGAAGGAAGTACAGCGATTCGGTTCTTACAAGACCACGTCGACGAACTACCACGCTTCCACTATATGGGAGGCGACTTTAACACTCACTCGAGAATATGGGATTCCAATGTCACATATCATCGGTGGGATGCTATTGCGCTGCTAGACATAGCCGCCGAACTTGACCTAGAATGGACTGAACCGTCCAATCCGGGTCCTACATTTATATCCAACAATCCAGACCTTCGGCCTTCGGTCATAGATCTGGTATTCCGCGGGATTGCTGAGTCAGCGAGAAGTCGCGTTACTCGTGCTCCTGAACATCAAGGGCCAACGGATCATATTCCGTTGACAGCTTCTGTCAAATTAGGGGATGACGTCGAAGACGTGATCCGCTTCACAATCGCTAAGGGCTCCGACGCTTACAAAGCGTGGAAGACCGAGCTGCCCGGGAAAGTTGCTGCCATAGAGGTAGAACGCCTAGAAACCAGGGATGATGTTGAGCGAGTGGCGCAAGCCCTCGCCGATGTCTTCACCTCTGCGTGGGATGCCCATGCTAAGGAGACCCGCATCACAAAGCACTCGAAACCATGGTGGAATGACGAGTGCACAAACACGCTAGCCGCATATCGTCTGGATAAAACCGACGAGAAGTGGAAAGTATTTCGCAAAACCGTTAAGGATGTCAAACGCGACTTCTTTGAACTTCGGATCACAGAAATCGCATACACTAACAGACGCCCGTGGGACCTAATGGAATGGGTCAAACAGCGCAAATTACCAGCCTGCGAAGCTATCCAATACCAAGGACAGCCCTGCCACGGAATGGACTCCCTATGGGACGCCCTCCACAACACCTACAACTCGGCCTCCGGCCGAGCGGTAGATCTCACAGTGCTAGACCCCCTCCCTACCCTCCAGGAAAGGGACTGGCCCCCATTCTCCAAGTTAGAATTGGACGAGGCGCTCGCGTCTTGTTCGAGTCTATCTTCCCCAGGCCCAGACCATGTGTCATGGCCAGTTCTCAAAGAAGTTGTGAAGCAGCTTGCTGCTTCACAACTTCTTATCGACCTAGCCAACGCCTGCATTCGTGTTGGGCATTGGCCGAGGCACTTTAAGGAGTCGACTTCAGTTATTATACCGAAGCCGGGCAAACCTACATATTCAGACCCCAAGGCATTCCGGCCCATAGTGCTGTTGAACACCACCGGGAAACTTATCGAGAAGATGATTTCGAATCGTCTTCAATACGACATGATCAAGTTCGACCTTGTTCATCCTAATCAAGTCGGAGGAGTGCGTCAGCGCTCAACCGAAGACGCAGGACTGTACCTTACCCACCTGATTCGCACCGGGTGGACTAAGGGACTCAAGACCAGCGTTGTCGCTTTCGACATCGCCCAGTTCTTCCCATCTCTCAACCATGATATGCTCAAGGCAATACTCAGGAAGCAGGGGTTCTCGCCATTAGTGGCGCGGTTCTTCTCATCCTACCTCGTTGATCGATACA
This sequence comes from Agrocybe praecox, assembly GCA_964017145.1. NCBI lineage: Eukaryota > Fungi > Basidiomycota > Agaricomycetes > Agaricales > Agrocybaceae > Agrocybe > Agrocybe praecox. Next base: position 2,533,970 of record OZ024844.1, on the reverse strand, counting down.
CCTCGTACAGGTGGAACTCGTTCACATCCGACCCCCGGCAGGCGGACGTCGGCGTAGGACAAGGCTCCGCCTTGTCCCCCGTCCTCTCAGCATTATACATCGCTCCGGTGATGAAACTATACCATATGGAAGAGATATCTCGCAAGACATCACTTCTATCCTACGTGGACGACGGCACCTGCATTGCCCAAGCCAAAACTCTCCAGGAGAACACGGTAACCCTCGTGGCTGCTTATGCAGTCCTCCTTCGACTCTTCACTGCCATCGGACTCATCCTTGAACACAACAAGTCCGAATACGCCTGCTTCGACCGGTCGCACAACTACGACCCGCCACCTCTCGACCTCGGATATGCCCCCTACACGGGCGACACACCTCTTCGCCCAAAGCGCGTCTGGCGCTACCTGGGCTTCTTCTTCGACCGCAAGCTCACCTTCAAGGAGCATGTGCGGTTCTACTCTACCAAGTCCCTGTCATCGGTGAAAGCCATGAAAATGCTTGGAAGTTCAACTCGTGGCCTCCACCCCAAGGAGAAGCGATTATTATACCGTGCATGCGTTCTACCAATCGCAACGTACGGATATCGTCTGTGGTATTTTGAAGGCTCCCGTTCCAAAGGAGCTCTTGAAGACCTACGCAAAATGCAGCGTAAAGCGGCACTTTGGATTACAGGTGCGTTCCGCACCTCCCCCACAGGCGGGGTTGAGGCCCTTGCGGGCCTCATCCCAGTCCATCTGCATCTGAAGAAACTAGGCGGTCGGTCTAACTACCGAGCTGCCACGTTATCAGACACCCATCCGCTTAGGTCGCTCCTATCACAGGAGCATCACAAGCGAGCTGAAGTTCATTCGTCAGCAATTTCAGGCCTAACCCCTGCCCAGAAAGCAAAGGTAGGGGGGGCCCTCATGGAGATTGACCGCCATCTCCCTGAACTCACTGAGACTTTCTCGCCTGTCGCGACAGAGGCTCGCCCTGGAAACAGGTTGTTGGATTTATTCGACGACCGATTCACATTCGAACCGTGCCCAACTGATGATGAATCAGCGGACGCGGTTCGCGTAGGCCTCAATCAAGTGCTCCGTGAAGCACAAGGCCAAGAAACAATGGTGTATTGTGCGGTCGACGCTTCGGTGCTGAACGATGTACAACGACAGGCGGTCTCGACTGCCTTACTATACCGGGGACACGAACGGACTCACACCGTGTCGCATCCTTCCGGACGAGTAACTGCCCCAGACGCAGAACTCTTTGCCATTCGTTCAGCGATTGTCCTTGCCACCCAGCAGGACGACTGCGAGCGGATTGTTGTATTCACTGACTCGATGGCCTCGGCCAAACGAGCATTGGATCCCACCCTCCACAGTGGCCAAGGACACTCCTTGGCCATATGTCGAGCCCTTCAACCGTGGCTAGAAGAAGACGCTGCGTGCAAAGTAGACTTCATTCAGGTTCCATCGAAACTGAAATGGAGGATACACCAAGAAGCCAATGACATCAGTCGGGCTCAAATCGAACCTGCTGGGGATCACCCAGCTACTTCTTTGGATAGTGTACGAAAGGTCGTCACTAAAGGCGTTCAGGAGGAATGGAAGACTCTCTTCCGTGACCCCAACTATCGAGGGCACAATTTCTTGCCACTCAAGAATCTCGACGGGGATTTACTCGAACCAACGTACTTAAAGGAAGGTACCTGGCTCCGTGAAGTGAAAGACGCACACATTCCATACGTCGCGAGGATGATGAGATGCATCCTCAATCACGCTCCCATTGGTGCTTATTACGAGCGCTTTAACATCCAAGAACCTCATGCATGCGAATGCGGCCACCACCTGCAGACGCGCGCACATATACTGCAAGTGTGCACTAAACACGTACGCGAGCGAGACGGTCGGTCACCGGAACTCCTGGTGCATCTGATCAAATTCCTGGACGACAACGACTCAGCTTTTGCGTTCAGGCGACCCGCAGGGGTCGGATAAGCAGGTTGGGCCGAAGGTCTGGCCTGCGGGACGCGCTCTTCTCGGACCGCGGACTCTTTGCCATTACAATGGCGCGTGCTCTAGTACACCAGCTTGTGGGATTCGTCCCGACCCTGCGGGGGCGCTGGGGGCCCTTCAGTGGGTACTTGGGTTTGTGGGCTTCGGCCTGACCCTTCGGGGGCACTCGGGCTAAGCGGAAGCAGCAATGCGACTTGGAACGTGAGGGGACTGTGGACTGGGCGGGGTGCGGACTGTGGGTTGGGCTTGATGCCCGGCCACAATGCCTACTCGCTTGCGACGGCGCAAGCGCCGCCGAACCAGCAACAATCCGACCGCCTAACGGCGGTCTGCCATCTTGGCGGGCCGTTAGCCCGCCCTCGCAGACGTAGCGTAGTAGATAAATCTTGCTTAGCATGCTTTTGTATGTAACGTAGGGACCGGACTGCAATCGCGCACCGGAATACAAGTGGGACTTCGGTCCTTTGATTTAAAAAAAAAAAAAAAAAAAAAAAAAACGTACCTCAACGAAGGTACTTGGCTCCGCGAAGTGAAAGGCGAGCTGGTAACGCTCGTCGCGAGGATGAACAGATGCATCCTTAATCACGCTCCCATTGGCGCTTATTACGAGCGCTTCAACATTCAAGAACCTCATGCATGCGAATGCGGCCACCACCTGCAAACGCGCGCACACATATTGCAAGTGTGTACGAAACATACACGCGAGCACGACGGTCGGTCACCGGAACTTCTGGTGCATCTGATCAAATTCCTGGATGACAACGACTCAGCTTTTGCGTTCAGGCGACCCGCAGGGGTTGGATAAGCAGGTTGGGCCCTGGCCTGGCCTGTGGGACATGCTCTTCTCGGATTGCGGACTCTTTGCCATTACAATGGCGCGCGCTCTAGTACTCCAACTTGTGGGATTTGTCCTGACCCTGCGGGGGCGTTGGGGGCCCTTCAGTGGGTACCTGGGTTTGTGGGCTACGGCCTGACCCTTCGGGGGCACTTGGGCTAAGCGGAAGCAGCGATGCGACTTGGAACGTGAGGGGACTGTGGACTGGGCGGGGTGTGGACTGTGGGCTGAGCTCGATGCCCGGCCACAATGCTTGCTCGCTTGCGCCATCGCAAGCGTGTAAGCAATAGTGGCCGGGCATCGAGCCCGACCCACAATCCACACTCCGCCCGTTCCACAGTCCACGCCCCACCCAGTCCGCAGTCCCCTCATGTTCCAAGTCGCATCGCCGCTTCCACTTAGCCCGAGTGCCCCCAAAGGGTCAAGCCCAAGCCCACAAACTCAGGTACCTACTGAAACATCTCTTCTTGACTCGTTACCACCACCATCAACTTTAGCAACTTATTGTTTTCGCTTACGCTTACTCGCTAAACGATCGGAACTGGGTCTAGTACTCGGGTAACGATACAATCGAATCGGTACGACTACTGGTTCGTCAACAATGGCAGAAACGCCACCAAGAGGTGCTGCAGGTACACGCCGATCTGCACCACCGACAAGCCAAGGCGCCACTCCCTCTCGCTTGCAGTCCTCTGCATCTGCGAGCCCAAGGACCATCACATCGGACGTCCCTGTCAGCAGGCAAGCGACGCCAGCCCCATCCCATGCCGACTCGGACGTCCGAGACGAGAACATGGACAACAACAACGACGACCAGGAATCCTCACACGACTCCCGATCCACCTCTCGACAATCCTCTTCACGCAAGAGGGCTCGCACCGAAGGCGCATTACTCTCAGGAGCAGTACCACGCATTGACGACACACCTTTCGACAGCCAAGAGGGCTTCAACGACGAAGTGGTGCAAATCCGCCGTGCCCTCATGGCGACCAACCGATGGCTGGAAATCCTAGCCACCCAACCTGAACGGGACGAGCTCCTCGCTGGAGCCCCCGACATACAACACCTGGCCGAAACGATGTTCGAAATATCGGCTAACGCCAGGCGCATTCGCACCCTCAGAAACTTCGACGACGACGAGGACAACATGCAAGTCGACACCTCTGGTCACACAGGGACCGGAGACTGGTCAGAGATGGGGGAGGGGCCCAAAACCCCACCCCAACAACCCAGTGGGGGCAGCCTGGGCGAGGCAGCACTCATCACTCCACGACCCCCACCGCGCACGGACAAGGGGAAGCAAAGGGAGGTTCCCCCTCCCACACGGCCTCAGAAGCCCGGACCTTCAGGGTCTGGGCCCAAGAAGCCCACTCCTAAAGCACCGGCTATAACACAGCCGATGCAGCAGCCCAAGGTGCCGGAGACTCGGTTTGGAAGAATCGTGCCACCGCTTCCTTCTCGTCGGACCGCTGGTCCAGGCAAGGGGTCATATGCCTCTCGCCTCGGCCAAGGACCGAAACAACCCGTGACCGTCGCGCAACTCGCGAAAGTCACACCTCAATTGCCTATTAGTGCAGTGGCACAGGCAACCAATCAGAATGCAGCGGGGCCGACAAAGTCGCGAAAGCGCAAGTCGCAGCTCCCCTCCTTCGTGGCTGGGGGACCGTCGAGAAGACAGGTCCTCATACAGTTTGAAAGCGCAGTCCCAACTTGCGATTTCAACCTATACATCGTTCGCGCCCGCCGCGCTCTGCGCGACGGGGGCTCCACACTCCAAATCTTGTCGATGGCCCCGGCCTATGCAGGATATACCCTCCACACCGACGGTGTGGCTAACGAGCGGGATCTCGAATACCTTCGAGGTCAAGCCAACACATCATTCAGCCAGGTGGCCAATGGCATCACTGTCAGTCTACCGGTTGCCACATCGTTCATCCGCATCGTGGATGTTCCCTACTATACCGACGCCGCGAGAACGTCGAGAATTACTTCCGACATAGTGCAGGGGGCCCTCAAGTCCTCTCCACTTGGCGGCAACTTATACTTTGCACGCGAAGCGCGCATAGTACACAACTCTCCGGCCAGTACCATGGGTATGGCTTACATTGACATCTGGGACTCCAAGTCCGGTGCTCGCGCCAAACAGATTATTAACAAGTCTGTTATGGTACTCGGAAGGTTATGCGAAATCCAACCCGCAACCACCCACACCGGTGTTCCCCTATGCCAGCGATGCTGGCGATGGGGCCACTCCGATAAGGGATGCAGACTTCGAGCTGCGTCCTGCCCACACTGTATGGGCCCGCACAGGGCAGATGAGCATCGCGACATCGCCAAGTGCTGCAAGGGGAACGCGAAGGCGAACCCACCACTCGAACCCACCCCTGCTGGCCAGCCATGCCCTCATACGGCTCACTGCGTCAACTGCAAGGGGGACCATGCCGCGAACTCGCGTAAATGCAAGTTCTGGATCAATCACTTCGATTGTGCTTGGATCGATGGCAAATATGCAGAGGTTCGTCGCGTGCGACAGAATATCCGCGATCGTACTAACCCCCTCCCCGTAGCTTAATGCGCAACGGCCTAGGGAAAGAGATTAGTATATACTCGCACAATGTAGCTAAGAAATACGACTACCTACATGTGCTCCTCGAAACGTTAATAGATACTGTTGACGTTATCTTTGTACAAGAACCGCCTTGGCGGATAATAAGACAAGCGCCTTCCTCATCTAATAAGGAAGGCAATAACATCGTTGGCGCGCCAATGCATCCTGCATGGTTGTATATGGTACGCCCCCCGGAAAACGAGGAGATTCCTCCCCGAGTCATGGCATACGTGTCAAAACGACTCGAGAGGCTCCGCCCCTCGATGAGGCGAGATCTCATTGATCATCGCGACATCTTTGTACTCTCGTTGTTTCAAGGCAATGAGACTTATAACTTCATGAATGTATATTCAGATGAAGCCAGCACAGCGATTCGGTTCTTACAGGACCACGTCGACGAACTCCCCCGCTTCCACTATATGGGGGGCGACTTCAACACACACTCGAGGATATGGGACCCTAACGTCACGTATCATCGGTGGGATGCTATCGCGCTGCTAGACATAGCAGCCGAACTTGACCTAGAATGGACCGAGCCGTCCAATCCGGGTCCTACATTTATATCCAACAATCCAGACCTTCGGCCATCGGTCATTGATCTGGTATTCCGCGGGATTGCTGAGTCAGCGAGAAGTCGCGTCACTCGAGCACCGGAACATCAGGGGCGAACGGATCATATTCCGTTGATAGCTTCTGTCAAATTAGGGGATGACGTCGAAGACGTGATCCGCTTCACAATCGCAAAGGGCTCCGACGCTTACAAAGCGTGGAAGACCGAGCTGCCCGGGAAAGTTGCTGCCATAGAGGTAGGACGTCTCGAGACCAGGGATGATGTTGAGCGAGTGGCGCAAGCCCTCGCTGATGTCTTCACCGCTGCGTGGGATTCCCATGCAAAGGAGACCCGAATCACAAAGCACTCCAAACCGTGGTGGAATGAAGAGTGCACAAATTCGCTTGCCGCATATCGTCGGGACAAAACCGACGAGAAGTGGAAAGCATTTCGCAAAACTGTTAAGGATGTCAAGCGCGACTTCTTTGAACTTCGGATCACAGAAATCGCATATACCAACAGACGCCCGTGGGACCTTATGGAATGGGTCAAACAGCGCAAGTTGCCCACCTGCGAAGCTATCCAATACCTAGGACAGCCCTGCCATGGAATGGACTCCCTATGGGATGCCCTCCATAACACCTACAAATCGGCCTCCGGCCGAGTGGTAGATCTTACATTGCTAGACCCCCTTCCTACTCTCCAGGAAAGGGACTGGCCTCCATTCTCCAAGTTAGAACTGGAGGAGGCGCTTGCGTCTTGCTCAAGTCTTTCCTCCCCCGGCCCAGACCATGTGTCCTGGCCAGTCCTCAAAGAAGTTGTGAAGCAGCAAGCTGCTTCGCAACTTCTTATCGACCTAGCCAACGCCTGCATTCGTGTCGGGCATTGGCCGAGGCACTTTAAGGAATCGACGTCGGTCATTATACCGAAGCCGGGCAAACCTACATACTCAGACCCCAAAGCATTCCGGCCCATCGTGCTGTTGAACACTACGGGGAAACTTATAGAAAAGATGATTTCGAATCGTCTCCAATACGACATGATCAAATTCGATCTTGTTCATCCTAACCAAGTCGGAGGAGTGCGCCAGCGCTCAACTGAAGACGCCGGGCTGTACCTTACCCATCTGATTCGCACCGGATGGACTAAGGGACTCAAGACCAGCATTGTCGCTTTCGACATCGCCCAGTTCTTCCCATCTCTCAACCATGATATGCTCAAGGCCATACTCAGGAAACAGGGGTTCTCGCCACTAGTGGCGCGGTTCTTCTCATCCTACCTCGTCGATCGATACACCTCATACAGGTGGAACTCGTTCACATCCGACCCCCGGCAAGCGGATGTCGGCGTGGGACAAGGCTCCGCCTTGTCCCCCGTCCTCTCAGCATTGTACATCGCCCCGGTGATGAAACTATACCATATGGAAGAGATATCTCGAAAGACATCACTTCTATCTTATGTGGACGACGGCACATGCATTGCCCAGGCCAAAACTCTCCAGGAGAACACGGTAACCCTCGTGGCTGCCTATGCAGTCCTCCTTCGACTCTTCACCGCTATTGGACTCATTCTCGAACACAACAAGTCCGAATACGCCTGCTTCGATCGGTCGCACAACTACGACCCACCACCTCTCGACCTCGGTTACGCCCCCTATACGGGAGACACCCCCCTTCGCTCTAAGCGCGTCTGGCGCTATTTGGGCTTCTACTTTGACCGCAAGCTCACATTCAAGGAGCATGTGCGGTTCTACTCCACCAAGTCTCTATCATCGGTGAAAGCCATGAAGATGCTTGGAAGTTCAACTCGCGGTCTCCATCCCAAGGAGAAGCGACTATTATACCGTGCATGCGTCTTACCAATAGCGACGTACGGATACCGTCTGTGGTACTTCGAAGGCTCCCATTCTAAGGGAGCCCTCGAGGACCTGCGCAAAATGCAGCGTAAAGCGGCACTTTGGATCACAGGAGCATTTCGCACCTCCCCCACAGGCGGGGTTGAGGCCCTCGCGGGCCTCATCCCCGTCCACCTTCATCTGAAGAAACTAGGCGGCCGGTCCAATTATCGGGCTGCCACGTTATCAGACACTCATCCGCTTAGGGCGCTCCTCTCCGAGGAGCACCATAAGCGGGCTGATGTTCACCCGTTAGCAATCTCAAGGCTCACTCCTGCTCAGAAAGCAAAGGTAGGAGGGGCCCTCATGGAGATAGACCGTCATCTCCCTGAACTCACAGAGTCTTTCTCGCCCGTCGCGACAGAGGCTCGTCCCGGAAACAGGATGTTGGATTTATTCGACAACCGTTTCACATCCGAACCGTGCCCTACTGATGACGAGTCAGCAGACGCGGTTCGCGTAGGTCTTAATCAAGTGCTTCGTGAAGCACAAGACCAAAAAACAACGGGGTATTGTGCAGTCAACGCTTCGGTGCCGAACGATGTACAACGACAGGCGGTTTCAACTGCCCTACTATACCGGGGACACGAACGGATTCACACCGCATCGCATCCTGCCGGACGAGTGACTGCTCCCGACGCAGAACTCTTTGCCATTCGCTCAGCAATTGTCCTAGCCACCCAGCAGGATGATTGCGAACGAATCGTTATCTTCACCGACTCGATGGCCTCGGCCAAACGAGCACTGGACCCCACCCTCCACAGTGGTCAAGGACACTCTTTGGCCATATGTCGAGCCTTACAACCGTGGCTAGAAGAAGATGCTGCGTGCAAAGTAGACTTCATTCAGGTTCCATCGAAACTGAAATGGAGGATACATCAAGAAGCCAATGACATCAGTCGGGCTCAAGTCGAACCTGTCGGGGATCACCCGGCTACTTCTTTGGACAGTGTACGAAAGGTCGTCACTAAAACAGTACAGGAGGAATGGAAGACTCTCTTCCGTGACCCCAGTTATCGAGGGCATAACTTCTTGCCCCTCAAGAATCTCGCCGGGGATTTACTCGAGCCAACGTACCTTCAAGAAGGTACTTGGCTCCGCGAAGTGAAAGACGCACACATTCCGTACGTCGCGAGGATGATGAGATGCATCCTCAATCACGCTCCAATTGGTGCTTATTACGAGCGCTTTAACATTCAAGAACCTCATGCGTGCGAATGCGGCCACCACCTGCAGACGCGCGCACACATATTGCAAGTGTGTACGAAACATACACGCGAGCACGACGGTCGGTCACCGGAACTCCTGGTGCATCTGATCAAGTTCCTGGATGACAACGACTCAGTGTTTGCGTTCAGGCGACCCGCAGGGGTTGGATAAGCAGGTCGGGCCTGGGCCTGGCCTGCGGGACGTGCTCTCCTCGGACTGCGGATTCTTTGCCATTACAATGGCGCGCGCTCTAGTACTCCAACTTGTGGGATTGATCCCGACCCTGCGGGGGCGTTGGGGGCCCTTCAGTGGGTACCTGGGTTTGTGGGCTTCGGCCTGACCCTTCGGGGGCACTCGGGCTAAGCGGAAGCAGCGATGCGGCTTGGAACGTGAGGGGACTGTGGACTGGGCGGGGTGCGGACTGTGGGCTGAGCTTGATGCCCGGCCACAATGCTTGCTTGCTTGCGATGGCGCAAGCGCCATCGAACCAGCAACATTCTGACCGCCTAACGGCGGTCTGCAATCTTGGCGGGCCATCTGCCCGCCCTCGCAGACGTAGCGTAGTATTAAAATCTTGCTTAGCATGCCATTGTATGTAATGTAGGGACCGGACTGCAATCGCGCACCGGAATACAAGTGGGACTTCGGTCCTTTGATTTAAAAAAAAAAAAAAAAAAAAAAGACTCGTCATCAGTAGGGCATGGTTCGAAAGTGAATCGGTCATTGAATAAATCCAATAACCTATTTCCTGGATGAGCCTCTGTCGCGACCGGCGAGAAAGACTCTGTGAGTTCAGGGAGATGACGGTTGATCTCCATGAGAGCCCCCCCTACCTTTGCTTTCTGGGCAGGGGTGAGGCTCGAGATAGCTGACGAATGAACTTCAGCCCACCTGTGGTGCTCCTGCGAAAGGAGCGACCTAAGCGGATGGGTGTCTGATAGTGTGGCAGCATGGTAGTTAGACCGACCGCCTAGTTTCTTCGGATGGAGGTGGACGGGGATGAGGCCCGCGAGGGCCTCTACCCCACCTGTGGGGGAGGTGTGGAACGCACCTGTAATCCAAAGTGCCGCTTTACGCTGCATTTTGCGCAGGTCTTCGAGGGCTCCCTTAGATCGGGAGCCTTCAAAGTACCACATACGATACCCGTACGTTGCAATTGGGAGAACGCATGCACGGTATAATAGCCGCTTCTCTTTGGGATGGAGACCACGGGTTGAGCTTTCAAGCATTTTCGTAGCTTTCACCGATGATAGTGACACCGGACTGCAATCGCACACCGGAATACAAGTGGGACTTTGGTCCTTTGATTTAAAATAAAAATAAAATAAAATAATAATAAAACCGATGATAGTGACTTGGTGGAGTAGAACCACACATGCTCCTTGAAGGTGAGCTTGCGGTCGAAGTAGAAGCCCAGATAGCGCCAGACGCGCTTGGGGCAGAGAGGTGTGTTGCCCGTGTATGGGGCATATCCGAGATCAAGAGGTGGCGGGTCGTAGTTGTGCGACCGGTCGAAGCAGGCGTATTCAGACTTGTTGTGTTCTAGAATGAGTACGATGGCAGTAAAGAGTCGAAGGAGGACTGTGTAGGCAGCCACTAGAGTGACCGTGTTCTCCTGGAATGTTTTGGCTATCTCTTCTTGTCCCGTTACCACCACCATCAACTTTTGCAACTTATAGTTTTCGCTTATTCTTACTCGCAAAACGATCGGAACTGGGTCTAGTACTCGGGTAACGATACAATCAAATCAGTATATCTACTGGTTCGTCAACAATGGCCGATACGCCAACAAGGGGGGGCGCAGGTTCACGCCGATCTGCACCTCCGACAAGCCAAGGCGCCTCTCCCTTGCCCTTGCGGACCACTGCGTCTGCAAGCCCTAGGACAACCCCCCAGGACGCCCCTGCCAGCCGTGCAGCGACCCCTGCCCCATCCCATGCCGATTCCGACGTCCGCGACGAAACCATGGATAACAACGAAGATAGGGAGTCATCCAACGACTCCCGATCCACCTCTCAGCAATCCTCTTCTCGCAAGAGGGTCCGCACCGAAGGCGCATTGTTCCAACGAGGGGCAGTGCCGCGGATTGATGACACACCATTCGACGGCCAAGAGGGCTTTAACGACGAAGTGGTGCAAATCCGTCGTGCCCTCATGGCGACCAACCGATGGCTGGAAATCCTAGCCACCCAACCCGAACAGGATGAGCTCCTCGCTGGAGCCCCTGACATACAGCATCTGGCCGAGACGATGTTCGACATCGCAGCGAACGCCAGGCGAATCTGTGCTCTCAGATCCTTCGACGATACTGGGGACGACATGCAAGTCGACACTTCCGGGCAACCAGCGACCAGAGATTGGTCAAGCATGGGAGAGGGGCCCAAAACCCCACCCCAACAACCCAGTGGGAGCAGCCTCGGCGAGGCAGCCCTCATCACTCCAAGACCCCCACCGCGCACGGACCTCCCACACGGCCTCAGAAGCCCGGACCCTCAGGGCCTGGGCCCAAGAAGCCCACTCCTACCGCACCGGCTATTACACAGCCGATGCAACAACCCAAGGTACCGGAGACTCGGTTCGGAAGAATCGTGCCACCGCTTCCTTCTTGCAGGACCGCTGGTCCAGGCAAGGGGTCATATGCCTCCCGCCTTGGCCAAGGACCGAAACAACCCGTGACCGTCGCGCAACTCGCGAAGGTTGCGCCTCAATTGCCTATTAATGCAGTGGCACAAGCAACCAATCAGAATGCAGCGGGGCCGACAAAGTCGCGAAAGCGCAAGTCGCAGCTCCCCTCTTTTGTCGCAGGAGGACCATCGAGAAGACAGGTCCTAATTCAGTTTGAAAGGGCAGTCCCAACTTGTGACCTCAACCTATACATAGCATTTACTCCTGCTCAGAAAGCAAAGGTAGGAGGGGCCCTCATGGAGATAGACCGCCATCTCCCTGAACTCACAGAGTCTTTCTCGCCTGTCGCGACAGAGGCTCGGCCTGGAAACAGGTTGTTGGATTTATTCGATGACCGTTTCACATTCGAACCATGCCCGACTGATGACGAGTCAGCGGACGCAGTTCGCGTAGGTCTTAACCAAGTGCTCCGAGAAGCACAAGACCAAGAAACAACGGTGTATTGCGCGGTCGACGCTTCGGTGCCGAACGATGTACAACGACAGGCGGTTTCGACTGCCCTATTATACCGGGGACACGAACGGATTCACACCGTATCGCATCCTGCCGGACGAGTGACTGCTCCTGACGCAGAGCTCCTTGCCATCCGCTCAGCAATTGTCCTTGCTACACAGCAGGATGATTGCAAACGGATCGTTATCTTCACTGACTCGATGGCCTCGGCCAAACGAGCGCTGGACCCTACCCTCCATAGTGGCCAAGGACATTCTCTGGCCATCTGTCGAGCCTTACAACCGTGGCTAGAAGAAGATGCTGCATGCAAAGTAGACTTCATTCAGGTTCCATCGAAACTGAAATGGAGGATACACCAAGAAGCCAATGACATCAGTCGGGCTCAAGTCGAACCTGTTGGGGACCACCCAGCTACTTCTTTGGATAGTGTACGAAAGGTCGTCACTAAAACAGTACAGGAGGACTGGAAGACTCTCTTCCGGGACCCCAATTATCGAGGGCATAATTTCATGCGCCTTAAGAATCTCGCCGGGGATTTACTCGAGCCGACGTATCTCAACGAAGGTACTTGGCTCCGCGAAGTGAAAGGCGAGCTGGTAACGCTCGTCGCGAGGATGAACAGGTGCATCCTCAATCACGCTCCCATTGGTGCTTATTACGAGCGCTTTAACATTCAAGAACCTCATGCATGCGAATGCGGCCACCACCTGCAGACGCGCGCACATATATTGCAAGTGTGTACGAAACATACACGCGAGCATGACGGTCGGTCACCGGAACTCCTGGTGCATCTGATCAAATTCCTGGATGACAACGACTCAGCGTTTGCGTTCAGGCGACCCGCAGGGGTTGGATAAGCGGGTTGGGCCTTTGGCTTGGCCTGCGGGACATGCTCTTCCCGGACTGCGGACTCTTTGCCATTACAATGGCGCGCGCTCTAGTACTCCAACTTGTGGGATCCGTCCTGACCCTGCGGGGGCGTTGGGGGCCCTTCAGTGGGTACCTGGGTTTGTGGGCTTCGGCCTGACCCTTCGGGGGCACTCGGGCTAAGCTGAAGCAGCGATGCGACTTGGAACGTGAAGGGACTGTGGACTGGGCGGGGTGTGGACTGTGGGCTGAGCTCGATGCCCGGCCACAATGCTTGCTCGCTTACGATGGCGCAAGCACCATCGAACCAGCAACATTCTGACCACCTAGCGGCGGTCTGCAATCTTGGCGGGCCTTCTGCCCGCCCTCGCAGACGTAGCGTAGTATTAAAATCTTGCTTAGCATGCCACTGTATGTAACGTAGGGACCGGACTGCAATCGCGCACCGGAATACAAGTGGGACTTCGGTCCTTTGATTTAAAAAAAAAAAAAAAAAAAAAACCTATACATAGCACAAGGAGCACCACAAGCGTGCTGACGTTCACCCGTTAGCAATCTCAAGGCTCACTCCCGCTCAGAAAGCAAAGATAGGAGGGGCCCTCATGGGTTTTGACTGCCCTACTATACCGGGGACACGAATGGATTCATACCGTATCACATCCTGCCGGACGAGTGACTGCTCCTGACGCAGAGCTCTTTGCTATCCGCTCAGTGATTGTCCTTGCCAGTCAGCAGGACGATTGCGAACGAATCGTTATCTTCACGGACTCATTGGCATCTGCCAAACGATGCAAAGGTGATATCATCAATGTAGATGGGGACAAAAATGCGAACATCACCATTGGAGTAAATGTAGACAGATCTGTCTGCTTCAATTCGCTTGTAGCCCATTCCAGAGAGTACACTGTGTAGCTTGATGTTCCACTGTCTTGCTGACTGCTTGAGACCATAGAGTGATTTTCGGAGCCTGAACACCTTGTTTGGTCCACCTTCATGGAATCCCTCTGGTTGTTGCATGTAGATGAATTCATCGAGATCACCATTGGTGAAAGCAGCAGAGATGTCCACAGAGCGAAGTTCAAGGTCATTGACAGCAGATAGAGCCAGAATCATGCGAAGTGTTGCAGGACGAAATATGGAGGCAAAGACCTCAGTGTAATCAACTCCAGGGCGTTGGCTGTAGCCCTTGGCAACAATGCGAGCCTTGTAGCGCTCAACAGAGCCAGAAGCGGTGCACTTCACCTTGAAGACCCATCCAGAACCAATTGCCTTTGCACCAGGTGGTAAGTCAACCAACTCCCAAGTGTCATTTCCAGCAAGAGTGAAGAACTCTGCTTTAGCTGCCTCTGACCACTTGTCTGCATCTGCGCTTTTCATGGCCTCTCTGTAATTTCGAGGGTCTGAAGTCGATGCAGCACCAGCAAATTGGACATGATCAAGACCATCCATATTATCCTGAGCAGTTTGGACAACCCACCACTCTCCTGGTGGCTTTGTTTGCCTGTTGGAGCGTCTGGGCTCAGGCTGAGGCTCAGGAGGTTGGGCAGATCGACCAGTTCGCTTTCTGGGAGCAGGTGGTGGTGCAGGAGGCAAGGGAGACGAAGCAGGTGGTGGAGGTGTGTGTGGAGGACTGCATCTCTTCTTGACTCGTTACCACCACCATCGATTTTGGCAACTTATTGTTTTCGCTCAATCTTACTCGCTAAACGATCGGAACTGGGTAGCAATACTCGGGTAACGATACACACGAATCGGTAAAACTACTGGTTCAATACAATGGCCGATACGCCAACAAGGGGGGGCGCAGGTTCACGCCGATCTGCACCTCCGACAAGCCAAGGCGCCTCTCCCTCGCCCTTGCGGACCACTGCGTCTGCGAGCCCCAGGACAAACCCACAGGACGTCCCTGCCAGCCGCGCAGCGACTCCAGCACCATCCCATGCCGACTCCGACGTCCGCGACGAGACCATGGACAACAACGACGACGACCAGGAATCCTCACACGATTCCCGGTCCACCTCTTGACAGTCCTCTTCTCGTAAGAGGCCTCGCACCAAAGGCGCACTGCTCTCAGGAGCGGTACCACGTATTGACGACACACCATTCGACGGCCAAGAGGGCTTTAACGACGAGGTGGTGCAGATCCGCCGTGCTCTCATGGCGACCAACCGATGGCTGGAAACTCTGGCCAACCAACCCGAACGGGACGAGCTCCTCGCTGGAGCCCCCGACATACAACACCTGGCCGAGACAATGTTCGAAATATCGTCCAACGCCAGGCGTATTCGCGCCCTCAGAGCCTTCGATGACGACGGGGACGACATGCAAGTGGACACATCCGGCCATACAGGTACCGGAGACTGGTCACAAATGAGGGAGGGGCCTAAGACCCCACCCCAACAACCCAGTGGGGGCAGCCTGGGCGAGGCAGCACTCATCACTCCACGACCCCCACCGCGCACGGACAAGGGGAAGCAAAGGGAGGTTCCCCCTCCCACACGGCCTCAGAAGCCCGGACCTTCAGGGTCCGGGCCGAAGAAGCCCACTCCTAAAGCACCGGCTATAACACAGCCGATGCAGCAGCCCAAGGTGCCGGAGACTCGATTCGGAAGAATCGTGCCGCCGCTTCCTTCTCGTCGGACCGCTGGTCCAGGCAAGGGGTCATATGCCTCTCGCCTCGGCCAAGGACCGAAGCAACCCGTGACCGTCGCGCAACTCGCGAAGGTCGCTCCCCAATTGCCCATCAATGCAGTGGCACAGGCAACCAATCAGAATGCAGCGGGGCCGACGAAGTCGCGAAAGCGCAAGTCGCAGCTCCCCTCTTTCGTCGCTGGGGGACCGTCGAGAAGACAAGTCCTCATACAGTTTGAAAGCGCAATTCCAACCTGCGACTTCAACCTATACATCGTCCGCGCCCGCCGTGCTCTGCGCGACGGGGGCTCCACACTTCAAATCTTGTC
Organism: Agrocybe praecox; assembly: GCA_964017145.1. Lineage (NCBI taxonomy): Eukaryota > Fungi > Basidiomycota > Agaricomycetes > Agaricales > Agrocybaceae > Agrocybe > Agrocybe praecox. Next base: position 2,517,912 of record OZ024844.1, on the reverse strand, counting down.
TATGGCTCCGGCCTATGCAGGATATACTCTCCACACCGATGGCGTGGCCAACGAGCGGGACCTCGAATATCTTCGAGGTCAGGCTAATGCATCATTCAACCAGGTGGCCAGTGGCATAACTGTCAGCCTCCCGGTTGCCACATCGTTCATCCGCATCGTGGATGTTCCGTACTACACTGACGCCGCAAGGACGTCAAGAATCACTTCCGACATAGTGCAGGGGGCCCTCAAGTCCTCTCCGCTTGGCGGCAATTTATACTTTGCACGCGAAGCGCGCATAGTACACAACTCTCCGGCCAGTACCATGGGTATGGCCTACATCGACATCTGGGACTCAAAGTCTGGTGCCCGCGCCAAACAGATCATCAACAAATCTGTTATGGTTCTAGGAAGGTTATGCGAAATCCAACCCGCAACCACCCACACCGGCGTCCCCCTCTGCCAGCGTTGCTGGCGATGGGGCCACTCTGATAAAGGATGCAGGCTGCGCGCCGCGTCCTGCCCCCACTGTATGGGCCCGCAAAGGGCAGATGAACATCGAGACATCGCCAAGTGCTGCAAAGGGAACGCAAAAGCGAACCCACCACTCGAACCCACCCCTGCTGGCCAGCCATGCCCTCACACGGCCCACTGCGTCAATTGCAAGGGGGATCACGCTGCGAACTCGCGTAAATGCAAGTTCTGGATTAACCGCTTCGATCGTGCATGGATCGATGGCAAATATGCAGAGGTTCGTCGCTTGCGACAGAATATCCGCGATCGTACTAACCCCCTCCCCGTAGCTTAATGCGCAACGGCCTAGGGAAAGAGATTAGTATATACTCGCACAACGTAGCTAAGAAATATGATTACCTACATGTGCTCCTCGAAACGTTAATAGATACTGTTGACGTTATCTTTGTACAAGAACCGCCTTGGCGGATAATAAGACAAGCGCCTTCCTCATCTAATAAGGAGGGTGACAATATTGTTGGCGCGCCTATGCATCCTGCATGGCTGTACATGGTACGCCCCCCGGAAAACGAGGAGATTCCTCCCCGAGTCATGGCATACGTGTCAAAACGACTCGAGAGGCTCCGCCCCTCGATGAGGCGAGATCTTATTGATCATCGCGACATCTTCGTTCTCTCGTTGTTCCAAGGCAATGAGACTTATAACTTCATGAATGTATATTCAGACGAAGGAAGTACAGCGATCCGGTTCTTACAGGACCATGTCGACGAACTACCCCGCTTCCACTATATGGGAGGCGACTTCAACACTCACTCGAGAATATGGGACCCTAATGTCACGTATCATCGGTGGGACGCTATCGCGCTGCTGGACATAGCCGCCGAACTCGACCTAGAATGGACAGAACCGTCCAATCCGGGCCCTACATTTATATCCAACAATCCAGACCTTCGGCCATCGGTCATTGATCTGGTATTCCGCGGGATTGCTGAGTCAGCGAGAAGTCGCGTCACTCGAGCACCGGAACATCAGGGGCGAACGGATCACATTCCGTTGATAGCTTCTGTCAAACTAGGGGATGACGTCGAAGACGTGATCCGCTTCACAATCGCAAAGGGCTCCGACGCTTACAAAGCATGGAAGACCGAGCTGCCCGGGAAAGTTGCTGCTATAGAGGTAGAACGCCTAGAAACCAGGGACGACGTTGAACGAGTGGCGCAAGCCCTCGCTGATGTTTTCACCGCTGCATGGGATTCCCATGCAAAGGAGACCCGAATCACAAAACACTCGAAACCATGGTGGAACGACGAGTGCACGAACACGCTTGCCGCGTATCGTCTGGATAAAACCGACGAGAAGTGGAAAGCATTTCGCAAAACCGTTAAGGATGTCAAGCGCGACTTCTTTGAACTTCGGATCACAGAAATCGCATATACCAACAGACGCCCGTGGGACCTAATGGAATGGGTCAAACAGCGCAAGTTGCCTGCCTGCGAAGCTATCCAATACCAAGGACAGCCCTGCCATGGAATGGACTCCCTATGGGATGCCCTCCATAACACCTACAACTCGGCCTCCGGCCGAGTGGTAGATCTTACAGTGCTAGACCCTCTCCCTACCCTCCAGGAAAGAGACTGGCCCCCATTCTCCAAGTTAGAATTGGATGAGGCGCTCGCGTCTTGCTCAAGTCTGTCTTCCCCAGGCCCGGACCATGTGTCCTGGCCAGTTCTTATCGACCTAGCCAACGCCTGCATTCGTGTTGGGCATTGGCCGAGGCATTTTAAGGAATCGACATCGGTCATCATACCGAAGCTGGGCAAACCTACATATTCAGACCCCAAAGCATTCCGGCCCATTGTTTTTTTTTTTTTTTTTTTTAAATCAAAGGACCGAAGTCCCACTTATATTCCGGTGCGCGATTGCAGTCCGGATTCCGGCCCATTGTGCTGTTGAACACTACGAGGAAACTCATTGAGAAGATGATCTCTAATCGTCTTCAATACGACATGATCAAGTTCGACCTTGTTCATCCTAACCAAGTCGGAGGAGTGCGCCAGCGCTCAACCGAAGATGCAGGGCTGTACCTTACCCATCTGATTCGCACCGGGTGGACTAAGGGACTCAAGACCAGCGTTGTCGCTTTTGACATTGCCCAGTTCTTCCCATCTCTTAACCATGATATGCTCAAGGCAATACTCAGGAAGCAGGGGTTCTCGCCACTAGTGGCGCGGTTCTTCTCTTCGTACCTCGTCGACCGATACACCTCATACAGGTGGAATTCGTTCACATCCGACCCCCGGCAGGCGGATGTCGGCGTGGGACAAGGCTCCGCCTTGTCCCCCGTCCTCTCAGCATTGTACATCGCTCCGGTGATGAAACTATACCATATGGAAGAGATATCTCGTAAGACATCACTTCTATCATACGTGGACGACGGCACATGCATTGCCCAAGCCAAAACTCTCCAGGAGAACACGGTAACCCTCGTGGCTGCCTATGCAGTCCTCCTTCGACTCTTCACCGCCATCGGACTCATCCTTGAACACAACAAGTCCGAATACGCATGCTTCGACCGGTTGCATAACTACGACCCGCCACCTCTCGACCTCGGTTACGCCCCCTACACGGGGGACACCCCCCTTCGCCCCAAGCGCGTCTGGCGCTATTTGGGCTTCTACTTCGATCGCAAGCTCACATTCAAGGAGCATGTGCGATTCTACTCTACCAAGTCTCTCTCATCGGTGAAAGCCATGAAGATGCTTGGAAGCTCAACTCGCGGTCTCCACCCCAAGGAGAAGCGACTATTGTACCGTGCATGCGTTCTACCAATCGCAACGTATGGGTATCGTCTGTGGTATTTCGAAGGCTCCCGCTCTAAGGGAGCTCTCGAAGACCTGCGCAAAATGCAGCGTAAAGCGGCACTTTGGATCACAGGTGCATTTCGCACCTCCCCCACAGGTGGGGTTGAGGCCCTCGCGGGCCTCATCCCCGTCCACCTCCATCTGAAGAAACTAGGCGGCCGGTCCAACTATCGGGCTGCCACGTTATCAGACACTCATCCGCTTAGGGCGCTCCTCTCCGAGGCGCACCATAAGCGGGCTGACGTTCACCCGTTAGCAATATCAAGGCTCACTCCTGCTCAGAAAGCAAAGGTAGGAGGGGCCCTCATGGAGATAGACCGCCATCTCCCTGAACTCACAGAGTCTTTCTCGCCCGTGGCGACAGAGGCTCGCCCTGGAAACAGGCTGTTGGATTTGTTCGACGACCGTTTCACATTCGAGCCGTGCCCAACTGATGACGAATCAGCGGACGCAGTTTGCGTAGGTCTCAACCAAGTGCTCCGAGAAGAACAAGACCAAGAAACAACGGTGTATTGTGCGGTCGACGCTTCGGTGCCGAACGATGTACAACGACAGGCGGTTTCGACTGCCCTACTATACCGGGGACACGAGCGGATTCATACCGTATCGCATCCAGCCGGACGAGTGACTGCTCCCGACGCAGAGCTTTTTGCTATTCGCTCAGCGATCGTCCTTGCTACACAGCAGGACAATTGTGAGCGAATTGTTATCTTCACAGACTCGATGGCATCGGCCAAGCGAGCACTGGACCCCACCCTCCATAGTGGCCAAGGACATTCTTTGGCCATCTGTCGAGCTTTACAACCGTGGCTAGAGGAAGATGCTGCGTGCAAAGTAGACTTCATTCAGGTTCCATCGAAACTGAAATGGAGAATACACCAAGAAGCCAATGACATCAGTCGGGCCCAAGTCGAACCTGTTGGGGATCACCCAGCTACTTCCCTGGATAGTGTACGAAAGGTGGTCACTAAAACAGTACAGGAGGATTGGAAGACTCTCTTCCGAGACCCCAACTATCGAGGACATAACTTTATGCGCCTCAAGAATCTCGCCGGGGATTCACTCGAGCCGACGTATCTCAATGAAGGTACTTGGCTCCGCGAAGTGAAAGGCGAGCTGGTAACGCTCGTCGCGAGGATGAACAGATGCATCCTCAATCACGCTCCCATTGGTGCTTATTATGAGCGCTTTAATATTCAAGAACCTCATGCATGCGAATGCGGCCACCACATGCAAACACGCGCACATATATTGCAAGTGTGTACGAAACATACACGCGAGCACGACGGTCGGTCACCGGAACTCCTGGTGCATCTGATCAAATTCCTGGACGATAACGACTCAGCGTTTGCGTTCAGGCGACCCGCAGGGGTTGGATAAGCAGGTTGGGCCTCTGGCTTGGCCTGTGGGACGTGCTCTGCCCGGACTGCGGACTCTTTGCCATTACAATGGCGCGCGCTCTAGTACTCCAACTTGTGGGATTCGTCCCGACCCTGTGGGGGCGTTGGGGGCCCTTCAGTGGGTACCTGGGTTTGTGGGCTTCGGCCTGACCCTTCGGGGGCACTCGGGCTAAGCGGAAGCAGCGATGCGGCTTGGAACGTGAGGGGACTGCGGACTGGGCGGGGTGTGGACTGTGGTCTGAGCTCGATGCCCGGCCACAATGCTTGCTCGCTTGCGATGGCACAAGTGCCATCGAACCAGCAACATTCTGACCGCCTAACGGCGGTCTGCAATCTTGGCGGGCCTTATGCCCGCCCTCGCAGACGTAGCGTAGTAGATAAATCTTGCTTAGCATGCCACTGTATGTAACGTAGGGACCGGACTGCAATCGCGCACCGGAATATAAGTGGGACTTCGGTCCTTTGATTTAAAAAAAAAAAAAAAAAAAAAAAGTGTGTGGAGGACTGTCTGGAAGTGGTGTTGTTTCTGGTTCAGTCTTTGGTATGTTGGGTGCAGGTACAGGAGTGTGTGCTATCCGCTCAGCGATTGTCCTTGCTACACAGCAGGACGATTGCGAACGAATTGTTATCTTCACGGACTCGATGGCTTCTGCCAAACGAGCGCTGGACCCTACCCTCCACAGTGGTCAAGGTCATTCCTTGGCCATATGTCGAGCCCTCCAACCGTAGCTAGAAGAAGATGCTGCGTGCAAAGTAGACTTCATTCAGGTTCCATCGAAACTGAAATGGAGGATACACCAAGAAGCCAACGACATCAGTCGGGCTCAAGTCGAACCTGTTGGGGACCACCCAGCTACTTCTTTGGATAGTGTACGAAAGGTCGTCACTAAAACAGTACAGGAGGACTGGAAGACTCTCTTCTGGGACCCCAACTACCGAGGGCACAACTTTATGCGCCTCAAGAATCTCGCCGGGGATTTACCCGAGCCGACGTACCTTAACGAAGGTACTTGGCTCCGCGAAGTGAAAGGCGAGCTAGTAACGCTTGTCGCGAGGATGAATAGATGCATCCTCATTCACGCTCCCATTGGTGCTTATTACGAGCGCTTCAACATTCAAGAACCTCATGCATGCGAATGCGGCCACCACCTGCAGACGCGCGCACATATATTGCAAGTGTGTACGAAACATACACGCGAGCATGACGGTCGGTCACCGGAACTCCTGGTGCATCTGATCAAATTCCTGGATGACAACGACTCAGTGTTTGCGTTCAGGCGACCCGCAGGGGTCGGATAAGCAGGCTGGGCCTTGGCCCGGCCTGCGGAACGTGTTCTTCTCGGACTGCGGATTCTTTGCCATTACAATGGCGCGCGCTCCAGTACTCCAACTTGTGGGATTCGTCCTGACCCTGCGGGGGCGTTGGGGGCCCTTCAGTGGGTACCTTGGTTTGTGGGCTTCGGCTCGACCCTGCGGGGGCACCCGGGCTAAGCGGAAGCGGCGATGCGACTTGGAACGTGAGGGGACTGCGGACTGGGCGGGGCGTGGACTGTGGGTTGGGTGCGATGCCTGGCCATATTGCTTAATCGCTTGCGATGGCGCAAGCGCCATCGAACCAGCAACATTCCGACCGCCTAACGGCGGTCTGCCATCTTGGCGGGCCCCTGCCCGCCCTCGCAGACGTAGCGTAGTATTAAATCTTGCTTAGCATGCCATTGTATGTAACGTAGGGACCGGACTGCAATCGCGCACCGGAATACAAGTGGGACTTCGGTCCTTTGATTTAAAAAAAAAAAAAAAAAAAAAAGGAGTGTGTGCATCAGAGGGCGATTTTGCGACATTTGGAGCGTTTGGAGCGTCAGCAGGTGCAGCAGGAGGTGCTAGAAGTGGTTGGGGCGCATTTGGAGCATTAGGAGTGTGATTTGGAAGATTTGAAGCATCATCATCATCCCCCCCCAAATCTGGCATATCCACAGACTCTAAAGATGGTGAAAGCGAACCAGTAGGGAAAAGGTTGATTGACTCAGAGTGTTTGAGTCCAGGAAAGCTCCTTTCGTCAAAAACAGCCCTTTCAGAAATGATGAACTTCTTGGTGATGGGGTTGAAAAAGCACCAGCCCTTGTAGCCAGTAGGGTAGCCAACAAAGATACATTTCTCCATGTGTGGTTGGAGTGACTTCCTCTTGTCTCTCTGAATGTAGACATATGCAGCACAGCCAAAAACGCGCAAATTGCTGACATTGTTAGAATTTGCCCTCCAAGTCCCCACCTTCCAGACTCCATCACACTTCTGTCATCCTGAAACATGTTTTACGTTTCATACTTGTTTCATCATCTGTTACATGTTTCACGTTCTCTTACATGTTCCATCTTATCTTACACGTTTCACCTTCTTACATGTTTCACCTTGTTACGTGTTTCACATCTCTTACTGGTTACATCCCTTACATACAGTAACATATATAAGTCTGTAGACCAAAGCCTGAAGTCCTCAGTTACTCACTCTGGACTTCAGGTCAGTTGTATGTCTTGTGTCTCAATACATTCAGTTACTCACTCTGGACTTCAGCCCTTCATAGCTTCTCAGTCCTTTGCCTTGGGTGCACCATATTAGGTCACCAGGTAGCTCACAGCGTCCCGCACTCACTCCCTTCAACAGGTTATGGGCCCCGCGTTCCACACGCTCTAAATCTCGTTTTTCTTATCTCAACCTCATTGCACTCTCTACACTCTTCGCATCGCTCTGCCTCAACGCTTCCAGCGTTCTTCTTGTAACCTCGCATAACTGTCAACGCTACCCTCAGCCTACTCCCTTCCAATTTGCACGTCTCTGCACTTCATCGTTTTTGCACAATCATGTCATCTTCATCCATGCCTCAATTCACCAAACTGGGTTCAACCAACTATCCAACTTGGGCTGGTGAAATGCAAGCCTGGCTTTGTGCTAATGGTGTTTGGAGGATCGTTTCTGGCGATTCCAGAGAGCCTACACTTCCCTCACCACCCACTGATGCTCAGCAAGCAGCCCATGATGCCTGGACAACGAAATCAGACAAAGCAGCTGGCTACATCTACCTTTTGGTGGAAGACAACCAGAAGATTCATCTCACTCCCATTTGTGATGATCCTGTTGCCATGTGGAACAAGCTCAAGGATGTACACCTCCAAAAGCGACCTGGTGCTCGCTTTAATGCTTATGATGACCTCTTCTCAATCAGGAAGAAGGAGGATGAGACTCTGCAGACACTCATGAACAGAGTTGACACTGCAATTCAGCACATCAAGGACCTCAGGCCAGCCACATTTGACCTTGCCACCCTTGATGATGAGCTAGCATCCATGGCACTCATTAGGGTGCTTCCAGACGAATTCAGCACCTTTGCATCATCGCTTTTGCTGCAGGACAAGCTGGACAAGTCCACCATCCACCAGGCCTTTGTTACAGAGGAATCACAACGTCGCCATCGCGCTTCTGAGGCTCCAAACATCGTCTCTGCACTGGCTGCATTGTCACAAACACCTCCTGCTTCAGCTCCTATCAAGTGCACTTTTTGTGGCATCAACAACCACTTGCAAGCCTCTTGCAGTGGCTTTTTGAGAGCTCAAAGGGAGGCACAGGACAATGTCAAGACCACCAGAAAGGCCAAGAAAGCGAACAAGGCACAAGAGCAAGACACTGAATATGCTGGCAATGCAAGTGCTCTCAGAACCAACTCTGATTCCAACAACACTGACTTTGATTGGCTTGCAGACACAGGGGCCACTAGTCATATGACACCACATCGTCAATGGCTAAGGAACTACTCCCCCCTTTGTGTTCCAATCAGGTTTTTTTTTTTTTTTAAAATCAAAGGACCGAAGTCCCACTTGTATTCCGGTGCGCGATTGCAGTCCGGTCCCTACGTTACATACAACAGCATGCTAAGCAAGATTTAATACTACGCTATGTCTGCGAGGGCAAGCAGAGGCCCGCCAAGATGGCAGACCACCGTTAGGCAGTCAGAATGTTGCTGGTTCGATGGCGCTTGCGCCATCGCAAGCGATTAAGCATTGTGGCCGGGCATCGAGCCCAACCCACAGTCCACACCCCACCCAGCCCACAGTCCACACCCCACCCAGTCTGCAGTCCCCTCACGTTCCAAATCACATCGCTGCTTCCGCTTAGCCCGGGTGCTCCCGAAGGGTCGAGCCGAAGCCCACAAACCAAGGTACCCACTGAAGGGCCCCAAACGCCCCCGCAGGGTCAGGACGAATCCCACAAGTCCGAGTACTGAGGCGCGCGCCATTGTAGTGGCAAAGAGTCCGAAGTCCGAGCGAAGCACTTTCCGCAGTCCAGGAAGAACATGTCCCACAGGCTGAACCGTAGCCCAACCTGCTTATCCAACCCCTGCGGGTCGCCTGAACGCAAACGCTGAGTCGTTGTCATCCAGGAATTTGATCAGATGCACCAGGAGTTCCGGTGACCGACCGTCGTGCTCGCGTGTATGTTTCGTACACACTTGCAATATATGTGCTTGCGTCTGCAGGTGGTGGCCACATTCGCATGCATGAGGTTCTTGAATATTGAAGCGCTCGTAGTAAGCACAAATTGGAGCGTGATTGAGGATGCACCTCACCATCCTCGCGACGTACGGAATGTGTGCGTCTTTCACTTCACGGAGCCAAGTACCTTCTTGAAGGTACGTCGGTTCGAGTAAATCCCTGGCGAGATTCTTGAGTGGCAGGAAATTATGCCCTCGATAGTTGGGGTCCCGGAAGAGAGTCTTCCAGTCCTCCTGTACTGTTTTAGTGACGACCTTTCGTACACTATCCAAAGAAGTAGCCGGGTGGTCCCCGGCAGGTTTGACTTGAGCCCGACTAATGTCGTTGGCTTCTTGGTGTATCCTCCACTTCAATTTCAATGGAACCTGAATGAAGTCTACTTTGCACGCAGCGTCTTCTTCTAACCACGGTTGTAGGGCTCGACAGATAGCCAAGGAGTGTCCTTGGCCACTATGGAGGGTGGGGTCCAATGCTCGTTTGGCCGAAGCCATCGAGTCAGTGAATATAACGATTCGTTCACAATTGTCTTGCTTAGTGGCAAGGACAATCGCTGAGCGAATGGCAAAGAGTTCCGCGTCAAGAGCAGTCACTCGTCCGGCAGGATGCGATACAGTATGAATCCGTTTGTGTCCCCGGTATAGTAGGGCGGTCGAGACCGCCTGTCGTTGTACGTCGTTCGGCACCGAAGCGTCGACCACGCAATACACCGTTGTTTCTTGGTCTTGTGCTTCTCGAAGCACTTGATTAAGACCTACACGAACCGCATCTGCTGACTCGTCATCAGTAGGGCACGGTTTGAATGTGAAGCAGTCGTCGAATAAGTCCAACAACCTGTTTCCAGGCCGAGCCTCTGTCGCCACAGGCGAGAAAGACTCTGTGAGTTCCGGGAGATGGCGGTTGATCTCCATGAGGGCCCCTCCTACCTTTGCTTTCTGAGCAGGAGTGAGCCTTGAGATTGCTAACGGGTGAACGTCAGCTCGCTTGTGGTGCTCTTCAGAGAGGAGCGCCCTAAGCGGATGGGTGTCTGTTAACGTGGCAGCCCGGTAATTGGACCGGCCGCCTAGTTTCTTCAGATGGAGGTGGACAGGGATGAGGCCCTTGCGGGCCTCAACCCCGCCTGTGGGGGAGGTGCGAAATGCACCTGTGATCCAAAGTGCTGCTTTACGCTGCATTTTGCGCAAGTCCTCGAGGGCTCCCTTGGAACGGGAGCCTTCGAAGTACCACAAACGATATCTGTACGTTGCTATCGGTAGAACGCATGCACGGTACAATAGTCGCTTCTCCTTGGGGTGGAGACCGCGAGTTGAACTTCCAAGCATCTTCATGGCTTTCACTGATGATAGAGACTTGGTGGAGTAGAACCGCACATGCTCTTTGAATGTGAGCTTGCGGTCAAAGTAGAAGCCCAAGTAGCGCCAGACGCACTTAGGGCGAAGGGGGCATATCCGAGATCGAGAGGTGGCGGGTCGTAGTTGTGCGACCGGTCGAAGCACGTGTTGGATTATGTAATCTGCCACTTGTGAGAATTATGATCTCACATTTGGGAGTTGCTGAGTCATCATTGGTTAGTCAGCCTGTTGGTGTGACATTTGGGAACTGCGGTTCAATTTGTAGATGACTAGCAACTCAATTGGTTGAGTGGGGATTACATTAATACCATATAGTGGATTGACCCTATAAGACCTGATAGCTCAGTGGTTAGAGTGTCTGGTATATGTCCAGTGGGCCTGGGTTCAATCCCCAGTCTGGTCACTTCTTTTAATAGCACGCATATTCGGACTTGTTGTGTTCGAGGATGAGTCCAATGGCAGTGAAGAGTCGAAGGAGGACTGCATAAGCAGCCACAAGGGTTACCGTGTTCTTCTGGAGAGTTTTGGCTTGGGCAATGCACGTGCCGTCGTCCACGTAAGATAGAAGTGATGTCTTGCGAGATATCTCTTCCATATGGTATAGTTTCATCACCGGAGCGATGTATAGTGCTGAGAGGATGGGGGACAAGGCGGAGCCTTGTCCCACGCCGACATCCGCCTGCCGGGGGTCGGACGTAAACGAATTTCACCTATATGAGGTGTATTGATCGACGAGGTAGGATGAGAAGAACCTGCCTGGCTTCGGTATGATAACTTTTTTTTTTTTTTTTTTTTTTAAATCAAAGGACCGAAGTCCCACTTGTATTCCGGTGCGCGATTGCAGTCCGGTCCCTACATTACATACAATGGCATGCTAAGCAAGATTTTAATACTACGCTACGTCTGCGAGGGCGGGCAGATGGCCCGCCAAGATTGCAGACCGCCGTTAGGCGGTCAGAATGTTGCTGGTTCGATGGCGCTTGCGCCATCGCAAGCGAGCAAGCATTGTGGCCGGGCATCAAGCTCAGCCCACAGTCCGCACCCCGCCCAGTCCACAGTCCCCTCACGTTCCAAGCCGCATCGCTGCTTCCGCTTAGCCCGAGTGCCCCCGAAGGGTCAGGCCGAAGCCCACAAACCCAGGTACCCACTGAAGGGCCCCCAACGCCCCCGCAGGGTCGGGATCAATCCCACAAGTTGGAGTACTAGAGCGCGCGCCATTGTAATGGCAAAGAATCCGCAGTCCGAGGAGAGCACGTCCCGCAGGCCAGGCCCAGGCCCGACCTGCTTATCCAACCCCTGCGGGTCGCCTGAACGCAAACACTGAGTCGTTGTCATCCAGGAACTTGATCAGATGCACCAGGAGTTCCGGTGACCGACCGTCGTGCTCGCGTGTATGTTTCGTACACACTTGCAATATGTGTGCGCGCGTCTGCAGGTGGTGGCCGCATTCGCACGCATGAGGTTCTTGAATGTTAAAGCGCTCGTAATAAGCACCAATTGGAGCGTGATTGAGGATGCATCTCATCATCCTCGCGACGTACGGAATGTGTGCGTCTTTCACTTCGCGGAGCCAAGTACCTTCTTGAAGGTACGTTGGCTCGAGTAAATCCCCGGCGAGATTCTTGAGGGGCAAGAAGTTATGCCCTCGATAACTGGGGTCACGGAAGAGAGTCTTCCATTCCTCCTGTACTGTTTTAGTGACGACCTTTCGTACACTGTCCAAAGAAGTAGCCGGGTGTTCGGTATGATAACTGAAGTAGACTCCTTAAAGTGTCTCGGCCAAACCCCTAAACAAATGCAGGCGTTGGCAAGATCGATAAGAAGTTGTGAAGCAGCTTGCTGTTTCACAACTTCTTTGAGGATCGGCCATGATACATGGTCAGGGCCGGGGGACGAAAGACTAGAACAAGACGCAAGTGCCTCGTCCAATTCTAACTTGGAGAATGGGGGCCAATCCCTTTCCTGCAAAGTTGGGAGGGGATCGAGCACGGCAAGATCTACCACTCGGCCGGAGGCCGAGTTGTAGGTGTTGTGGAGGGCATCCCATAGGGAGTCCATTCCATGGCAGGGCTGTCCTTGGTATTGGATAGCTTCGCAGGCGGGTAACTTGCGCTGTTTGACCCATTCCATTAGGTCCCACAGGCGTCTGTTAGTGTATGCGATTTCCGAGATTCTACTTTCGAAGAATTTGCGCTTAACGTCTTTGACAATCTTTCGAAAGGCTTTCCACTTTTCATCGGTTTTATCCATTCGATAAGCGGCAAGCAAATTTGTGCATTTGTCATTCCACCATGGTTTAGAATGCTTTGTGATTCGGGTCTCCTTTGCATGGGAGTCCCATGCAGCAGTGTAGACATCGGCTAGTGCTTGCGCAACTCGCTCAACATCCTCCCTGGTTTCAAGACGTCCCGCCTCTATGGCAGTGACCTTCCCGGGCAGCTCGGTCTTCCACGCTTTGTAAGCGTCGGAGCCCTTTGCGATTGTGAAGCAGATGACGTCTTCAACATCATCCCCTAGTTTGACAGAAGCTATCAGCGGAATATGATCCGTTCGCCCCTGATGTTCCGGTGCGCGAGTGACGTGACTTCTTGCTGACTCAGCAATCCCGCGGAATACCAGATCTATGACCGAAGGCCGAAGGTCTGGGTTGTTGGATATAAATGTAGGGCCCAGATTGGACGGCTCTGTCCATTCTAGGTCAAGTTCGGCTGCTATGTCTAGCAGCGCGATAGCATCCCATCGGTGATATGTGACATTGGGGTCCCATATCCTCGAGTGTGTGTTAAAGTCGCCTCCCATATAGTGGAAGCGGGGTAGCTAACGTGAAATGTGTAAGAGCGTGAAACATGTAAGAGCGTGAAACATGTAAGAGAAGATGAAACATGTAAGGGAAGTGAAACATGTAGCAGAGGATGAAACATGTGAGAAAGGTGAAGCATGTTTCAGTATGACAGAAGTGTGATGAACCTCCTAAGAGGTCTGGAAGGTGGGGACTTGGAGGGCAAATTCTAACACCCCCCCATGATCTGACAAGTCTACAAACTGAAAGACAGAGAGAAAAATGAAAGGAAGGAGGTGAAAATGCGAAAATGCAAAGTAGAGTTATACCATAATGCCAACATTGTCCATGCAGTATTTGATTTGCTCTGCTGGTAGAGCCTTGGTGAGGATGTCTGCAAGTTGCTCCTTGGTTGGAATGTAGACAGGGTGAATCATCTTGTCATGGACAGCATCTCTGAGCCAATAAAAGCGCAAATCCAAGTGCTTCATGCGTCCATGGTGTTCTGGGTTCTTGGAGACACTGATGGCTGACTGGTTGTCAATGTTGAGAGGAGTAGGGGTGTCCAAAGCGAAGCCAAACTCATTGAGTATGTTGCGCATCCATGCAATTTCCTTGCCAGCTTCAACAGCAGCAATGTACTCTGCTTCTGTGGTAGAAAGCGCCACAACTGTCTGCAACTTGCTGCTCCAACTGATTGCACCACCAGCCATCATGGTCAAGTAACCTGCAGTAGAGCGTCCAGTGTCCTTGCAATCACGATGAGCAGCGTCACAGTAAGCAGTGAAGATGTCAGCACCAAGTTCATCAGAGTAGTGCAGCTTGTGTTCCAGAGTTCCTTTGAGGTAGCAGAACAAGTGCTTGACTGCTGACCAGTGCTTAGGGCCTGGATTGGAGCTGAAGCGTGCAAGGAAAGCGACCACATAGGCAATGTCCAGACGAGTCATAGTGGCAAGATATTGGAGAGTGCCAATGGCACTGAGATAGGGAATGGTTCGCATGAATTCAATGTCTTCTGGTGTCGAAGTGCCCATCTCCTTGGTTAGGACAGTGTTGGGAGTCATTGGAGTGAGGACAGGATGGCAGTCAGACATACCATAACGCTCTAGCATGTCCAAAATGAACTGACGCTGGTGGAGAGTAATGGAGCGTTTTGAGCGATCTCTGGTGATGCCAATACCAAGCAGGAACTCTGTAGCACCCAGGTCTCTGCATTTGAAGTGCGATGGAAGCTCCTTAACAGCAGCATCAACAGCAGTGGTGGATTTTGATGCAAAGGTGATGTCGTCAAATGTAGATGGGGACAAAAATGCGAACATCACCATTGGAGTAGATGTAGACTGATCTGTCTGCTTCAATTTGCTTGTAGCCCATTCCAGAGAGTACACTGTGTAGCTTGATGTTCCACTGTCTTGCTGACTGCTTGAGACCATAAAGTGATTTTCGGAGCCTGAACACCTTGTTTGGTCCACCTTCATGGAATCCCTCTGGTTGTTGCATGTAGATGAATTCATCAAGATCACCATTGGTGAAAGCAGCAGAGATGTCCACAGAGCGAAGTTCAAGGTCATTGACAGCAGATAGAGCCAGAATCATGTGAAGTGTTGCAGGACGAAATATGTGTTAGAAATTGACAATAGTGTAACCAATAGTCAATAGACTTATAGTCAACAGTAAAGTCAAGTCTCAAGTGCACAACAATGACTAGTCTTAATGAAAATAGTATATTGCTTCTGTATAACCAAAATCCCAATCTAGTGTCTTGAGTACTCCCCAGACATAGTAGGAATACCGCTTTGTTTGTTCCTATTTACCCCAAAAATCCCTAAGTGTGAATATAGGTGCCCACAATATCGCGTTCGAAATCAGTGGTGCACCAAACGAAGTTCTACGCTACATATTATATACTGCCGGATTCGTCTCATTAAGGAGATTCCGAATCTAGAAAGATCTCGTCCATAGCTGTACTCTATAAATAGTTATTTACGAAATACTGTCCAAAAACAGGGAAAAACACCGAAATCTATGTAAAGTCCATATGTACAAGTCCAAAATCAAAGTGTTTGATCACTAATTTCAACAATATGGAGGCAAAGACCTCAGTGTAATCGACTCCAGGGCGTTGGCTGTAGCCCTTGGCAACAATGCAAGCCTTGTAGCGCTCAACAGAGCCAGAAGCGGTGCACTTCACCTTGAAAACCCATCCAGAACCAATAGCCTTTGCACCAGGTGGTAAATCAACCAACTCCCAAGTGTCATTTCTAGCAAGAGTGAAGTACTCTGCTTTTGCAGCCTCTGACCACTTGTCTGCATCTACGCTTTTCATGGCCTCTCTGTAATTTCGAGGGTCTGAAGTCGATGCAGCACCAGCAAATTGGACATGATCAAGACCATCCATATCATCCTGAGCAGTTTGGACAACCCACCACTCTCCTGGTGGCTTTGTTTGCCTGTTAGAGCGTCTGGGCTCAGGCTGAGGCTCAGGAGGTTGGGCAGATCGACCAGTTCGCTTTCTGGGAGCAGGTGGTGGTGCAGGAGGCAAGGGAGACGAAGCAGGTGGTGGAGGTGTGTGTGGAGGACTGTCAGGAAGTGGTGTTGTTTCTGGTTCAGTCTTTGGTGGGTTGGGTGCAGGAACAGGAGTGTGTGCATCAGAGGGCAAGTTTGCGACATTTGGAGCGTTGGGAACGTTTGGAACGTCAGCAGGTGCAGCAGGAGGTGCTGGAAGTGGTTGGGGCGCATTTGGAGCGTTAGGAGTGTGATTTGGGAGATTTGAAGCATCATCATCATCCCCCCCCAAATCTGGCATATCCACAGACTCTAAAAGTGGTGAAAGCGAACCAGTAGGGAAAAGGTTGATTGAGTCAGAGTGTTTGAGTCCAGGAAAGCTCCTTTCGTCAAAAACAGCCCTTTCAGAAATGATGAACTTCTTGATGATGGGGTTGAAAAAGCGCCAGCCCTTGTAGCCAGTAGGGTAGCCAACAAAGATACATTTCTCCATGTGTGGTTGGAGTGACTTCCTCTTGTCTCTCTGAATGTAGACATATGCAGCTCAGCCAAAAACGCGCAAATTGCTGACATCTGGTTTCTTCTTGTACCACTCAGTGTAGGGCGTTGTACCAGGCAGTGGGGCTGTAGGAAGGCGATTCCAGACATGCACATAAGCAGACACAGCAAGCATCCAAAATGAAGCAGGGAGGTTGGCTTGAACAAGCATGGCAGTGGCATGATCAGCAATAGTCCTGTTGGCTCTCTCTGCAACTCCATTCTGCTGGGGCCTGTTCCTGGTGCTATGGCGCCTAACAATCCCACAGTCATCTGTAAACTTGATGAAAGCATTGGACATGTACTCTCCAGCCTTGTCATCCTGCAAAGCTTTGATTTTTGCATCCAGCTGGTTCTCAGCATAAGCCTTGAATGTCTTGAAAGCTTCAAAGGTGTTGCTTTTTCGCTTCAGAAACATGATAGCTTTGAGCTTGGTTTTTTTTTTTTGTTTTGTTTTGTTTTTTTTTTTAAATCAAAGGACTGAAGTCCCACTTGTATTCCGGTGCGCAATTGCAGTCCGGTCCCTATGTTACATACAGTGGCATGCTAAGCAAGATTTTAATACTACGCTATGTCTGCGAGGGCGGGCAGAAGGCCCACCAAGATTGCAGACCGCCGTTAGGCGGTCAGAATGTTGCTGGTTCGATGGCGCTTGCGCCATCGCAAGCGAGTAAGCATTGTGGCCGGGCACCGAGCTCAGCCCACAGTCCACACCCCGCCCAGTCCACAGTCCCCTCATGTTCCAAGCCGCATCGCTGCTTCCGCTTAGCCCGAGTGCCCCCGAAGGGTCAGGCCAAAGCCCACAAACTCAGGTACCCACTGAAGGGCCCCCAACGCCCCCGCAGGGTGAGGACGAATCCCACAAGTTGGAGTACTAGAGCGCGCGCCATTGTACTGGCAAAGAATCTGTGGTCCAAGGAGAGCACGTCCCGCAAGCCAGGCCAAGGCCCAACCTGCTTATCCAACCCCTGCAGGTCGCCTGAACGCAAACGCTAAGTCGTTGTCATCCAGGAATTTGATCAGATGCACCAGAAGTTCCAGTGACCGACCGTCGTGCTCGCGTGTATGTTTCGTACACACTTGCAATATATGTGCGCGCGTCTGCAGGTGGTGGCCGCATTCGCATGCATGAGTTTCTTGAATGTTAAAGCGCTCATAGTAAGCACCAATGGGAGCGTGATTGAGGATGCATCTGTTCATCCTCGCGACGAGCGTTACTAGCTCGCCTTTCACTTCGCGGAGCCAAGTACCTTCGTTAAGGTACGTCGGCTCGAGTAAATCCCCGGCGAGATTCTTGAGGCGCATCAAGTTGTGCCCTCGGTAGTTGGGGTCCCAGAAGAGAGTCTTCCAGTCCTCCTGTACTGTTTTAGTGACGACCTTTCGTACACTATCCAAGGAAGTAGCCGGGTGGTCCCCGACAGGTTCAACTTGAGCCCGACTGATGTCATGGGCTTCTTGGTGTATCTTCCACTTCAGTTTCGAGGGAACCTGAATGAAGTCTACATGGCACGCGGCATCTTCTTCTAGCCACGGTTGTAAGGCTCGACAGATGGCCAAAGAATGTCCTTGGCCACTGTGGAGGGTGGGGTCCAGTGCTCGTTTGGCCGAAGCCATCGAGTCGGTGAAGATAACGATCCGTTCGCAATTGTCCTGCTGGGTGGCAAGGACGATCGCTGAGCGAATGGCAAAGAGTTCTGCATCGGGGGCAGTTACTCGTCCGGCAGGATGCGATACGGTATGAGTTCGTTCGCGTCCCCGGTATAATAGGGCAGTCAAGACCGCCTGTCGCTGTACGTCGTTCGGCACCGAAGCGTCGACCGCGCAATACACCGTTGTTTCTTCTTTCTGTGCCTCTTTGAGGAACTTGTTAAGTTCAATGAGCACTGCCTGACCCGACGCCTCGTCGGTTGGGCATGGTTCGAATGTGAAACGAGTGCTATACAAATCAAGCAGCCTGTTTCCAGGGCGAGCCTCTGTCGCGACGGGCGAGAAAGACTCTGTGAGTTCAGGGAGATGACGGTCGATCTCCATGAGGGCCCCTCCTACCTTTGCTTTCTGGGCGGGAGTGAGCCTTGAAATTGCTAACGGGTGAACGTCAGCCCGCTTGTGGTGCTCCTCGGAAAGGAGCGCCCTAAGCGGATGGGTGTCTGATAACGTGGCAGCCCGATAGTTGGATCGACCGCCTAGTTTCTTCAAATGGAGGTGAACGGGGATGAGGCCCGCAAGGGCCTCAACCCCGCCTGTGGGGGAGGTGCGGAATGCACCTGTGATCCAAAGTGCCGCTTTACGCTGCATTTTGCGCAGGTCTTCGAGAGCTCCCTTAGATCGGGAGCCTTCGAAGTACCACGGATGGTATCCGTACGTTGCTATTGGTAGAACACATGCACGGTATAATAGTCGCTTTTCCTTGGGATGGAGGCCGCGAGTTGAACTTCCAAGAAAGCCCAAGTAGCGCCAAACGCGCTTAGGGCGAAGGGGGGTGTCCCCTGTGTAGGGGGCATATCCGAGGTCGAGAGGTGGCGGGTCGTAATTGTGCGACCGGTCGAAGCAGGCATATTCGGACTTGTTGTGTTCGAGGATGAGTCCAATGGCGGTGAAGCACTAACTACTGACAGAATCATGCATGAGTTCCTGATTGTTGCCCAATTAAGGTGATGCATCCACAGCGGAAATGGCCACAAGGCCCAAAGTCATGTATCAGGGTGACCAACAGTGACTAGAGGGCCGTAGTCATGTGAAAGTCATGTGATTTGGTGCACAGCCACCAAAAATCAAAGTTGTAGAGAAAAATTCAAAAGTTATGCAAAATATTTTTTATTACATAATCATCAACGGTTCAGCCACAAAACACAAAATATCCGTGGAAAGCCGGATACAAATCAAAATAAAAGATTGAAATAATTATAGCAAGCCAAAAATAAATTCTAAAATCATTAAAAAATGTGTACAATACCATTTTAGGCTTGAAATAACCAAATATGTAAAGTGTTCTAAAAGTAGATCGCGCTAAAAATAGATTTATCTTATCCTGTCTTATCTCAGTCCCATCTATCATGCATGAAAGGCTTTTATCTCAAAATCTCAAAGTCCAAAGTCCTCTTGCCTTATTGGGTTGTTGGGATGTGACATCACTCAAAGGTCTTGTTTGTTTTGTACCATGCCTGCCCCTGCCTGCTGACATCATTATTTATTATTTGTTTGTATTTGAGGCCATATAAACATATGAGTGGAGCCCAAACATGTAAATAGAGGCAAGCAAAAAGTCATGTGCATGAATATTGATCCCATCACATATAAACACATGACTATCAGGTGATAAGTCACAAACAGTCACAATAGGCTAGCCAGAGGGCTCAATACATGAATTTGGGCAACTAGGCCACGGCCACTGTGGATGCATCACCTTAATTGGGCAATTACCAGAACTTGATACATAAATCTGTCCGCACTGGCTGGGTGAAGAGTCGAAGGAGGACTGCATAAGCAGCCACGAGGGTTACCGTATTCTCCTGGAGAGTTTTGGCCTGGGCAATGCATGTGCCGTCGTCCACGTAAGATAGAAGTGATGTCTTTCGAGATATCTCTTCCATATGGTATAGTTTCATCACTGGAGCGATGTATAGTGCTGAGAGGACGGGGAACAGGGCAGAGCCCTGTCCCACACCGACATCCGCCTGCCGGGGGTCGGATGTGAACGAATTCCACCTGTATGAGGTGTATCGGTCGACAAGGTAGGAAGAGAAGAACCGCACCACTAATGGCGAGAACCTCTGCTTCCTGAGTATTGCCTTGAGCATGTCATGGTTACATCTCTTCTTGACTCGTTACCACCACCATCAACTTTAGCAACTTATTGTTTTCGCTTATTCTTACTCGCTAAATGATCGGAACTGGGTCTAGCACTCGGGTAACGATACATTCGAATCGGTACATCTACTGGTTCGCCAACAATGGCCGAAACGCCACCAAGGGGTGCTGCAGGTACACGCCGATCTGCACCACCGACAAGCCAAGGCGCCACTCCCTCTCGCTTACAGACCTCCGCGTCTGCAAGCCCAAGGACCACCACATCGGATGTCCCTGTCAGTAGGCAGGCGACCCCAGCCCCCTCCCATGCCGACTCGGACGTCCGAGACGAGAATATAGATGACAACGACGACGATCGGGAATCCTCACGCGACTCCCGGTCCACCTCTCGACAATCCTCTTCGCGCAAGAGGGCTCGCACCGAAGGCGCACTGCTCTCAGGAGCAGTACCACGCATTGATGACACAGTGTTCGACGGCCAAGAGGGCTTCAACGACGAAGTGGTGCAAATCCGCCGTGCCCTCATGGCGACCAACCGCTGGCTGGAAATTCTAGCCACCCAGCCCGAACGCGACGAGCTCCTATCTGGGGCTCCCGACATCCAGCACTTGGCCGAGGTAATGTTCGACGTTGCCGCTAACGCCAGGCGAATCCGCGCCCTCTGATCCTTCGACGATACAGGGGACGACATGCAAATCGACAATTCTGGTCAGGAGATGACCGGGGATTGGTCAGGAATGGTGGAGGACCCAAAGACCCCACCCCAACAACTCAGTGGGGGCAGCCTCGGTGAGGCAGCCCTCATCACCCCACGACCCCCACCGCGCACGGACAAGGGGAAGCAAAGGGAGGTCCTCCCTCCCACACGGCCTCAGAAGCCCGGACCCTCAGGGTCTGGACCGAAGAAGCCTAATCCCACTGCACCGGCTACCACACAGCCGATGCAACAGCCCAAGGTACTGGAGACTCGGTTCGGAAGAATCGTGCCACCGCTCCCTTCTCGTCGGACTGCTGGTCCAGGCAAGGGGTCATATGCCTCTTGCCTTGGCCAAGGACCAAAACAACCCGTGACTGTCGCGCAACTCGCGAAGGTCGCGCCTCAATTGCCCATCAATGCAGTGGCACAGGCAACCAATCAGAATGCAGCGGGGCCGACGAAGTCGCGAAAGCGCAAGTCACAGCTCCCCTCTTTCGTCGCTGGAGGGCCGTCGAGAAGACAGGTCCTAATTCAATTCGAAGGCGCAATTCCAACTTGCGACTTCAACCTATATATAGCACGAGCCCGACGTGCACTTCGCGATGGTGGCTCTACCCTCCAAATTCTGTCTATGGCCCAGGCCTACGCAGGATACACCCTCCACACCGATGGTGTGGCCAACGAGCGGGACCTTGAATATCTTTGGGGTCAAGCCAATGCTTCGTTCAACCAGGTAGCCAATGGTATCATAGTCAGCCTACCTGTTGCCACTTCATTTGTCCGCATTGTGGACATTCCCTATTACACGGACGCTGCGAGAACGTCCAGAATCACATCCGACATAGTGCAGGGGGCCCTTAAGTCCTCTCCACTTGGCGGCAACCTAAACTTTGCACGCGAAGCGCGCATCGTACACAACTCCCCGGCCAACACCATGGGTGTGGCCTACATCGACATCTGGGACACCAAATCCGGAGCCCGCGCCAAGCAAATTATCAACAAATCTGTTATGGTCCTCGGAAGGCAATGCGAAATCCAAGCAGCCACCACTCACACCGGCGTCCCCCTATGCCAGCGCTGCTGGCGATGGGGCCACTCCGACAAAGGATGCAGGCAACGTGCCGCGTCTTGCCCTCATTGCATGGGCCCACACAAGGCCGACGAACATCGCGACGTCGCCAAGTGTTGCAAAGGAAACGCCACCGCGAACCCCCCCTCGAACCAACCCCTGCGGGCCAGCCGTGTCCCCACACGGAACACTGTGTCAATTGCAAGGGAGCCCATGCCGCGAACTCGCGTAAATGCAAGTTCTGGACCAACCGCTTCGATCGTGCATGGATCGATGGCAAATATGCAGAGGTTCGTCGCGTGCGACAGAATATCCACGATCATACTAACCCCCTCCCCGTAGCTTAATGCGCAACGGCCTAGGGAGGGAAATTAGTATATACTCGCACAATGTAGCTAAGAAGTACGATTACCTACACGTGTTACTCGAGACATTAATCGATAAGGTTGATGTCATCTTTGTACAAGAACCGCCATGGCGGATTATAAGACAAGCGCCTTCCTCGTCTAATAAGGAAGGTGATAACATCGTTGGCGCGCCTATGCATCCTGCATGGCTGTATATGGTACGCCCCCCGGAAAACGAGGAAATTCCTCCCCAAGTCATGGCATACGTGTCAAAGCGGCTTGAGAGGCTCCGCCCTTCGATGAGGCGAGATCTTATTGATCATCGCGACATCTTTGTTCTTTTGTTGTTTCAAGGCAATGAGACTTATAACTTCATGAATGTATACTCAGATGAAGCTAGCACAGCGATTTGGTTCTTACAAGACCACGTCGACGAACTACCGCCCTTCCAATATATGGGGGGGGACTTCAACACACACTCGAGGACATGGGACCCCAATGTCACGTATCATCGGTGGGATGCTATTGCGCTGCTAGATATAGCAGCCGAACTTGACCTAGAATGGACCGAGCCGTCCAATCCGGGTCCTACATGTTGAAATTAGTGATCAAACACTTTGATTTTGGACTTGTACATATGGACTTTACATAGATTTCGGTGTTTTTCCCTGTTTTTGGACAGTATTTCGTAAATAGCATTTTATAGAGTAGAGCTATGGACGAGATCTCTTCGGATTCGGAATCTCCTGAAGGAGACGAATCCGGCAGTATATAATATGTAGCGTAGAACTTTGTTTGGTGCACCACTGATTTCGAACACAATATTGTGGGCACCTATATTCGCACCTAGGGATTTTTGGGGTAAATAGGAACAAACAAAGCAGTATTCCTACTATGTCTGGGGAGTACTCAAGACACTAGATTGGGATTTTGGTTATACAGAAGCAATATACTATTTTCATTAAGACTAGTCATTGTTGTGCACTTGAGACTTGACTTTACTGTTGACTATAAGTCTATTGACTATTGGTTACACTATTGTCAATTTCTAACAGGTTATGGGCCCCGGCTTATAAACTTGGCTATACAATTGATTAAGTCTATTGCTGTCTGTTATTGAACTTGGGGGATTACAACTTGACTACAAAGTTGACTATTGATTTGGGATTACAATTATGTCTACATCAGACAACAACACAGTTGCTAAAGTGAAGCCATTGTCTAATTCAAACTACACTGAATGGTGTGGTGAGATGAAGGCTTGGTTAATGCGAAATGGGCTATGGAGGCTAGTGGCTGGCAAGGAGACCAAGCCATCAGATTCAGATGCATTAAACAAATGGGAGATCAAGGCAGAGAGGGCAGCAGGAGAGATCTACCTATTGGTAGAAAGTGATCAGAGGGTACATTTCAGGGGGCATGAGGAGGATCCTATCAAAATGTGGTCGTTGCTGGAAGCTGCACACCTATCAAAGAAACCTGGAGCAAGGTTCAATGCTTATGATGACCTGTTCTCTATCAGGAAACAGGATGATGAAACTTTGGTGGATTTGGGAACCAGGATAGAGAAAGCTATGCAGGCAATTCAAAACCTGCGTCCTACCGACTTCAAGATTGAGACATTGGATGAAGAACTCCAATGCATGGCGCTTATACGTGCTTTGCCCGAGGAGTACCGTCACCTTACAATGCCTCTCTTGTTGTTGGATAAACTGGACAAGTCAGTAATAATCCAGGCATTCCGAAGCGAGGAGTTGAATCGACAACGTCAAACTGGAGGAGAATCACTCAATCAGGCCAAGGCAGGTGGTAATGGATATAGAGGGCAGAGGAAGCAGTGGAATCCACAAAATGGGGGAAATAGGCCACAGGAGGATAGAGATACATGTCGCTACTGCAAGGAGAAAGGTCACTGGGCGCATAATTGCCCTGAGCTTGCAAAGAAGAAGCGTAATACAGAGAGTGCCAAAAAGGCAGATGAAGAGAAAGCTGCAGCAGTGACAGAATTTGCTGGCAAGGCAAGTGCTGTTGCTGAACATGAAGTCAATTCTACATCTTCTAATGTTTTTCATTGGAATACTGATACAGGTGCCACTTCTAATATGACCCCTCATAGAAATTGGATCCGCAATTATACCCCTTATCGTGTTCCTATTAGACTAGCGGATCATAGAGTCATATATTCAGAAGGTGTTGGTACCGTTGTGTTTAGACCAATAGTTAGAGGCAAACAATTTAGAGATGTAGAATTCACTAGAGTACTTCACGTTCCCACACTTCGTAATAATCTTCTTGCTGTTTTATATTTGACAAAAAATAAGGGCATAGATGTACATATTTCACATGATAAATTCGCTTTTTCACAACACAAGAAACTCCTATTCACTGCTACTATTGATAATGATAATATTGGGTATTTAGATGGTTCAACAGTAGATATAATGGAGAATGTACATTTGGCTTCAACGCTGCCTCTTGATTTGTCTCTTTGGCATAAACGGTTAGGACACCACAACTATGATGGGATTAAATTGATGATGAAGAATAATCTAGTTGATGGTTTGACTATTGATTCAAAGGCAAAGCCAGATCCTATTTGTGAGCCATGTCTAGCTGGCAAGATGCATGCAAACCCATTCCCGTCATCAGAAAATAGAGCTACAGACATATTGGAATTGATTCATTCAGACGTACATGATGTTGGTGTCATCTCACATGGTGGTTATCGTTATTGGGTGTCGTTTATAGATGATTGTGGGCGCTTTAAAGTCTATGTTCCTATGAAGAAGAAGAGCGACACATTTGAAGCATTCAAGTCATTCAAAGCTTATGCTGAGAATCAGACTGGAAAGAAAATCAAACGATTCCGAGACGACAAAGGTGGTGAATACATGTCTAATGAATTCAAGGCTTATCTGGATGAATGTGGAATTGTGCGGGAGCATACTTGCAGAAACAGACCTCAACAGAATGGCGTAGCTGAACGTGCTAATCGCACTATAGCTGAAAGGATTGTAGCACTGTTGGAAGAATCAGGTCTGTCCAAGAAATTTTGGGCTGAGTGTTTGGCTGCACTTGTACATGTATTGAATCGTTGTCCCACATCTGCTGTTATTGGAAAGACCCCATATGAAGTCTGGCATAAAAAGCGACCTAATGTTAGCCATTTACGTGTTTGGGGTTGTGTTGCCTATGTTCACATTCAGAAGGATAAACGAGGGCACTTGGGTTCACATATGGAGAAATGCATTTTTATTGGATATCCAGATGGTTACAAGGGCTGGAAGTTTTATAACCCTGAAACCAAGAAGGTCATTATTTGCGAACGAGCTGATTTTGATGAACGGTACACTTATGGAGGCGAATTGATGACATCCAATAATCAAAATCATACAGAAGCTGAACCAGTGCCAGTACCAGGGAATGTGAACATAGAGGAGGATGATAAACCAGCACCTGAACCACAGTTACAGGATGCACCTCCTGATGTTGTAGAGCCCAAACACAAAATTGGAGACCAGAATGCTTTGGAACCAGCTGTTGATAGTGACGATGAAGAAACTGAACAACCTATTGCTAAAAATCGCCAGAAGCATGTTATTGAAAGTGATGATGAAGATCAATCGGAGGAGGATGTCAAACCGGAACCAACCAAACCAGAGGGATTACGACGGTCAACACGCACAGTAAAACCACCAGGACAATGGTGGGTTGTCAGAAAGCCAACGCCAGCTGTTCCAGACTATGATTTTGACGAGGAGGATGACGATGAAACTGAAGCAGCTAATGTTGTGGGTGGATCTCCTGACCCACAGACATACTCGGAAGCAATGAAAAGCGAACAGGCACGGCAATGGCATGAAGCAATGATGGAGGAAATGAACTGGCATTTGGAAAACAAGACTTGGGAGGCAGTGGAGTTACCGGAAGGGCAGAAAGCAATTGGATCAAAATGGGTCTTCAAAACTAAATATAACGCAGATGGGACAATTGAACGGTTCAAAGCACGTGTGGTTGCTAAGGGTTTTAACCAGCGACCTGGTCAGGATTACTTTGAGACCTTTGCATCAACTATGCGACAAGCAACTGTCCGTATTGTATTGGCATTGGCTGCAATAGAAGATTTAGAACTCCGTTCTGTGGACATTTCATATGCATTCACAAACAGTGATATTGACGTTGAGATCTATATGCAGCCACCAGCAGGATTTGTGCAAGGTCAACAGAAGGTAGTCTTTCAACTTAACAAGTCCCTTTATGGGTTAAAGCAGTCATCACGGTTATGGAGTGAAACACTTGGAAAGGTCTTGATTGAACTGGGGTTCAAAAAGACGTACAGTGATTCATCACTCTATATCTATGACCGAGATAATGTCAAAGTCATTATGCCTGTGTTTGTGGATGATATTACTCTTGCTTCAAAATCAAAGGATGCTCTTGACAAATTTGTTATGGAACTTGGAAAGCACTTTAAATTGCGGGATCTAGGTGAAACCAACTATCTATTGGGTGTTGAAATCACAAGAGACAGAGCAAATCGGAAATTGTATCTGTCTCAGCGCCAGTATATTATCAACAAGTTGGAGGAATTCAACATGTCAGATTGCAAACCCGTTGGCACACCTATGATTCCAGGATTAAAGTTGACGTCAGAGCAATGTCCCAAGACAATTGAAGAGAAAAGCAAAATGAGTGTCATCCCTTACATTTCTGCTGTTGGATCTCTTATGTATCTGGCCATGATGACCAGACTGGATATTGCATTTGTGGTGGCATTATTAGCCCGGTTCAATCACAATCCTGGTGAAGAACATTGGAAAGCGGTCAAGCACTTGTTCAGATATTTGAAGGGCACATTGGACGTAAAGCTGGAATATGGACCGGACCCAACAATTGGCGATGAATTATTTGTGACGTACAGTGATGCCGACCATGGAGGAAATAAGGATAATGGAAAGTCAACAAGTGGCTATATGGTGAAGATTGGGACAGGAGCAGTGGCGTGGAGGAGCAAACTACAACCTGTAGTGACAAGGTCAACTACAGAGGCAGAGTTTATTGCAGCTGGAGCAGCAGGGATGGAAATACGTTGGATACAAAACATTCTCAAGGAACTTGGATATACACCAACTGCACCAGCCAAACTATATATGGACAACCAATCATCTATGTCTGTGGCGAAGAATCCAGAACATCATGGGAAGATGAAGCACTTGGACTTGTGTTTCTACTGGTTGAGGGATCAGGTGGAGATGAAGAGGATTCAGCCAATATATATTCCGACAGAAGACATGCCAGCCGATTTATTAACAAAAGCATTGCCAAAGCCTCAGGTTGAAAAGTTGAGAAAGATGATGGGGTTAGTGGAGTAGTGAGGAGATGTATCATCAGGGGGTTGTTTTGGAAGTGATGGAACATCTCTGGGTTGCACCATTGTCAAAGTGTTTTCTCAGGGGGTTGTGTTGAAATTAGTGATCAAACACTTTGATTTTGGACTTGTACATATGGACTTTACATAGATTTCGGTGTTTTTCCCTGTTTTTGGACAGTATTTCGTAAATAGCATTTTATAGAGTAGAGCTATGGACGAGATCTCTTCGGATTCGGAATCTCCTGAAGGAGACGAATCCGGCAGTATATAATATGTAGCGTAGAACTTCGTTTGGTGCACCACTGATTTCGAACGCGATATTGTGGGCACCTATATTCGCACCTAGGGATTTTTGGGGTAAATAGGAACAAACAAAGCGGTATTCCTACTATGTCTGAGGAGTACTCAAGACACTAGATTGGGATTTTGGTTATACAGAAGCAATATACTATTTTCATTAAGACTAGTCATTGTTGTGCACTTGAGACTTGACTTTACTGTTGACTATAAGTCTATTGACTATTGGTTACACTATTGTCAATTTCTAACACTACATTTATATCCAACAATCCAGACCTCCGGCCTTCGGTCATAGATCTGGTATTCCGCGGGATTGCTGAGTCAGCGAGAAGTCGCGTCACTCGTGCACCGGAACATCAGGGGCGAACGGATCACATTCCGTTGATAGCTTCTGTCAAATTAGGGGATGACGTCGAAGACGTGATCCGCTTTACGATCGCAAAGGGCTCCGATGCTTATAAAGCGTGGAAGACCGAGCTGCCCGGGAAAGTTGCCCCCATAGAAGCGGGACGTCTCGAAACCAGGGACGACGTCGAGCGAGTGGTGCAGGCCCTCGCTGATGTCTTCACCGCTGCGTGGGATGCCTATGCAAAGGAGACCCGAATCACAAAGCACTCGAAACCATGGTGGAATGACGAGTGCACGAATACGCTGGCCGCGTATCGTCTGGATAAAACCGACGAGAAGTGGAAAGCATTCCGCAAAACCGTTAAGGACGTAAAACGAGACTTCTTTGAACTCCGGATCACAGAAATCGCATACACTAATAGACGCCCATGGGACCTAATGGAATGGGTCAAACAGCGCAAGTTACCCGCCTGCGAAGCTATCCAATACCAAGGACAGCCCTGCCATGGAATGGACTCCCTATGGGATTTTTTTTTTTTTTTTTTTTTTTTTTTAAATCAAAGGACCGAGGTCCCACTTGTATTCCAGTGCGCGGTTGCAGTCCGGTCCCTACATTACATACAAAAGCATGCTAAGCAAGATTTGATACTACGCTACGTCTGCGAGGGCGGGCCTCTGCCCGCCAAGATTGCAGACCGCCGTTAGGCGGTCGGAATGTTGCTGGTTTGACGGCACTTGCGTCGTCGCAAGCGATTAAGCATTGCGGCTGGGCACCGAGCCCAGCCCACAGTCCCCACCCCACCCAGCCCGCAGTCCCCTCACGTTCCAAGTCGCATCGCCGCTTCCACTTAGCCCGAGTGCCCCCGTAGGGTCAGGCCGAAGCCCACAAACCCAGGTACCTACTGAAAGGCTGCGAACACCCCCGCAGGGTCGGGACGAATCCCACAAGTCCGAGTACTGAGGCGCGCGCCATTGTAATGGCAAAGGATCCGAAGTCCGAGCAGAACAAGTTCTGCAGTCCAAGAAGAACATGTCCCGCAGGCTGAACCATGGCCCAACCTGCTTATCCAACCCCTGCGGGTCGCCTGAACGCAAACACTGAATCATTGTCATCCAGGAATTTGATCAGATGCACCAGGAGTTCCGGTGACCGACCGTCATGCTCGTGTGTATGCTTTGTACATACTTGCAATATGTGTGCGTGCGTCTGCAGGTGGTGGCAGCATTCGCATGCATGAGGTTCTTGGATGTTAAAGCGCTCGTAGTAAGCGCCAATTGGAGCGTGATTGAGGATGCATCTCATCATCCTCGCGACGTACAGAATATGCGCGTCTTTCACTTTACGGAGCCAAGTACCTTCTTGAAGGTACGTCGGTTCGAGTAAATCCCCGGCGAGATTCTTGAGTGGCAAGAAATTGTGCCCTCGATAGTTGGGGTCCCGGAAGAGAGTCTTCCAGTCCTCCTGTACTGTTTTAGTGACGACCTTTCGTACACTATCCAATGAAAGCCGGGTGAGCTCCGGCAGGCTCGACGTGAGCCCGACTAATGTCATTGGCTTCTTGGTGTATCCTCCATTTCAGTTTCGATGGAACCTGAATAAAGTCTACTTTGCACGCAGCGTCTTCTTCTAGCCACGGTTGTAAGGCTCGACAGATAGCCAAGGACACTCCTTGGCCACTATGGAGGGTGGGGTCCAGTGCTCGTTTGGCCGAAGCCATCGAATCCGTGAAAATGACTATCCGTTCGCAATCGTCCTGCTGGGTAGCAAGGACTATCGCTGAGCGAATGGCAAAGAGTTCTGCGTCTGGAGCAGTCACTCGTCCGGCACGATGCGATATGGTGTGAATCCGTTCTTGTCCCCGGTAGAGTAGGGCAGTCGAGACTGCCTGTTGTTGTACATCGTTCGGCACCGAAGCGTCGACCGCGCAATACACCGTTGTTTCTTGGTCTTGTGCTTCACGGAGCACTTGATTGAGACCTACGCGGACCGCGTCCGCTGACTCATCGTCAGTAGGGCATGGTTCGAATGTGAAGCGGTCATCAAATAAATCCAATAACCTGTTTCCAGGCCGAGCCTCCGTCGCTACAGGTGAGAAAGACTCTGTGAGTTCAGGGAGATGGCGGTCGATCTCCATGAGGGCCCCTCCTACTTTTATTTTCTGAGCAGGAGTGAGCCTTGAGATTGCTAACGGGTGAACGTCAGCTCGCTTGTGGTGCTCCTCGGAAAGGAGCGCCCTAAGCGGATGTGTGTCTGATAACGTGGCAGCCCGATAATTGGACCGGCCGCCTAGTTTCTTCAGATGGAGGTGGACGGGGATGAGGCCCACAAGGGCCTCAACCCCGCCTGTGGGGGAGGTGCGAAATGCACCTGTGATCCAAAGTGCCGCTGCGCTGCAGGTACACGCCGATCTGCACCACCGACAAGCCAAGGCGCCACTCCCTCCCGCTTGCAGACCTCTGCGTCTGCGAGCCCAAGGACCACCACATCGGATGTCCCTGTCAGTAGGCAGGCGACCCCAGCCCCCTCCCATGCCGACTCGGACGTCCGAGACGAGAATATAGATGACAACGACGACGATCGGGAATCCTCACGCGACTCCCGATCCACCTCTCGATTATCCTCTTCGCGCAAGAGGGCTCGCACCGAAGGCGCACTGCTCTCAGGAGCGGTGCCACGCATTGACGACTCACCATTCGACGGCCAAGAGGGCTTCAACGACGAAGTGGTGCAGATCCGCCGCGCCCTAATGGCGACCAACTGATGGCTGGAAATCCTAGCCACCCAACCCGAACGGGACGAGCTCCTCACTGGAGCCCCCGACATACAACACCTGGCCGAAACGATGTTCGACATATCGGCCAACGCCAGGCGCATTCGCACCCTCAGATCCTTCGACGACGATGAGGACAACATGCAGGTCGACACCTCTGGTCACACAGGAACCGGAGACTGGTCAGAGATGGGGGAGGGGCCCAAAACCCCACCCCAACAACCCAGTGGGGGCAGCCTCGGCGAGGCAGCTCTCATCACTCCACGCCCCCCACCGCGCACGGCAGCCTTGTCTGGTAGATTCATGTATCAATCCTGGCAATATGCACTTTTTTTGATACATCATACAGGGCAGTTGCCCACCCCGGCAGTTGCCCAGCAGTGATATATCACAATGTCGCAGGCAGAGAGCAGTTGGCCTTGCCAAACATTAATAAACATTGCGGTTTTTTATGTTTTCGGACAATAATTATATGTTGCAGGCGTAGTGGGTATGTTTTTTGTTGCGATATGTCAGATTTATGTTCTATATATATTTTATGATTTTTTGATGCCCTTTGCGCACCTAAAAAGGGACGGTACGGGATGGATTGGAAAACATAAAAGTGGATGACGTGTTATTTATAGACGAATGCAGGAAACAGTGTCCCCGAAGTGCCCGAAGCTGTAATTAGGCTCCTGCGCTTCGTTGGGCATCGTTCGGGGCGCTAAAAAAGCGTAGATATAATGTAGGAATATGTTTTGATTTTTGGGGGCGCTTTGCGCCATCAAAAGAGGACGGGAGGGGATGGATCGCGAAACATAAAACCGGATGACGTGTTATTTATAGTTCATTTTGACAATTTCAGGCATTGCGCTATTTTTATATATGATATCATCATTTTTTGTACATACTATATTTACTCTACATATATATCAGGTATAGATTAGATTAGATATAAAAAAAGCGACTTCCTCCGCTTTTGTTTTTGGGTGGCCCTTCCATATCTGGTAGTAATTTCCATTTTGGTAAATATTTTCCAAAACATGTAAAATTCTTTGAAAAAAATCCTTTTATTTTGTATGTTTTATAAAACATAAATATTATCTACGCTACATATTCTTCCCTCCTGTCTATGTCTGCCTCCCTACCCGCTCGCTTGTCCCTACCCGTTCGTCCCCACGCGCTTGCTCATCTAAGTGGCTGCTCGGTCGTGGGTACTCCTGCGTGGGTGCTCGTTCGCGTCTGCTCGTTCGCGGCTGGTCATACGTGTGCACAGTCGTGCCTACTCGTACGCGAGTGCTCGTTTGCTGACGTTCGGTCGTGAGTGCTCGTTCGCAACTGCTCGTACGTGGGTGCTCCGTCGTGGCTGCTCGTATGTGTCACCTCGGTCGTGGGCGTTCGGTCGTGGGTGCTCCTGCGTGGGTACTCGTACATGTCACCTCGGACATGGGTGCTTGTACGTGCTCGCTCGTTCTGTCCTCGTTGCCCGAGCTGTCGTCCTCGTTGCCCTAGCCGTCGGTCGTGGTCCGTCGTCCTCCCCGTAGCCGACCTGCGTCGTCCTCGCCATAGCCGTGGGCCACGTTGCTCAAGCCGCAGTCGTCGTTGTCTTCGCCCTAGCCCTAACCGTCCTCGCCCTAACCGTCTTCGTGGTCAGTCGTAGACGTCGTCCTCGTGGTCGTGGTCGTGGTGATGGTCGTGGTCGTAGTGGTCGTGGTCGTGGTGGCCCAGGTCGTAGTGGTGGTGGTAATGGTTGTCGAGGTGGTTGTGGTTGTGGTCGCGGTCGCGGTCGTGGTGAGCCTTACACCACACGTCTCCGCCCTCTGTCGTATCGCATGCCTTCGTCGTTGTCGTTGTCGTCATCCAGAGAAATACCCACATCCCTATAAAAAGGGGAGGGGCAAGGCGGAGTCACGGACGTCGACGTCGAAGTCGAAGTCGTGGTGCGAAACCCACATCCTCTAGAATGAGGGAGGGGCGGCTGGGGAGTCGACGGCGGTGGTGATGGTAGTTGATAAGGAAGGAATCAACCATCAAATGGTCGATTTCTTCCAAATCCGGTAATTTCCCACACCGGCCCGGTGTATAACCGGGTCGCGCTCATCGTCGCGCTCGACGATGGAGGTGAAATATAGGTACTGTGAGCAGATAGAAGTAGGTAGATATATTAATAATATCTAAAACAGTTAAAAGCAAAAAAAAAAAAAGATTTT